>OY856409.1:1949332358-1949932358 GCA_963693085.1 Alisma plantago-aquatica
GTGGCGGGGATCGCAAATCACATGAAATAAGTAAGTCAATCATGTTGAAACATAGAATGGGGAGAAAATATGTATCGTTTGGGGGCTATTATGTTAACCATAGTCATCAGTTGATAGTAACACTGACAACTAAGTACATAGTTGTCATCTTGAACAAAAACACCAAAGATTAACTCCTAAACAAAAAATGGCTCTCGTGTTTTATTGTTATGCAAGAAAAATTGACGGCTAAGAAGCAATTTGGGGGGAAAATATTTTTGCGAGGACATGGTGTGAAAACACCTATTTGTTGGTAACCCATCTCCAAAAAAAATTCTGACTCACTGAGGGGTCTAAATCATCACTTGTTTGGTAGAACCAATGACTAATGGCGGGGATAATATTTTTTTGCAGGGACATCACGCGAACAATTTGTCATCAGTTGTGTAAAAACTGACACCTGCCTGAAAATTATGGAGGCAAATTGTTTTCCCTAAAAAATTGTATTTCATGGGCAATTTTAGACCTCAATTTCTATGAACAGAAACTAACGTTAAAGTTAAACTGGTACCCGTGTCTTTTCTAAATCTATAACACTTCACATATGGTGACGGTTGGCATGAGGAATTGAAATTGTTGGTGGATTGGTGTTAATTTTTTTAAGGAACCAACATCACCATAAGTGACATTAAACATGAGGTGTATATTGGTGTGATGTCATAAGTTGTTATGGACATTCATTGCCAATGTAGTTCTAGACCTATAGGGTCACACACATATGATATACTTTGATTAAATTAGTATATTCATGAATGTTGTTTAATTTGATTACTAAATGTGTTTAGGTATTCAATTAAATAATAAATCAACTAACTAGACTCAGAATACTCAAGTTTAAGTGTTGGAATGATTGTTTGGAGTGTCAAGTTGATTAGAAACTGAATTGGCTGAGTTCTTCCAAAAATGGGGTATGAGTCGACTATGTCGTGTGAGTAAGATGACCATATCATGTGAGAGAGACGACTGATTTGTGGTCCTGGGACAACTGGCTCGCATGAGCAAGACAACTGATTCGTAGTCGCGGGACAATCGGCTCGCATGCGCGAGATGCCCATTTTTTGGAGAAATTTGATTACATCAAGGGTTAGTGTGGACATCATGTTGTGCATTAATTGGATGTGAATTTCTAATTTGATTCTATACAAGAAACTGAGGAAAGAGACCATCTCACTAAGAGAGATAACCATCTTGTGCGTGAGATGACTATTTTGTTGTGCGAGATTGGCATCTTGCAGTTCATAGGTTCTAGAACATTCATGTTTATGGACCCTTCTACTCCCACACTGATTGGAAACACTGACCCTGGCCTATACTATAAATAGAGGGGTATTGGGGGCTTGCAAAGATACACAATTGAGAATCAATTGCTCTAACAATTATTGTCCTCTCTGGTTGTAGTAACCAAAACAGAGCCCAAGCAAGTCCTTCCTGTCAAAGGGAGGGATAGAGAGGGAGAGAATAACTAAGGATCAATTGTGGGAGATCATGGCACCATCTAGTAAACTAATAAAAGGGGACAACTCCTTCCCATTAGATCTGGTAGCGCAACGTGGAGTTCCCGATGGTTGGCATGGACTACTCTGGAGGCGGGAGGTCATTGTCTACTGCTTGGAGGACATCGTCAGCCTATAGTCTATGGAGAGACCACATGAGCTGATGTAGATGTTGTTCCAGTCTTCTGTCTGTGGTAAACACAAGGAGATGCACATACACCATCCAGCAACTAGACAACAAGTGTGCATCAACAACAATAAGGAATACATCACTGGACTTCCTCTAGGACTAGGAATATCCTCAAAATGATCCTTTCCAATATATAGTTGTTTATGTGATCCACTATTTTATTGGGAATATGGCTATAAAATTGTGTTTCCGCTTCCTATATATGTGCCCTATCTCCTGACATCTTGACCTTATATATATCTTTGAGAACATTGTGGAACCTCACAACTGGTCAAACATATCATCTATCTCCAAAAAGGGTACTTGTTCTTGATTGTCACCTTGTTTAGCTATCAGTGATTGATTAACAACCTCATGGATCCATCCTTCTTCTTCAAAAACATCATTGGAGCACCCCAAGGGGAAGTTCTTGGTCTGATAAAGCCCTTCTCAAGCAATTCTTGCAACTTAGCCGATGCCATCTAGTACGGTGTCTGTGCTATCAGTTATGTATCAGGAACCAAATTGATCTCAAAATCAATCTCTCACGATGGGGGAACACCTAGGAACTCATTGGGAAACACATCTTCAAACTCACAATAATCTGGCATCTCTAGAATAGTAAGATTCCTCACCTTGGAATTCATCACATGTGCCAAAAGTGCCTCACAACCTTGTCTCATCAACCTCTCTATCGTCATCATTGACACCAAACATGTCGAAATGATCTTTCTATCTCCCTGAAAGACCCAAAAAACATCACCATTGACAAATGTCTCCACCTTAGACTACAATCCAAGACCACTCAATACTTCTCCAAAGTGTCCATTCCAAGGATAATATCAAATTCATGCATGTCAAGTGGTATGATATTTACTTGAATGATGCATCCTAAAAAATAAAGAACACAAGAAGGACATACCTCCCACAATTTGACGAAACTAACCAAAGGGGTTTCTAAGAGAATACTATCACACATATGACTAACAAGCAAAGAAAAACCAAAAATCACTTATCTAGTGATAGAAGAGTGTGTCGCACCTGGGTCAACCAAAATAAATATAAAATAGGAAGAAGACAAATCATAATGAAATAACTCCATTTGACCTATCATGATTGTAACATCCCTGACCTAGGTTATACTCTAACCCTAGGTGTTTTGATTAAGAAAGATGATTATATGCTTAATAATATCTTGTGAAAAGTAATTAGGGCTCATGAGGAGCTTATGTTTCAATTTTGGTCCTGTTTGGACAATGTTGAAGCAATGTTTGCTTATTTTGGACTAATGTGCAAACAAGTTGAGGGGTTTAAGTGAAACTTGTGCATGATAATATGTTCCTCATGTTTTGAATCATCATGAGAGTGAAAATTATGTTGAGGTATGGCTTATGGAAGCCTGACTACCAACAAAGAGCTGATAAAGCAATATACATGCATGAAAACCTAGTTTTGGTGTAATATGCAATTTACCCAAAACCTAGGGTGCAATATGTAACTTATCAGGTCCCTAATGTTTCTTGTAATCATGTAGAGCAAAGAAAATGAGAGGGGCACCTCTTTTGGATTAAGTTGGAGGAGAGAGAATCTTGATATTAAAATAATCAATATTTAATCCTAATTGAAACCCTAATTCAATTTAGGGAAAAAATGAATATATTAATTAAAGGGTCTTCAACCAAAATGTTATTGGTTGAGTTTGAATAAGGATAGACGTCCTTTTGCATTGATAAGGCACTAAAATATCTAAAGGAGGTGAAACTCCACTCACCTTATTATAAAGGAAAGTAATATCCACTCACATTATGGATATTACTATTATATGATTAAGGTGCTTAATTTGCTTTTCTTTTAATTTGAGGATAATGAAGGACAATTAAAGGCAAAGGAAGGTGCCTTCGTACACAAGGGAGTGAGGGGGTTTATGTGGAACCAATTAGAGAGTTGAGGGAAATTAAAAATGCTTTCTCTCTCCTCAATTTCCTTTATAAAAACTTCATTTCCAAATCAATTGAAAGGATTTTTCGGCCCTCTCTTCTTCCCTTGCTTTGGATGAGCTCAAGGGGACTTAGGAGAAACAGGAGGAAGAGCCTCAACATGTTGGTAATCTTATTAACCCTCATTCATCTTGATTCCATGGTGGAAATCGAAAATAAATTATGGATTCCTTCTTATTTCGATCTCCTCTTCAACCCTAGCCAACTTTTACAACCAAAAGCTTGAGGACGAGCCTAAGGGGGAGTTGCAAAAACTTCATTCACCATTGATGTCGTGAGCTTGGAGCTTTGGAGCTCATTTGAAGGCGGGTTTTATAACTTAAACCCATAATCATTGCTATTGCATCAATTCTCTATGCTTTGTTGATTGTTTTCTTCAATTTGATACACTTTTGTTTCTTTGCTGCAATTTCCATCAAGAACGGTTACTGTTCTTGGTTGAACGAAGAAAGGTGATGATGACATCATCCTATATGCTTATCCAAAGAAAAGTACCAAGCCAAACGGTTTTGATAGCTACTCTAAATCGTTTTAATTTGATTGGTTATGCGGTTTCAGCAAACCGTTTAAGGGCAAACAGTTTGAAACCGTTTGGGAGAAAACGGTTTCAAAACCGTTTGAGATGGTTGACCAAGCATTGACCGTTTGGTAATTTTGTTCCTAGTTATGTAGGCTGATAACCCACCAAATTTGAGGGATTAACTCCCAAGGAATCGAGAGTTGAAGGCTAATAAATTAGGCAATCGAATTGAATTAAGTGCTGATTTTCAATCTGTTTAACTTGACCTTTATGGGAAAACGGTTTCAAAACAGTTTTACATTGTTGAACATGCGTTGACCGTTTGGGATTACTGTTACTAATGATGTTTGTTAATGACTCACCAAATATTAGGGATTAACTCCAGAGGAATCGTGAGTTGAAGGCTAATCAATTAGGGAAACCTAATTGGATTAAGTGCTGATTTTCAATTTGAGTAATTCGACTTTTTGGGAAAACGGTTTCAAAACCATTTGAGATGGTTGACCAAGCGTTGACCGTTTGGGATTACTGTTACTAATGGTGTTGGTTAATGACTCACCAAAGTTGATGGATTAATTCCAAAGGAGTCATGAGTTGAAGGCTAATCAATTGGGTAAACCCTAATTGAGATTAGTGCTGAATTTCCAATGAGTTAATTTGAGATTTTGGGTTGGATAGCCCAAACGGTTTCAAAACCGTTTGGGGATCACCCAAACGGTTTCAAGACCGTTTGGGGATCACCCAAGACCGTTTGGAGGTCTGGGGTTATGTATAGTTGACCAATTGAAGGTCTAAAGGTACCAAATCATATTGCAATTATGTGCTGATGTGTTGATCAACTCAATAGACCAAACCTTGATGATTTTTCACTAGAATCCAAGGATTGGATGAGCCAAACAGTCTCAAGACCATTTGGTACTCATCCAAACGGTATGAAGACCGTTTGGGGGTCACCTAAGACTGTTTGGAGGTCTAGGGATGAGTATGGTTAAGCAATTGAAGATCCAATGTCACTAAGTTGAAGTGTAATCAATTACTGATTTGGTGATCAATCCAATGATCCAAACCTTAATTGGTTGACTTGGATATTGATGATATGATGGACAAACGGTCTCAAGACCGTTTGGTGGTCATCCAAACGGCCTCAAGACCGTTTGGGGTCAGGTCATGTTCAATTTGAATGATGGTTCAATAGTTTCAATGTAACCAATCTTGTATTGATTAGTGTTGATGAATCATCGATTCCAAACCCTAATTCAATTGAACCAAACCCTAATTGATGACCAATTGAGGGTCAATTTAGGGTCAAATCATTTGAAGGTTTACCTATTAAACTCAATTGAAGTATGAGGATAGGTCCAATTGATGATTGATTCCATGAATTCAATGATTGAAGGAATCAACATTGGAAACCCTAATTCAATTGGATACTTATGTAATGGAGGTCCAATGTGATTGAATCTCTTGAGAATCAAGATGATGAATGATCCATTGATCCAATGCTGATTAGTAATGATAGTCAATGAAGGTACAAAGGTTGAAATCCTATTAGTACCTAAGTGGTTAGTGCCAATTAAGGGATGAACCCTAATTTCTTATAGGATCAATGACTTGATATACTATGTCAATCATAGTTGTATGAACTCGATTGAAGGGTTGATATGACCTAATCAAGTTGAGATGATGATAGCATGAATTCCTATAAGAATATGATTAATGTGGTGTTTAAGGGTATGATCCTTAAGTAGAGAGATCATGAAACCCTAATCATGAACATAAACCCTAATTATGGGCAATGTGATATGAAACCCTAATGAAGGGTGATGCTAGATGCAATCCCTATTCTAAAGAAGGGAGATGGTATGTGAAACCATAATCCCTAATGAGAGAATAAAATTCATACTTGAATATGATTCATGAGGTGAACTCCCTTTGCACGACCATGCAAGGTAGCACGGCCGTGGTACCTTCCCCTCGCACGACCGTTCTTGGTTGCATGGCCGTGGTGCTCTATGCTTGATTTAGATGTGATTTGAAAGTGACCTCATATGATCGTATACCTTGATATGATTATAAGTCCAATATAATTGGATGAAGGATACATAATATATGTGATGAGAAACCCTAGTTGAGGGTGTATCATTGTGATTGTTTATAAGAAACTTTATAATAAAGTCATGCCTTAAACTAAGATAAGTCCATATCATGTGAGATAGCTGTACAATTCTAATGTGTGGCCTTTGCATTATATGCTAAAGGTAAGAGATTAGTGATGAAATGTATTAAGAGGGAAATACCTTAATACAAGATAAGATGGATAACTCAACAGAGTTTGAAATGATGAGAAACTGATACATCAAGATATGATAGTTATTACATTCAACATTTCAGGGTTTATATGCCTTGATGTACTTCAAATCCAACATAATTGGGTAAGAAACATATGAAGTGTGTTATGCAACTATTACAATGAAATGTAATGAGTTGTTACACCTTGATGAGTGTTAATTAATGTACCTTGAGAATGGGGTTAAGCCCAAATGATGTGTATGATATAATCATACCATGATAAGGATGAGAAATGAACTCATACCTTGAATTGATGATCATTAATGCTATATGATGAAAGTAATGTTCTAGAATAATCAAATATGATATCCTTGAATGCCCCAGAGGTATGGAATAATGTATTTAGGGTTGGACAGATAATGAGATCGTGAACTCTTTATTAATGAGAAATGGGGAACCCTAACCCTAATTTGGGTAAAGGGAATGAAAAGGTCTATTTGATAGTAAACCCTAATTCCTGGTAGAGGAATAATGGTGTTACTATCACATCACATGATGTGATGAATATCTTGTATGACTGTTATCATGCCTAATAACCATACAGATATTATGAGATGATGTATATAGCTAGTGTGAGATGTGACATTTATATAATAAATGTTGATTGGCATTATGTGCCTTAATGTTGTTGTTCCTTAGTAAAAGAAGTAATATGGATGGACTTTTATGAGTCACGTGAGTAAGTTGTTACCTAGTGAGAGGTGACAAGATATTTCATGGCCTTGTGAGCCAGGTGTGATGCTTGCGTAACAAGTATCATGAATGCCTTGGTCAGATGACCTGAAGGTGATAATTACCTGAAAAAGGTATAATAATGCTCAATGATGAGTTAAGGGTTTGAATACCTAGAACTATATGATTATGGTGATGAGAAAGTGAAGGTATGATAATTCCCTGTATTTAAATGAGGGACTGAGTTCCCAGGGTCTTTGAAAGACTGATAAATATCTGATAGAAGTAGTACATGTCTCTTTATAGCATTGTGGTAATAAGTTATGTTTGAGAACTTGGCTGATGCTAAAAGAATATGGGAATGTACTTAATAAATCAAGTGAAATCTATTCATGTAGTTCTCTGACCATAGATCCATCATCGTCAGGAATAGGTGATGGTGAAATGGGTGCCCGCGGCAAAACCCGGAGCACATATTTTGAATATGTAGGGGTAAATGGGAGAAAATATCCTTACGTCCTCTTGAAGAGATTGTTGGAAGGTAAACAAGAAACCTCTCAATCCTTCATGAATATGTCAGGATGGATGTATCATGAATCTCTGATGGAGCTGGGACTTACACTAAAAGATCACTCTTCCAATGGGAGTCCCAAAGATGCACTAAAAACCCTAGGGAGTTGATGTTCTCTCTAGGTTTACCTAGAACTGGTGCTTAGATAAACACTCCAACCCCATAAGAGTATGGAAGCCTTATCATAGTATAGATTTAGGATCGAACCCAAAAGACAACGGTCTTGTTGCAAGCAACAAGATGAAAAACGTATAGAACTTCACTTAGCTACTTACTAGTTGGCACTTATATCGAAAGTTGGATTTTGATGGTTTTAAACTAAGAACATGGAAAGTAAAGAAAGCAAGTAAATCTAAGAGTTAAACTATGATAAAGATCACTAGGGTGTGATCGGTTTTTCACCGCCACTACACATCGATCAACACATGCAAAGCAAAACTTAACCTGCAAAAAGAGTTCGGTCAGTTAGTATCCTTGTAGACCTAGTCTCCTTTCGGATAACCTAGCTATGAGAAGCGCGGGAATGTTGCAACGCCAGCCATTCCCGATCAAATGGTCACATTACTTTACATCATTCCCCTCGCAAAGTGTGTTCCTCGACTTACCAAGGTTGCACTTCCATACGTCAACTGATTCCATTTCATAGTATGAAAGTGCAACGGATGATAGTGAGTTTACTCCACTTCTTGAGATACACCTCTAGATACCGAAACAGATACATGGTGGATACATGCATCAAGAACCAACATGCAAACGGGTTTCGAATCTAATAGTACAAACGTAGACAATTCATACTAAAAGATAAAAGATAACACAAGTTGGAGATCAAGCAACAAGTATTCATTAATCGTTTGATGCTGAACCGACAAAGATAAGAACTATACATTACAACCTAAGGATTACATTTTACATGATATGAAAGTATGGGTAGCGGGGCTACTCCCCGCACCCTAGTGAAGAAGACTACTCCCTCATGACTAAGACCAACAAGGAGGCGAGAAGAGAGAGAGCATCATCCCCACAAAGGATGGAAGAAGGTCAACCCCTTGGAGAGAGAGAGCAACGATCCACCAGTCTTCGTAGGTTGCACGATGAGGAGGTCTCCCCTTCCCACCTTCTTGACGAAGAAGGATAAAGCATTTTCAGGACCTTCTTGACGAAGAAGGAGAAAGCATCTTCAGGATGGAGTATGGACCTCAGACCGACAGCCCCAGGGCGGAGGATGGAAGTGGCAGGAGCTCTGGAACGATTGGGGCAGCCTTTGGACGTCTGAGATGTATCTCCCCGGAGGACCCTTGGGGTCTTATTTATAGTCCTTGAGTGAAGTCCAAACGGTTTGGAGACCGTTTGGACCTCAAGACCGTTTGGGGCCTCAAGACCGTTTGGAGCGTGAGACCGTTTGGCTTCAAATGGTCTTGAGACTGTATGAACTCCATGCGGTCTCAGGACCGTTTGGCTTCATGCGGTCTTGAGACCGTTTGAACTCTATGCGGTCTCGGGACCGGTTGGCTTCATGCGGTCTTGGGACCGTTTGACTCCATGCGGTCTCGGGACCGGTTGGCTTCATGCGGTCTTGGGACCGTTTGACTCCATGCGGTCTCGGGACCGGTTGGCTTCATGCGGTCTTGAGACCGTTTGAACTCCATGCGGTCTCGGGACCGGTTGGCTTCATGTGGTCTTGAGACCGTTTGAACTCCATGCGGTCTCGGGACTGGTTGGCTTCATGCGGTCTTGGGACCGTTTGAACTCCATGCGGTCTCGGGACCGGTTGGCTTCATGCGGTCTTGGGACCGTTTGAACTCCATGCGGTCTCGGGACCGGTTGGCTTCATGCGGTCTTGGGACCGTTTGACTCCATGCGGTCTCGGGACCGGTTGGCTTCATGCGGTCTTGGGACCGTTTGACTCCATGCGGTCTCGGGACCGGTTGGCTTCATGCGGTCTTGGGACCGTTTGAATCCACTCGGTCTTGAGGCTGAGTTATTCTTTTATGATTTTTTTGTGCTTTTACTGCATATATAAAAGGAAAAGGTTAGTCTGATGGTGTATTTACAAAAAGAGGGTAAAATTGGGATTATGTGTAGTTTAAACGTAAAAAGAGTATGGAAAACTAAAGAAAAAGACTAAGATAATCGACTAAAATAGGATGTTATCACCCCCCTAACTTAGAGTCTAGCTTGTCCTCAAGTTAGATAGAGCTGAGACATGTAATGGCGAGGCGATCTTATTTAGGATTTCCATACTCTTGCTTCAATTCTTGACCTGAGTTCCCCTGGGGTCATATCAAGTCTTATTGCATGCCTTGACTCTTTCGGATTTCGAGGGTTGCTTGGATCTCAGGTTTCTTTCCGTATCTCAAAGTTTGCATTGGGACCACCTTTATTTTGTGCATGTTGTTGACTCTAATCAGCTTTATACCTCTCTAAAAAACTACTGGAAGCTAGATAGGGTATGAGGGTTGGCTAAAGGCTTTGAAGTGTAGCTCCCCCTTCAAGTGGGGGAGGGGCTGTCTATGCTTTTTAGAATCTCACTACCGGGCACGACACATCTGCCTTTATGAGGGCAGCTGAATGTACCGGCCGGGCGAGCCCTTTATGAGCCTTTCATATACTTAGAAACTTTAGGGTTTCACTACCGGGCACGACACATCTGCCTTTGTGAGGGCAGCGGAATGTGCCGACCGGGTGAGACCTTCGTCAGTTCTTTATATAGATCCTTATGCGTGGCACAACTCTCATAATTTTATTCGTCTCTCTGGCTTTTATTCAATAACTCACATGCTTGGGTTTTGGGATTTTTGAGGATTTATTTTGGGCGGCCAAGCCTCTTTTATTTTGAAGAGAGGAAAGCTGTTCTTAGAGTTTTTCGACGTGCACTTATTTGGTTTGTGGTCCTCTTGCAGAACTTTCTTGATTTGGAAGTTGCCTGGTTTCCCTCTCATCCTTGAGATCTTGGCTTATATCTGCCTTGATTTTGACCTGTGGAGAGTCAGATAAAGAATCGAAGCAAAAACATGGAATCAATAGTGGATGGAAAATGATAAATCGCCATTCGACGTCTAAGTGCTATTTACTTGTAGGGATTAACATGATTCTAGAGTTAGTTGATGTGACTTTATCCAAAAAGGGAAGAAAGAAAGAGGGTTTTTAGAAAAAGAGGATACCTTGCCCTTGTCTAATGTACCCCCCCCCAACTTATCACTCACTCTGTCCTCAGAGTGTCAAAGTGATAGTGAGAGGTAATTAGGATAAGGGCAGCGGCTAAACTAATTCGTTGAGTCATGGGTTGCCTCCCAAGTAGCACCTTGGTTTAACGTCACTGACTCGACGAAGCTGTAAGGTTGTTATGTTGTTGGCGTAGCATCTCTGATGTCGATGGTTTGTCGATGCATTTTGTCTTCCTGAGTGTAATATCTTTTTAAACGGTGCCCGTTGACCGTCCGTTCTCCTCCGTTGTTGTCGATAATAATGGTGGCTCTAGTTGGGTAGATATGTTTTATAGTGAAGGGTCTGGACCATTTTGTTCTAAGTTTTTCGGGGAATAATTTGTGCTTGGAGTTGAATAGGAGCACTTTGTCGCCAACGGCGATATCTTTTCTCTTAAGATGTCCATCGTGCCACATTTTTGTTTGCTCTTTATAGATTCGGGCACTGTGATATGCTGTCATTCGGAGCTCTTCTAACTCCTGTAGCTGGAGTGGTCTGTTCTCCCCTGCACTTTTAAGATCGAAGTTTAGTTGCTTGATGGCCCACCAGGCTTTATGTTCCAGCTCGACTGGAAGATGACATGACTTCCCGTACACCAAACGGAACGGAGTTGTTCCAATTGGTGTTTTGTAAGAAGTTCGGTATGCCCAGAGAGCATCAGGAAGTTTGGTGGACCAATCAGTGCGGTTTTTATTCACTGTTTTTTCAATAATCACCTTTAACTGTCTATTGGATACTTCTACCTGGCCGCTAGTTTGTGGGTGGTAAGGCGTGGCGACTTTGTGATGGACTCCGTATTTTTTCAGTAACGCTTTGAAACTTCGTTCCAGGAAATGGGTCCCGCCATCCGATATGACTGTTCTTGGAACTCCAAACCTTGGAGAAATAGTATCTTTGAACAATTTGATAACAGGTTTGGAGTCGCTGGATACGGTGGGTACAACTTCGACCCACTTTGAGATGTAATCTACTGCGACCAGAATGTAAGAGAAACCATATGATGAAGGGAAAGGTCCCATGTAGTCTACCCCCCACACATCAAATAGCTCAATTTCCTACCACATAGTGAGGGGCATTTCATCCCTTTTTGATATGTTGCCCGAAAACTGGCATTTGTCGCAGGCTTTCATGAAATCATACGAGTCTTTTGATATGGTGGGCCAGAAGAAACCAGATTGTAAAACTTTTATGGCGGTTTTCTTGGCGCTCATATGCCCCCCCGTGGGTCCGGAATGGCAATGTTCTAAGACCGGGGTTATTTCTTCTTATGGCAGGCACCGACGAAAAAGCCCGTCGGCACAGAGGTGGAATAAGTAGGGTTCGTCCCAATGATAACGTTTTATGTCGTGAAGGAACTTCCTTTTATCCTGATATGAAGCAGACGGTTGGGTGGTCCCTGTGGCCAGATAATTAACGATATCAGCATACCAAGGAAAACTATGAGTGGTCTTCATAAGCTGATCATCAGGAAGAGAATCCCTGATAGGGATTTTATCTTTTTCTTCAACCTCGATCCTGCTGAGATGATCGGCCACAACATTCTCCATGCCACTTTTATCTTTGATCTCCAGGTTGAATTCTTGAAGCATTAATACCCAGCGAATAAGCCTGGGTTTGGCATCCTGTTTCTGGATCAGGTATCAGATAGCAGAATGGTCAGTGTAGACGATGACTTTAGAGCCAATCAGGTAGGAGCGGAATTTTTCGAATGCGTAGATGATAGCCAGAAACTCCTTTTCCGTGGTGGTGTAGTTATTCTGTGCTTCGTATAGCATTTTGGATGCGTAGTAGATGACATAGGGTTTCTTATCGATTCGTTGTCCTAAAACAGCTCCTATGGCATAATCACTTGCGTCACACATAATTTCGAAGGGTTGCGACCAGTCTGGAGCCCTTAGAATAGGTGCGGAGATTAATGCCTCTTTGAGGGTGGAGAAGCTTTGCATACATTCTTGGTCGAAAATGAACTCAGCATCTTTGGTCAAGAGTTGGGTCATGGGTTTAGCTATTTTCGAGAAGTCTTTGATGAATCTTCTGTAAAACCCTGCATGACCCAGGGAAGCTCGAACTCCCCTTATGTCCTTCGGAGGTGACAACTTTGAGATAACATCGATCTTTGCTTTGTCAACCTCGATTCCCCTATCACTTACCCTATGTCCGAGGACGACACCTTCTGTTACCATGAAATGGCATTTTTACCAGTTCAAGATAAGGTTCGTTTCCTCACAGCCTTGCAGAACTCGTTCAAGATTGATTAGACAGTTGTCGAAGGAGTCTCCGTAAACAGAGAAATCATCCATAAAGACTTCCATAATAGATTCAGTTAACCCGGCAAAGATAGCAGACATGCAGTGTTGGAAAGTGGCAGGAGCGTTACATAGCCCGAACAGCATTCTTCTGAATGCATATGTCCCAAAGGGACAAGTGAAGGTGGTTTTTTCTTGGTTCTCCGGGTGTATGGGTATTTGGTAAAACCCAGAGTAACCATCGAGATAACAGAAATACTTTTGGTGGGCCAGGTGTTCCAGGACTTCATCAAGGAAAGGCAGAGGGTAGTGGTCTTTCCTTGTAGCTTTATTCAACTTCCTATAATCAATGCACATTCGCCACCCCGTTACAGTCCTGGTAGGCACTAGCTCATTTTTATCGTTGATTACTATAGTAGTGCCCCCTTTCTTTGGAACAACCTGAACCAGACTGACCCACTGAGAGTCAGAGATAGGATAGATCATGCCTACTTTGAGTAGTTTAAGGACTTCCAGACAAACTACCTCTTTCAAGTTTGGGTTCAGTTTTCTTTGATATTCACGAGAGGGTTTAAATTCTTCAACCATAGGAAGCTTGTGCATACACAGAGCCGGGTTTATGCCTGTGAGGTCAGTTATTTTATATCCAATGATTTTTTATGCTTCCTCAGTTTATCCAGAAGTCTGACTTCTTGGTCTTCGGTAAGGGTGGAGCTGATAATGACCGGGCATAGCTCTTCCTCGTCTAGGAAAACATATTTAAGCCCTGTGGGTAAAGTCTTTAATTCAGGGGTTTTTGGTGGTTCTGCTGCTTCTATGGTAGTGATGGCTTTAAGTTCTTCAAAAGTAGCTTTTGGCGCTTCTTCTATCTTTTCTAGGTATTAGAGGCATTGCTGGACTAGTTCATTTGCAGAAAATTCAACTTCCGGATTGATAAGAGCATTCTCAAGTTTGTCAATTGGCTCGGAGATTTCTAATTGTGACATTTGTTGAATTGCGTCCAAAAGAAAGACTTCTTCTTGGATGTTAGGGCCTTTCATACTATCAAGGACGCGGAATTGAATTGCTTCTCTCACGAGCCTAAGAATGATGATTCCAGCTTCGACGTCGATTAGCGCTCTGGCGGTAGCTAGGAAAGGCCTTCCGAAAATGATCAGATACCTCAAGTCTTCTTTGATATCCATGATAACAAAATCACATGGAACGTAGGCATCCTTTCCTATCCTTACTGGGATATCTTCAATGATTCCCAACGGTGCGGTTATTGTGGAGTCGGCTAGTTGAATAGTCATTGCTGTAGGCAGCAAGTCGGTGAAACTGAGGCGTTGGCACATAGAGTAGGGCATAATGGATATACTGGCCCCAAGGTCAGCTAATCCTTTCTTTGCAGACGCTTTTCCAATGCAACATTGGATTCCGAAGGAACCTGGGTCCTTCTTCTTTTTGGGTAGTTTGTTCAAGATGATGTCAGAAGTGGTTTGAGGAAGCTTTACAGTCTCCTACTCCTTGGTGATATACTTTCGTGATAGTAAAGTTTTGAGATACTTCGCCCATGCTGGTACTTTGGACAAAGCGTCAAGGAGTGGGATGTCGATGTACAATTTCTTCATTGCTTCTTTGAATTTCTGAAATCTGGCGTCCATTTTTGTTTCTTGCAGTCTGCCTGGATATGGAATCCTTGGTTTAAATTGTGGGACCTCGGGTTCTGCGGACACCTGTTCTTTGTTTTTGTCCTTTGTGCCTTCGGGGGATTTCTCAATCCCTTGTTGTGAGATCTCTTTTGTCATAAGAGTGGGCATTTCATCATCATCCAGGGTGATCTTGGTAGGCTCAGGAAGAATGCGCCCCGACCTTGTGGTGACGGCATTCAGCTGTTCGTGTTTGTTTTGCCCATGCTTAGAATTTGGTTCAGGCTTCCCGGCAAGCATACCTACTGGGGGCTTTAATTGTGCAGCAATCTGAGCAAGATGGGCTTCAATTGCCTTCTGTTGGGCATGTTGGTTAGCCAGCATGGTTTGTTGCGATTGTAGCAGCTGCCTTATCAAAGATATCTCATCTTCCGGCTGTGCAGTAGCATTTTTCTGAAGGTTTTGTTGTTGAGACTGCTGAGTATGCAACTGTGGATGAAGCAGGGGATGAGCGTACTGACAGTAGGCTAATTGGTTCTTAGGGTAGTTAACCCTAGGGAAATTGTTTCTTGAGTTCCCCTGATTTTGGTTAAAATTGTTCGAGAACCCAGGTGGTAGCCTATTATCAGATCCTCCCTGTGTCTGATGTTGCGGATTCGCAGTTCCGGAAGGATTCCCGTATTGGAACCCAGGATGATTCCTAGGTTGACTAGGATTGTAGTAAACTTGTCCGGGAATAGTGTGGATGGAGTTAACTTGTTCCAGACTCTGATCTCCAGATTGATCAGTAATAGGTTCATAAGGTTGCGGTGGTGGATGTAAATCCATCATCACATTATATAGCATACCGTAGAACAAGGTTGGGTGGTCGGAAGAATGACAAGCTTCACATGATCATGTGACAGCCTTAACTTGTTGTAAAAAAGGGGCTTTTTTGTCGATTTCTCCGAGAGAAGCCTCAAGAGTTTGTTGTTTATGAATAATAGTTTGCAAGGCCTCAGCTATAGCCTTCATTTCTACGGATTCTTCAGCTTTGAAAACTTTAAGAACGCCTTTTCCAGCTGATCGTCCCCAGTTGGACTGGTTTTCAGCTCCTAAAGTAACAATCTTCCAGGCATCTTCATAGTTTTTCCTCATAAAGTTTCCTCCAGATGAGGAATCCAGAAACTGTTTAATATCGTCGCTTACTCCCTGGTAAAAAGTTTCTATCAGTTGATTCTGTGAAATTCCATGATGGGGGCATTTGCGTAGAAGTTCCTTAAATCTTTCCCATGCCTCAGCGAGGGTTTCTCCAGGTAGCTGGGAGAAATGATTGATTTGCCCTCTGATTTCATAGGTCAGCGAGGGTGGAAAGAACTTCTCCAAGAATTTTTCCTCTAGAGGGGCCCAAGTGGTTATTATGGGTTCTCTGTCCAATGAGTTGTACCAACTCAAGGCCCTTCCAGATAAGGTGAAATGGAACAGGTGGAGCATTATCACATCGAAAGCGATACCAGCTTGCGGGACCAGGCGGCATAATGCCTTAAACCTTTTCAAATGGTCCATGCAATCATCTCCTGAACCTCCAGCGAAGGAGATTCCTTGCATAATCTGGATCCACTGGGTCCGGATCTCAAAGTTTGGGATGTTGATGATCAGAGGCCGGACCGGGTGGTTATCCTCGTGGTTCTTCGGGACAGCATAGTCCCTTAGTTGCTTGTTTCGTAACTCGAGCTGAGCAACTTGGGTTGCTGCCTCAGTTTCTGCTCTTATGCGGGCTTGCTCTTCTGCTCATATTTCCGCTTGTATTTGGGCACGAGTGTCTGCGATAAGTTATGCCCATTGTGTGGCGATGGCAGCATTTACTCTCTCCATCACCAAAGCAGCTTGATGTTGTTCGTCAGCCATTTGTCTAGCGCGTTGGCGATTGAGACGGATTCGGCGGTGGAAACTTCTCTCTACCTCAGAGTCAAACTCCAGATCAGGGGAGAATCCGTGACTATGCGGTGATTGCATGCACGTGTTCTACCTGAGTAGAGAAAAGATAACTCCTTTAGATAATAGTGAAAATATGAAAGTTTCAAGAAGATATAGATTTATGATTAAAAAAGAAAGTGTAAAAACCTAACCAACTAGAAAGGTACTAAGTGAAATAACAACGTTCCGTTGTCCCCGGCAACGGCGCCATTTTTTGATGGAGCTGGGACTTACACTAAAAGATCACTCTTCCAATGGGAGTCCCAAAGATGCACCAAAAACCCTAGGGAGTTGATGTTCTCTCTAGGTTTACCTAGAACTGGTGCTTAGATAAACACTCCAACCCCATAAGAGTATGGAAGCCTTATCATAGTACAAATTTAGGATCGAACCCAAAAGACAACGGTCTTGTTGCAAGCAACAAGATGAAAAACGTATAGAACTTCACTTAGCTACTTACTAGTTGGCACTTATATCGAAAGTTGGATTTTGATGGTTTTAAACTAAGAACATGGAAAGTAAAGAAAGCAAGTAAATCTAAGAGTTAAACTATGATAAAGATCACTAGGGTGTGATCGGATTTTCACCGCCACTACACATCGATCAACACATGCAAAGCAAAACTTAACCTGCAAAAAGAGTTCGGTCAGTTAGTATCCTTGTAGACCTAGTCTCCTTTCGGATAACCTAGCTACGAGAAGCGCGGGAATGTTGCAACGCCAGTCATTCCCGATCAAATGGTCACATTACTTTACATCATTCCCCTCGCAAAGTGCGTTCCTCGACTTACCAAGGTTGCACTTCCATACGTCAACTGATTCCATTTCATAGTATGAAAGTGCAACGGATGATAGTGAGTTTACTCCACTTCTTGAGATACACCTCTAGATACCGAAACAGATACATGGTGGATACATGCATCAAGAACCAACATGCAAACGAGTTTCGAATCTAATAGTACAAACGTAGACAATTCATACTAAAAGATAAAAGATAACACAAGTTGGAGATCAAGCAAAAAGTATTCATTAATCGTTTGATGTTGAACCAACAAAGATAAGAACTCTACATTACAACCTAAGGATTACATTTTACATGATATGAAAGTATGGGTAGCGGGGCTACTCCCCGCACCCTAGTGAAGAAGACTACTCCCTCATGACTAAGACCAAGAAGGAGGCGAGAAGAGAGAGACAGCATCATCCCCACAAAGGATGTAAGAAGGTCAACCCCTTGGAGAGAGAGAGAAACAATCCACCAGTCTTCGTAGGTTTCACGATGAGGAGGTCTCCCCTTCCCACCTTCTTGATGAAGAAGGAGAAAGCAGCTTCAGGATGGAGTATGGACCTCAGACCGACAGCCCCAGGGCGGAGGATGGAAGTGGCAGGAGCTCTGGAACGGTTGGGGCAGCCTTTGGACGTATGAGATGTTTCTCCCCGGAGGACCCTTGGGGTCTTATTTATAGGCCTTGAGTGAAGTCCAAACGGTTTGGAGACCGTTTGGACCTCAAGACCGTTTGGGGCCTCAAGACCATTTGGGGCCTCAAGACCGTTTGGAGCGTGAGACCGTTTGGCTTCAAACGGTCTTGAGACTGTATGAACTCCATGCGGTCTCGGGACCGTTTGGCTTCATGCGGTCTTGAGACCATTTGAACTCTATGCGGTCTCGGGACCGGTTGGCTTCATGCGGTCTTGGGACCGTTTGACTCCATGCGGTCTCGGGACCGGTTGGCTTCATGCGGTCTTGGGACCGTTTGACTCCATGCGATCTCGGGACCGGTTGGCTTCATGCGGTCTTGAGACCGTTTGAACTCCATGCGGTCTCGGGACCGGTTGGCTTCATGCAGTCTTGAGACCGTTTGAACTCCATGCGGTCTCGGGACCGGTTGGCTTCATGCGGTCTTGGGACCGTTTGAACTCCATGCGGTCTCGGGACCGGTTGGCTTCATGCGGTCTTGAGACCGTTTGAACTCCATGCGATCTCGGGACCGGTTGGCTTCATGCGGTCTTGGGACCGTTTGACTCCATGCGATCTCGGGACCGGTTGGCTTCATGCGGTCTTGGGACCGTTTGACTCCATGCGGTCTCGGGACCGGTTGGCTTCATGCGGTCTTAGGACCATTTGAATCCACTCGGTCTTGAGGCTGAGTTATTCTTTTATGATTTTTTGTGCTTTTTCTGCATATATAAAAGGAAAAGGTTAGTCTGATGGTGTATTTACAAAAATAGGGTAAAATTGGGATTATGTGTAGTTTAAACGTAAAAAGAGTATGGAAAACTAAAGAAAAAGACTAAGATAATCGACTAAAATAGGAGGTTATCAATCTCCCAATGATACTTAATGTCGGATCAAGGAGATAAATAAGAAATCTCTCGATGGGCAATGAGAGTGCAGTTGATGCTGTAACTCTATAGTGAAGGTGCCAGAATACCCTGGCTAGCTAGTTAGCAGAGACAAGAGATGTCCTGCATGTGGTCTCGTACTGACCGAGACAGATGAGGTCATAAGAATCCGGCTCTTTTTATGACCTATGTATGGTACCGAGGCAATTTCGTAATGGTCAGTTGGAGTATGAGTGGTATATCTCATCTCCTCAGAGCATAAGTGTGATTGTAAAATGTAATCAGCCGTATAGCATGTTTGCTTAAGGATTGAATACAGAGATTCATTGGCTGATGTTGCATTTCTTTGTGCATTCCTTAGTAGATAAATGTTAATTATGTTTCTTTATATTCTCTACAAAGTAGATAGATGAATTACTTATCTACCATGGGTAGATGCAATGACCTCCTTGAGAATGGAGATTATCTTATTCTGTTCTATGATGAATAATTCTGCCTGATAATGTAAAAAAAACCCCTGCTCAGTTTTAATTTGATAAACTGCAATAACAATGTTTTTGGCGGAGAGTTATATCTCTTGTTGGGGCAATTTTCAATTGTCTCACCCCCGTGGGAAACATTTTTAGGTATGCATGGAAGGCAGAGCAGAAACCCTAGAACAGGGAAAGAGCAACAGCAACAACAGGGACAACAATAAGATCTCAGGTGGAAATATTGTCTATCTAGTCATATAGATAGTAGTCTTATGTGTCGTCTCTGTACTCTCAGGTCCTCGGAGTTTTAAATGTATCAATCTGAGTTTTGGCTTAGTGCCTCGATGTTTTTATACTGCCTATGTATATTTGTTAACAGGGCAGTCAATGTTGTAATCCTTGAAAAGGAATGGTACAGGTTGTGTACTTGTGAACCAGGATGAATTTGGAATACTTTGGTTCATGGCTAAATAGTTTTCCTGTGAATGGATCTCTTTGCAAAAAGTTTTAAATTTTCAGTGATTTTCAGTAATCCGCTGCAAATAATTCGCTTCCTCATTAGTTAATCCTATTTTCACGAGATGGTCATTTCAATTAGTGGTATCAGAGCTCTAGGTTCACTGAGTCTACAGAGACATAGGACTAAGGTATCGAGTCTGTGATAGTGTCCTCGGGTATCCCCTATAATGATTTCTGCTTGTGCAGAGAAAGGGTAAAAGTTAAAATGACTGGAGAACACAAGGAACACATTGTTGGGAGCAATGTTGTTGCACCAAGAAGAGGTGCAAGGGATCAGGCAAGAATAGAATGAGTGCCTGAGAATCCCCATTAAGACCTGATCAGGATAGAGAATCCTATGATCATGCTCTTGTTGTGCAGATTGGGGCAACTGTAATGCATATAAGTCGACTGGATACTAGCCTTCCGATCTAGGTTATCAGTCCTTAATACACAAAGCTTGAGCTTTAAAAGAGTTCCTGAATGACTTAGTCATGCTAGAACAAGGGAAAATATGGAAAAGATTAACTTATGGCAAGAAAGCAGACTCTGCCATGAGTTTAGTCAGATAATAAATCTATGATGGCAGTGCTCAAGGAAGGGCAATAAGCTGAGAAGTAGGGAATGGTCTCTATAATTCTAGAGACATTTGCTTAATGGTTTTGAAAAACCAAGTTCTTGGTACTAATAGTGCAACAAATGCCTAGTGTACCAAGGCAGTAGCCATTAAGTAAGTGCAAAGGTCTTAACCTTTCACCTGTAAGATCCCATGGCTTAGTTTTTGCATCAGTAATAAGACTAATAAGACCATGATATGAGGAAAAGGTATGCTATTAATGTGTACATGTCGAGTACACTAAACCCTTTTTGTTATAGGAAAAAAAAGAGGATTGTTGATTTTGTTTTCCCTATTGGTTGCTATATAGGGAAGAAATGATGAAAAATAGAATTTGAATTTTGTTCAGTATTCTTTTAAATGCTCTATATTGGTCTTACCTCTATGAAAGAGGAAGAGGTATAGAAGAGATGCCTGGATAAAATCCAGGGATGTTAAATTTTATGCTTATAATAAAAGCAAGGAATATGATATTAGACAAAGTGCATACTACTTGATCACAGTACTTGTAAACCCTGGCCAGGTATACAACTATTGATGATAAAGTGGGTATGGAAACTCTTAGATTGTTGTCTTTTTTATTGCTCTGATCAAGTAGTCATTCTGAGACAATCTAATGAGTATCATGAAATCAGAAATCTGGAATGAATAAATGTGTCATATCTCATGCATAAGAAAGAGAAGCTTGAGATAATCTCAGATGAGCATGTTGTATGAGGAACTAAAAATGTACTCCTCATAAGACAAGAATAAGAATGAGGGAGATGGACCTTGTTCAATAATGCTGTCAGCATAATAAAGATCTTTTCCATAATGAGGACATGGGAAATGTGATGAGATCATGAGATGATCATAAACATGCTAGATAATAATAAAGAAAGGGATAATGACATGTAATCATCCTTACAAATTCTAATGCTAAAGGCAAGGAACCTAAGATGAGATAAAGAGTAAATGGTTCATGAATGGCTAAAAATACATGAAATAATAAGAGGAATATGAATCCTTGTTTTCTTTCCTTTCAGGGACATGGCAATCAAGTGGGTCTTAGGACACCTGATGTGCATAAGATAAATATGTTCATGTGAGGGATACTTAGAAAAGTATCAGTTATCTTGGACTTTGGCTCCAAGAAAAAGACATATGTAACAAGTAATGCCTCATAATGAAAGGAATATGAGAATGTGATGTGTTCCCAACACATGTGACTGATACCAAGGTAAGAGATTCTGGTATCTGAGAGTTATCAAATGGTTTAGGTTGGCTACCTAGAGTGGTCAACTATGAAATCAGTCTGATTATATAAAATGATATGAACATCATATGTTAGGCATTTATGCTTTGCATAAACATGATATTAATAAGGAATGTAAGATGTCTCTATGAACAAGAAAAGTGTTATGTGACACAAAGTTGACTCCACAGTCTATGATAAGGGGACAGTGGAACATGTGTCCTGTGTGTTGATTCTATAAGAATCCTGTAAGGAAACACATTCTGTTGAACAAAGCTTTTTGGTGTCTCCATAATAAGGAGATGATATGTGAAGATTAGATAGTATGATGAATGAAATACATCTGTCTTCCTTTATCTGGATTTCGGGGACGAAATCCTTGTTAGGGGTTTATAATTTGTAACATCCCTGACCTGGGTTATACTCTAACCCTAGGTGTTTTTATTAATAAAGATGATTATATGCTTAATAATATCTTGTGAAAAGTAATTAGGGCTCATGAGGAGCTTATGTTTCAATTTTAGTCCTGTTTGGACAATGTTGAAGCAATGTTTGCTTATTTTGGACTAATGTGCAAATTACCCAAGTTGAGGGGTTTATGTGCAAATTGTGCATGATAATATGTTCCTCATGTTTTGAATCATCATGAGAGTGAAAATTTTGCTGAGGTATGGCTTATGGAAGCCTGAATACCAAGAAAGAGATGATAAAGCAATATATGTGCATGAAAACCTAGTTTTGGTGTAATATGCAATTTACCCAAAACCTAGGGTGCAATATGTAATTTATCACTTCAATAAGGTCCCTAATGTTTCTTGTCATCATGTATATCAAAGAAAATGAGAGGGGCACATCTTTTGGATTAAGTTAGAGGAGAGAGAATCTTGATATTAAAATAATCAAGATTTAATCCTAATTGAAACCCTAATTCAATTTAAGGTAAAAATGAATATATTAATTAAAGGACCTTCAACCAAAATGTTATTGGTTGAGTTTGAATAAGGATATACGTCCTTTTGCATAGATAAAGCACGAAAATATCTAAAGGAGGTGAAACTCCACTCACCTTATTATAAAGGAAAGTAATATCCACTCACATTATGGATATTACTATTATATGATTAAGGTGCTTAATTTGCTTTTCTTTTAATTTGAGGATAATGAAGGAGAATTAAAGGCAAAGGAAGGTGCCTTCGTACACAAGGGAGTGAGGGGGTTTATGTGGCACCAATTTGAGAGTTGAGGGAAATTAAAAATGCTTTCTATCTCCTCAATTTCCTTTATAAAAACTTCATTTCCAAATCACTTGAAAGGCTTTTTCGGCCCTCTCTTCTTCCCTTGCTTTGGATGAGCTCAAGGGGACTTAGGAGCAACAGGAGGACGAACCCCAACCTGTTGTTAAGCTTATTAACCCTCATTCATCTTGATTCCATGGTGGAAATTGAAAATAAATTATGGATTCCTTCTTATTTCGATCTCCTCTTCAACCCTAGCCAACTTTTACAACCAAAAGCTTGAGGACGAGCCTAAGGGGGATTTGCAAAAACTTCATCCACCATTGATGTCGTGAGCTTGGAGTTTTGGAGCTCATTTGGAGGTGGGTTTTATAACTTAAACCCATAATCATTGCTATTGCATCAATTCTCTATGCTTTGTTGATTGTTTTCTTCAATTTGATACACTTTTGTTTCTTTGCTGCAATTTCCATCAAGAACGGTTAATGTTCTTGGTTGAACGAAGGAAGGTGATGATGACATCATCCTATATTCTTATCCAAAGAAAAGTACCAATCCAAATGGTTTTGATAGCTACTCTAAATCGTTTTAATTTGATTGGTTATGCGGTTTCAGCAAACAGTTTAAGGGTAAACGGTTTGAAACCGTTTGGGAGAAACCGGTTTCAAAACCGTTTGATATGGTTGACCAAGCGTTGAAAGTTTGGTAATTTTGTTCCTAATTATGTAGTCTGATAACCCACCAAATTTGAGGGATTAACTCCCAAAGAATCGAGAGTTGAAGTCTAATCCATTAGGCAATCTAATTGAATTAAGTGCTGATTTTCAATCTGTTTAACTTGACCTTTTTGGGAAAACGGTTTCAAAACCGTTTGAGATGGTTGCCCAAGCGTTTACAGTTTGGTATTACTGTGCCTAATGATGTTGGTTAATGACTCACCAAATATTAGGGATTAACTCCAGAGGAATCGTGAGTTGAAGGCTAATCAATTAGGGAAACCTAATTGGATTAAGTGCTGATTTTCAATTTGAGTAATTCGACTTTTTGGGAAAACGATTTCAAAACCATTTGATATGGTTGACCAAGCATTGACCGTTTGGTATTACTGTTCCTGATGGTGTTTGTTAATGACTCACCAAATTTGATGGATTAATTCCAAACGATTCATGAGTTGAAGGCTAATCAATTGGGTAAACCCTAATTGAGATTAGTGCTGAATTTCCAATGCGTTAATTTGAGATTTTGGGTTGGATAGCCCAAACGGTTTCAAAACCGTTTGGGGATCACCCAAACGGTTTCCAGACCGTTTGGGGATCACCCAAGACCGTTTGGAGGTCTGTGGTTATGTATAGTTGACCAATTGAAGGTCTAAAGGTACCAAATCATATTGCAATTATGTGTTGATGTGTTGATCAACTCAATAGACCAAACCTTGATGATTTTTCACTAGAATCCAAGGTTTGGATGAACCAAACGGTCTCAAGACCGTTTGGGACTCATCCAAACGGTCTCAAGACCGTTTGGGGGTCACCCAAGACCGTTTGGAGGTCTAGGGTTGAGTATGGTTAAGCAATTGAAGATCCAATGTCACTAAGTTGAAGTGTAATCAATTGCTGATTTGTTGATCAATCCAATGATCCAAACCTTAATTGGTTGACTTGGATATTGATGATATGATGGAAAAACGGTCTCAAGACCGTTTGGTGGTCATCCAAACGACCTCAAGACCGTTTGGGGTCAGGTCATGTTCAATTTGAATGATGGTTCAATAGTTTCAATGTAACCAATCTTGTATTGATTAGTGTTGATGAATCATCGATTCCAAACCCTAATTCAATTGAACCAAACCCTAATTGATGACCAATTGAGAGTCAATTTAGGGTCAAATCATTTTAAGGTTGACCTATTAAACTCAATTGAAGTATGAGGATAGGTCCAATTGATGATTGATTCCATGAATTCAATGATTGAAGGAATCAACATTGCAAACCCTAATTCAATTGGATACTTATGTAATGGAGGTCCAATGTGATTGAATCTCTTGAGAATCAAGATGATGAATGATCCATTGATCCAATACTGATTAGTAATGATAGTCAATGAAGGTACAAAGGTTGAAACCCTATTAGTACCTAAGTGGTTAGTGCCAATTAAGGGATGAACCCTAATTGCTTATAGGATCAATGACTTGATATACTATGTTAATCATAGTTGTATGAACTCTATTGAAGGGTTGATATGACCTAATCAAGTTGAGATGATAATAGCATGAATTCCTATAAGATTATGATTAATGTGGTGTTTAAGGGTATGATCCTTAAGTAGAGAGATCATGAAACCCTAATCATGAACATAAACCCTAATTATGGGCAATGTGATATGAAACCCTAATGAAGGGTGATGCTAGATGCAATCCCTATTCTAAAGAAGGGAGATGGTATGTGAAACCCTAATCCCTAATGAGAGAATAGAATTCATACTTGAATATGATTCATGAGGTGAACTCCCTTTGCACGACCATGCAAGGTAGCACGGCCGTGGTACCTTCCCCTCGCACGGCCGTTCTTGGTTGCACGACCGTGGTGCTCTATGCTTGATTTAGAGGTGATTTGAAAGTGACCTCATATGATCGTATACCTTGATATGATTATAAGTCCAATATAATTTGATGAAGGATACATAAGATATGTGATGAGAAACCCTAGTTGAGGGTGTATCATTGTGATTGTTTATAAGCAACTTTATAATAAAGTCATGCCTTAAACTAAGATAAGTCCATATCATGTGAGATAACTGTACAATTCTAATGTGTGGCCTTTGCATTATATGCTAAAGGTAAGAGATTAGTGATGGAATGTATTAAGAGGGAAATACCTTAATATAAGATAAGATGGATAACTCAACAGAGTTTGAAATGATGAGAAAGTGATACATCAAGATATGATAGTTATCACATTCAACATTTCAGGGTTTATATGCCTTGATGTACTTCAAATCCAATATAATTGGGTAAGAAACATATGAAGTGTGTTATGCAACTATTACAATGAAATGTAATGAGTTGTTACACCTTGATGAGTGTTAATTAATGTACCTTGAGAATGGGGTTAAGCCCAAATGATGTGTATGATATAATCATACCATGATAATGATGAGAAATGAACTCATACCTTGAATTGATGATCATTAATGCTATATGATGAAAGTAATGTTCTAGAATAATCAAATATGATATCCTTGAATGCCCCAGAGGTATGGAATAATGTATTAAGGGTTGGACAGATAATGAGATCATGAACTCTTTATTAATGAGAAATGGGGAACCCTAACCCTAATTTGGGTAAAGGGAATGAAATGCCCTATTTGATAGTAAACCCTAATTCCTGGTAGAGGAATAATGGTGTTACTATCACATCACATGATGTGATGAATATCTTGTATGACTGTTATCATGCCTAATAACCATACATATATTATGAGATGACGTATATAGCTAGTGTGAGGTGTGACATTTATATAATAAATGTTGATTGGCATTATGTGCCTTAATGTTGTTGTTGCTTAGTAAAAGAAGTAATATGCATGGAATTTTATGAGTCACATGAGTAAGTTGTTACCTAGTGAGAGGTGATAAGATATTTCATGGCCTTGTGAGCTAGGTGTGATGCTTGTGTAACAAGTATCATGAATGCCTTGGTCAGATGACCTGAAGGTGATAGTTACCTGAAAAAGGTATAATAATGCTCAATGATGAGTTAAGGGTTTGAATACCTAGAACCATATGATTATGGTGATGAGAAAGTGAAGGGATGATAATTCCCAGTATTGAAATGAGGGACTGAGTTCTCAGGGTCTTTGAAAGACTGATAAATATCTGATAAAAGTAGTACATGTCTCTTTATAGCATTGTTGTAATACGTTATGTTTGAGAACTTGGCTGATGCTAAAAGAATATAAGAATGTACTTAATAAATCAAGTGAAATCTATTCATGTAGTGCTCTGACCATAGATCCATCATCGCCAGGAATAGGTGATGGTGAAACGGGTGCCCGCGGCAAAATCCGGAGCACATATTTTGAATATGTGGGGGTAAATGGGCGAAAATATCCTTACGTCCTCTTGAAGAGATTGTTGGAAGGTAAACAAGAAACCTCTCAATCCTTCATGAATATGTCGGGATGGATGTATCATGAATCTCCCAATGATACTTAATGTCGGATCGAGGAGATAAACAAGAAATCTCTCGATTGGCGATGAGAGTGCAGTTGACACTGTAACTCTGTAGCGAAGGTGCCAGAATACCCTGGCTAGCTAGTTAGCAGAGACACGAGATGTCCTGCATGTGGTCTCATACTGACCGAGACAGATGAGTTCATAAGAATCCAGCTCTTTTGATGACCTATGTATGGTACCGAGGCAATTTCGTAATGGTCAGTTGGAGTATGAGCGGTATATCTCATCTCCTCAGAGCATAAGTGTGATTGTAAAATGTAATCAGCCGTATAGCATGTTTGCTTAAGGATTGAATACGGAGATTCATTGGCCGATGTTGCATTTCTTTGTGCATTCCTTAGTAGATAAATGTTAATTATGTTTCTTTATATTCTCTGTAAAGTAGACAGATGAATTACTTATCTACCATGGGTAGATGCAATGACCTCCTTGAGAATGGAGATTATCTTATTCTGTTCTATGATGAATAATTCTACCTGATAATGTAAAAGTAACCCCTACTCAGTTTTAATTTGATAAACTGCAATAACAATGTTTTTGGCAGAGAGTTATATCTCTCGTTGGGGCAATTTTCAATTGTCTCACCCCCGTGGGAAACATTTTTAGGTATGCATGGAAGGCAGAGCAGAAACCCTAGAACAGGGAAAGAGCAGCAGCAACATCAGGGACAACAATAAGATCTCAGGTGGAAATATTGTCTGTCTAGTCATATAGATAGTAGTCTTATGTGTCGTCTCTGTACTCTCAGGTCCTCGGAGTTTTAAATGTATCAATCTGAGTTTTGGCTTAGTTCCTTGAAGTTTTTATACTGCCTGTGTATATTTGTTAACAGGGCAGTTAATGTTGTAATCCTTGAAAAGGAATGGTACAGGTTGTGTACTTGTGAACCATGATGAATTTGGAATACTTTGGTTCATGGTTAAAGAGTTTTCCTGTGAATGGATCTCTTTGCAAAAAGTTTTAAATTTTTAGTGATTTTCAATAATCCGCTGCAAATAATTCGCTTCCGCATTAGTTAATCCTATTTTTGTGAGACGGTCATTTCAATGACCCTTGGGTTGACTACTTTCTCTGGCTGACTCATGGCATAGAATCAATTTTTTTTCTTGTTGTCTCCTATGTCCTCTGTTGGCTTGCCTAGATGAACTAGCTTGTGATGCCTGACCACGTCTTCAGCTTCCACCATTGTTGAATTGTCATTGTTGCAACCCTTGATAACTCTCTCTCTCTCGGCTATTGTGTCACTTCTTCATCCTTCACAGGGTAGAACCACTTTATATAACCAACCTACCCACACTTATAGTAGGTCTTTCTCTCTTATCATGGCCTATATGGCACTATCACTAATATCGATGCAACATTGTGACCTCCTATCGATGGAAATGTACAACCCCTACCCTTGATGACCAATGAGACTAAATTGCTAACCTCTATTATGAGTGAGAAAATAAGAACCTAGGCTTCTTGAAGACTCCAGAAATTTTCCCTGATGTTGTGCTGGTCTCTTCTTGGAATTCACCTCTTGCAACTCTATGGAAGACCATTCTATCCTCCTCACTGACTCCACAAACATCACAAACTTCTCTCTATTCTCCAAATCTGACACCATTGTCATCAACTCTATACTCAAACCCTTCTCAATCTATTTGACCCTCTCCTTATCAATCGCATCCATGTGCAGGAAAAACCTTAGAGGTTCCATGAACTTTGCCCCATACTCGTTGATCATCGTAGATCCCTGTCGGATCTTCTTAAACTGTGAGATATTCTTGTACAAATATGTCCCTAGGAAGTATCGTCCCATAAACTCCCACCAAAAATCTTCCCAACTGATCACCACTCTAGGCCTTTACTCCTCCTTGATGTGCCACCAATGGCTAGCACTCCCTTTCAACAAGTACACCATGTGCTTCACCTTATCCTCATTGGGGATATTGAGGATCTTGAAGGCCTTCTCTAGCTCAGTCAACCACATGTTTGCATCAACTGGGTCCAATGTACTAGCATACTCTATCACCCCCACACACCACAACCTCTCGACAATCTTCTCAGAACCCTAAAATTCTAGATTGGGAACAACTCCCTTGCTTGGGGTACAAGCACTCTATCCACCATATGCATCATTGTGGCCATAAAGTGTCCAAACATGGACTAAAAGTGTGATTGTCCACAGTTACTGGGTCAAACTAAGGCTTTTCAAGCACTCCATCTCTTGCCTGCCTCCTAGAACCACCACTTAATGCAGCAACACTCTCTCAACATTTTCTTTGTGTTCACCAGACATATCTTTTCACTTCTTCTTCTTCTTCTTCTTCTGCATTAGCAGAAGTTACCATTAGATATACTAGATGACACTAGAATAGACACAAACTCTAGTCCTATGTACATGTAGACTCAGTGAACATAAAGCTCTAATACCAACCTATTATCATGTGATAACTCTCCACCACATGAGCGAGATTACTCAAAGCAAAATGCAGAACTAAGACTTAACATATGGATTACCACAAAATATGAAAAATTAAAACTAATATCGTACAACCACAAAAGTTGAAATATGTTACATCTGAGTCCACAGATTGTGTCACCTATAACACATATCATGCCAAAGATATTACATATCATTTTTCAGTGGCTATCATGCCACAAACATGTTACATAGGATAACCTATTAACATATACAAGCCATATCTATACAACCATGGAATACTGCCCAAAACCTCGCATCGATGTACAATGTCTACAAATTGCCCCCAAGGACCTACAACTACAGGGATGACACATATGAATCTACTACAGAACACTAGCATCATATCCAACCTTCAAACATCTATTGATCCTCTTGCTTCTCATCCTCAACTGCACAATCTCTACCTTGTCGTGTACGACCACCTAAAAGATGTGGAAACCCACATGGTGAGACCAACGTCCTAGTGAGAGATATAAATCCACCAAAAATTGGTATAATCACAAATATTCTAAAGTAGGAAAATAACATTATTGTAAGGATGAGCAGATTCAACTACATGATATAAGAAAAACTAATAACATAGATTAGGCAGTCTAAGCATCTACAACTGAGTAGTAGAACATCTTACACCTTTATAAGGAATATAAAGAACATCTTTAACATTTATCAACTAAATAGTTTAAGAAACAAGGCAAGAGGTCATCCAATGAGAATCGTGTTTCTACCTATGCAAATATACTGCATGGTTGTGTTACTTCTTTTATTTTCCTTGAGGATTTGAATTGTACCACCCAAATCCAACTGATCACTGCTAAGTCCAAATTAGTGACATACAAGATCTATGGAAGATCCACACTCCATGTTCTTCCCACACTACTTGGTCAGTTCCAATCTGCACCGCAGTGACATATTAGTCAAACTACAAAATAACAACTTATAGTCAAAGCTATAGTCCTATTACCACCTAGCCCACCTTGGTACATGTCACAATGCTAGAAACCAAGGTATATAACACAATCATTGAGATACAATCATAGTTGCCCTCTATCACATCATATAACATTTCCACCATCACCAAAACCCCATTGCATTCATTCTCAAAACACTTGGGATCATGATTTCAAGGACACATAGTCACTTGCACCTTTCATACTCAATAGTATGTGCTTCGGGTTTCCCTTGCGAATACCCATTTCACCATCCAACAAAGTTTTTACTCTGGAATGGATCTATGGTACATGACACTACATGATCAGGGTTTCACTTAATTAGTTATGCCAATTGGGTATCTTTTAATGCATTAATCAAATTACAACATACAAACCCAAAACAAATTCTATAGAAATAGGGATAAAGGTACAACTCCAAAAGATATAAAACATATGAGGTGTAAACTTGTCACATAATCACATGATATATATCACTAACATACAAGGCCATCAACATTATCACATCACTAGGGGATAACAATCCCTCATCTCATCACTGGAGGATACCACCGCACACTAGGCATTGAGCGGCTGTCGGGTCATAAGACCCAATCACATCGTTCCTGCACATATCATCATCTAATCATGCCTCATAAAGGCTCATAATCATCACCCTATGTCATTTAAGCATTAACATAGCAATCATTAGATATGATGTTCATTCAACCTTCAACATCAAGGCTACAAAAGTAGGAGAGAGAAAAATCATTACATGCTAATAACTCCAAGCCAGATAAGCAATTACATCACACACCCAAACTAGGGTTAGGGTTTCACAAGATTAAATCAATTAGGGTTACCATTACCACTTTCAACACTTGACCTTAGGTACATCACTTCCCATATTCTTGGAACACATTAGGGTTGGGAATTATTATTATGATCAACCAGATATTCCAAACAGAACTATGTATTGACCAAACCACATAGCAACCACATCAATACAAGTGTAGCAACCACATGGCTCATTTGTGTAGAAACCAACCAATTAAAACATGTGTTGTGACTGAAAGAAGATCACATGTAGATTCCATACAAGCTTAAGCATGTGCAGCAACCACCCACTTAGGTCTAGGGTTTGTTGCACCCCCAACACATCAACAAACATGTAGCGACCTCAAGCACCAAGGGTGAGTGTAGCGACCTCAAGGTCAAGCCACTCTAAATAGAACATAACTGACTCCACAACAAAAAATAACCATTATCAAAATAGATGATAACCATCAACAAAACTAAGCATCATCAAGGAAAAAAGCTCCATGCAAAGATGGACATCGAAATCCCTAAAAAATGTCACCAGGGTAAACATGGAATACCATTATGATAGAAGGAAAAACCATGCATCCAACTCTTGCAACCAAATATTGAAATCTCCAACATCATATGATGGTCAAAACATAACATGGTGATAAAATAACCGATCATGCTCAATGTAAGAAACAACAACTCCACTACCACACGAAGTTTGCGTACATGAATTTGGGTTTAGGAGAAAGAGTAATATATGCAAGAATGCTTCAAAATATTATACCCTAGATCAAGATAACACCATCCATCAACTTATGATCAAATTTTAATTTAGAACAGTAATATGCAAACAAGAATATGCTACAATAATAGTAGAGGGGAAAGTTATATAACCCACCTTAAGAGGAAGATCAAGATCCAAAGACATGAGCTCCAAGAGAGGGAGGGAAGCTCCAAATTTGGATCAAATCCATGGACAACAAGGTCACCTCAAGAAGAGAAGAACATACCATGGTCAAAGAATAGCTCAAGTAAAAAAAGCACAAACCCTAGTCTGAAGAAAGAAGAAAGACGAAAACTTCATCTCACTTAGGTACTACCATGATCAAACCATATTCTCAACCTCCATGGTGAGAAGTTCCTTAAGATAGTCACCATGGAAGAACCATAGTCCATGGAAAAGAGGAGAAAAAAAGAGTTAGGGTTCAAATGAAATGATATCAAGGAAGATATGACATACCAAAAAGGAAGATCACCAAGAAACACCACAAAGAAGATGATCAATCCCTAGATCTCCACATGCAAAGGTTATCGGTCACCAAACTTCAAGATCAACACCTTCTCTTGCTCCACCAAGATCAAGGATGAAAATAGGGGAGAAGAGACGAAGAAGAGAACTAAAAGGGATACTTGCATGTGAAAGAGAGAGTTTATATACTCAAGGGTAGGAGGGAGGTAAGAATCATGATGTGTGAAGATAATGGAGCCTCTCACGACACTTGTACCTCAAAACATCGGCCATGAAAGAGATCTAGACATGCATGCAAGAAAGGGTGATAAGAATAAGGTACTGTAGTGACCACTTAGGTCCACTACACCCCCAAGGTCAAAGAAAAACTAAGTGTAGCGAGCTCTAAAAATGCAACCAAGGTATAGGTTGCAACACATCTCAAGCACATGTAAACCCTAGGGACCAAAACCAAAGATAAGGATCCAAGGATGCAACAAACATCAACCAAGAGAGAGTGTTGTGGCTGTAACACCTCAAAAACCAACATACAAGGTCAAAACATCCATCAAACTCCAGCATTCCTGTAAAGCCCTGAAAAACCTACTATCATCCCATGACCACCTCATCAACCAAGGTCCAACAAGGCACCCCTTAGCATAGTTATCTATCCCATGATGCTAAGGCACAAAAGGAACAACCTAGTTATGAAAAATTGCAAGATGAACCCTCAACGTGGGTAAATTTAAACTCAGTCCAAAATAAGCACAAATAACTCAAACATCAACCAAATTGGACCAAACTGAAAACATAATCTTGTCACATGTTATTAAGGTGCATCATATGATTAGATTAAGGTTAGATAATCTTATTAAGAAAATAAAACACAAACAAGCACTAATCTATGTTAGGGGTCTTGAAATATATATTATTGGATACTTGCAAATAAAGTTGTACCATGTATATATGTATTTGTTTGTACATGTGTGTTTTCATAAAAATTGATAGACATGATGTAAGGACAAGTGATGATTCTCCAAAACCTACCCAAAACCCCATCCTACACTCAGATGAAGACTTTAGGGTTGATAGGTTTCATATGAGTCATTAATAGGTGATAAGAATTTACTATATGTCCTACAACAAAAGTGCACACTATCAAAGTAATATAGGCCGATGAGGCCCATATATGGAACATGGGGAAAACTAAATCCAAACACTAATACTAACTGTAATGTTATTGTTACAACCCCAATTTTTGGGTTTATTTGGTGAGATATGTAATTTCTCATATTAAAGATATTTAAACAAATAATGATATAATTTGGTTTGAATAAATGGATTTCTTTTACAATAGCCTTGATGTTTGGGTTGTGGGCTTTATTGGCTATTGGGCCCAAATAACAAGAAAATTCAATTAGTGAATGAATAATTGAATTTTTGAGAAAAGAAGAATGTGGAAACCTCTAGAAGGCAAATCCAAAGAGGGATTTCGTGCCTATTGGATTCCTTGAGTTCCAAGGAGTCTAAAGTTGCAAAGAAAAGCAATCAGAAAAGAAAAGATTAATAAAGTATTTCTTTCTTAAGAAAGAAATTGAAAATAATGTGGAAAACAAGTGAAAAGAGGTATAATTGAGTTATCCTTTGTGGAATTTCGTATCCCAAGGATTTCTAATGTTAAAGGAAATACCAATGAGGAAAATAAAAGAGAAATAAAGAAAAATTCTCAAAAAGAGTTATTTTAATGAGAAATAAACAACATAATGTGAAATAATGCATAAAGATGCATCTAGAAGGATAATAAGTATCCAATAAAAAGAATTTCGAAATAATAGAGTTTCTTGGGATCCAAGGAGTCCCAATGAAGAACGAGGAAAGAGAAAATACCAAAATTGCAAAATAAGAGGATAATGTGATACATTATTAATGAATTTTGTGATTTTGATAAAAATAAAGTATTTGTTAATAAAGGAAAATAGGATTTCGAGGCCAATGAATTAAAAAGGGCAAGTATAAATAAAATGGAAGAGGAATTTCAAATTCCTAATATCCATATAATAAGGAATATCCAAAGGATAAAGAAGAGAAAGAAAGCTTTCTTTTTAATGAAGGAAGGTGGTTTCCTAATAAGGAGAGGACTTGTTTCCTCTTAGATGGATATCTTAGGGTGAGGATATCCTCCCCTATAAAAGGGGTAGACCCTCTGGTCGAGTTCAAATAAGAAAACCCACGTCTTCCTCTCACTTCCCTATCTTCTTCTTCCTTGTTTGCATCTGTAAACCCTAACCACGAGTTACTTCATGATTCTGGAGCAACGGGGAACCCAGGTGGGGTTGCGAGGGTAGCTGGTCACGAGGAGGAGCCGAAGGAAGGCCTAGCCGGAGCCGCCAAGCCCTAAGCGACTCGCCATGGCAGCAGCATGGCTGCATACGGTGGATGGATCCCAGGTCCTCGCTGACCGACTCGCGCCACCACGGCAGCTAGTTGCGGGACCTGTAGGTGCACCAGGGTACGAAGAAGATCGAGGACCTATCCCCGAAGGCCGTAGAGGGTTAAGAAGTGGAGGAGTGGTCGCGCAAGGTAGCAGCTCGACGGCTAGGGTGACAACAATCTGCTAGCCTGAGGAAGAAGAAAGGAAAAGAGGCGTTGGACCGTTCTGCCCTATGCGGGCTGAAGACGTGCACAACTTGAGTAGGAGCAAAAGGTTCTTTCAATTATAATTCTTAAATGGACCGCTTTGCATGGAATTGATGACGTGGCAACACGCCATTGGCTCAAACAGGTAATTCATACAAAATTCATATCTCAATATTTGTAACTCCAATTAGGACAAGTAATATATGAATTTTAATCAGGAGAACGAGAGAAATCCAATAAAAATGATATTAAATATTGATTCCGTTCCTAATTGCAAAAGTACTATAAGTTGATGAAAAGTGCATTAAAGTTGAGTTAAAAACCCTATTTGTGATTAAAGGTTGAATCTAGAATGCTTAATGGGTTAATTGAAGTGTTAATAACCTGTTGAATGATAATGTTAGATTTGAACCTGATCTAGATGTAGAATTGCATGATTTAGGGTTTTACCTCATATGAGAATGATTAAATAATTTAGAAACCCTAATTTAGGGTAGAAGAGGATAAAATCATATTTAATTTGAAAATGTGAAAATATGATTGTTTAATGATGGTTCTAAGTTATTTGTATATAAAAGACCTTAATTCTGGATAAATACCCTAAAAGTAGCAATTAGGGATTTCTCATGAATAAAAGGTGGAATTAATATCAAATCGAGTTCATATGTGATTTAGACCATAATGAACTATGAATTGATGATAAATGTGTATAATGATCTTGTCATGGATTAAAGGGATAAAAATAGTAGCTTTAATGAAAAAGAAGCTTAATTGATGATTAATGTGCCTGTAATATGAAAATAGGGTTATATGTTGTTAAGATAACCTTAATGTGGAAGAATAGATGAGACAATTAGGGTTTATGAGTAATGGCATAAAATTAGGGTTTAATATGGTAAAAGATGAAGGGAAACCCTAATTGCAAAACAAAACCCTAAAATGGATACAGAAACCCTAGAAAGTGAATCCAAGTTAATAAAGTAGGTTCTTGATAAAGTGTGTAATAAATAGAGTACATATTCTTTTCAGGAATTATGTGATTGTTGAATTACTTGGATTGCATGCTTGGTTGGATTTTCTTAATGCTCCTGAAATCATCAAATCAGGTATGTGGTTATGCTTATGAATATCTCGAGTTAGTTTTCTGAGATTTACCGAAGTTTTCATCGATGTCATGAAATAATTGTTGGATGATTTTAATTCATGCAAACTATAATGTGGATATGACTATCACATAAGATATGTGCCTACTAGCTCAGATCATGGTTCCCTCTGTGGCTTAATAGTTGACCTAGTAAATGGCTACCAATGGGGTAGGTCCATCAGGTCATTAGATGACTAAGTAAATGGCTACCAATGGGGGTAGGACCATCAAGTCATCATGAGTTAGATATTGGGCTACCTTCGAGTAGTGCCATGCAACTCTATTACCCTAGGTATTCGCTACCTGTAAGGTAGGTCCATGGGGGTAAGAAGCTACCTAAAGAGAGGTAGCATACAAGGGTTAGCACAGAGTTAGGGGATAAGTAAGGATTGAGTAGTATGGCTTAAAATGTAATCTTGGTTGTTAAATGATTAATTGAATGATTACATTGTTACCGTATTTGCATGATTATTGTTTCCCCCACATACCATCTTCGGTTGACTGACGTTTTGTTTGTCGGTGTTTTAGGTACAATGAAAAGAACAAACAGTAAACTGGCATATGTGGTACTAAATGAGAATTAAAGTGCAAAGGAGGATTAGATAGATTAGTATCTGTGTGGATAGAAGTTTTGAAATCCCAGTTTTAAGAGGTATGCAAAAGTTTTTATTTTTCTCCATATTTCAGTATAGTTGGTAGAATTTAATAATTGTTAATGATTATTTGTCGAACCTTTGATCTGGGTTATTGGTTAACGACTCTTTCCTTTCGGTATCCCTTAATTGGGGGTTACCGGGAGGCGGGGTCGTAACAATTGGTATCGGAGTATAGGTTCCTCAATTAATCTTTAATAATTATTAAATTTTACAAATTATGTAGAACCCAAGGGAGTTATTAGAGGATTACCCGAAAGATTGAGGTGTCTAGAAAAGGATCATGTCTGGGGACTGGCAATATTTTCCTCTGCACCGCTAGTCGGAATACGAGGACTCCCGGATCTATGTGACTGCCTGGCCAAAGTCTTAGGGTATGAATCGAAATAGGATACATTTAGGACTCTCTCATCTTGTTCATCCCTTCTCAACTCCAATTATGTTAAGGACCTTAAGGATTAGGGTTTTCTCTCTCTTCTCCTCACCCTCTTGAGGTATGGGTAAGGTTGATAAGGATTAAGGAATCCTCCACAAAATTAATAAAAAGCATGTAAATAAGATGTCATGGACATAAGCTTAATAGAGTAAGCGTAAAGGAATAGATACATGTTGGTATGTATGCCCATAGAGCAAGTCATATGATGATTGTAATGGGATACTTTGTAAATGATTTGAATAATAATAAAGGAAATTTCTGATCTATATGTTTAAATTGTTTTTGAGATGATGGTGTAACATGATAGATGTCTAAAGAATGATTTTACTCAATGACATATGCTTCAGCCGAGAATTTTGGGAAGATGAAGAGCATGATTAAAGAGCTAGAAGGGCAGCTGGGGGAAGCTCAGCTCCTTCCGCTGGACAGAAGCAATCTTGACAGATGTTCACGCATGGCAGCCGAGCTACAAGAGTGGCACAGACGTGATGAGAAGTATTGGCATGCAAGGGCAAGGGTGAATGAAATGAAATCTGGAGACATGAACACAGCTTATTTCCACCACAAAGCATCTCAAAGGAGGAAAAGAAATAAGATTGAGGGACTCATCGACGCTGCGGGACAATGGAAGAAAAAGGAAGAAGAGATTGAGGACATAATCACCAACTTTTTCTAGGGGCTCTTCAAAACATCTAACCCGTCGGGATGGGAGGAGGCAACAAAAGGAATGGAGAGGAAAATTGGGAGAATAGAAAGTGAAATTTTGGAAAGGGATATCACTACTGAAGAAATTCAAGCAGCGCTGAAAAGTATGCACCCTAATAAAGCACCCAGGCCTGATGGGATGAAGGCCATGTTTTTTCAAAAATATTGGCACATAGTAGGTAGTGATGTGACAAATTATATCAAGGGATGGTGGAAATTTGAAGACAGTATTGCTGATGTGAACTCTACTCTGGTGGTCCTTATTCCTAAAGTTAAAACTCCAAAGGAGATTGGGGAATTCAGACCTATAAGCCTGTGCAATGTTATTTATAAGATTGCTGCAAAAGTCCTAGCCAACCGCTTGCGCCCTATGATGGACAAGATTGTTTCTAAACAACAAAGTGCTTTTATACTGGGAAGACTTATTACAGACAATGTTCTTGTTGCCTATGAGCTTTTTCACACTATGAAAGGCGAGAAGAGGAAGAAGAAGGGACATATAGCTCTGAAGCTTGATATGTCAAAAGCTTACGATAGATTAGAATGGGGGTTCATGGACTTCATACAGGAGAACTTAGGATTCAGAGAGCTATGGAGGAAGAAAGTCATGAACTGCATATCGTCAGTATCCCACTCCTTTGCCATCAATGGGGACAGTACCAGGAAGACTCAACCATCCAGAGGACTGCGCCAGGGTGACCCTCTCTCCCCGTATCTTTTTATTTTATGTTCTGAAGCTTTTTCTTCTTCACTTAATTTGGCATCACAACAGAATGATATTCACGGAGTGTGAGCTAGCGGACATGGGCCACACATTTCTCATATTTTCTTTGCAGATGACTCCATTCTTTTTGCAAGGGCGACCAAAGAAGAAAGCCTGAAATTAGCTGCGATTGTCAGCCAGTATGAACGGGCATCCAGATAGAAAATTAATTTATCAAAGACTGAGGTAGCCTTTAGCAAAGGAGTGTGCAGGGATAGGAAGGATGAAATATGCCAAGTGCTACAAGTAAGAGAGGTGGAGAAACACGGGAAATATCTAGGCCTACCAGCAGCGGTAGGAAGATCCAAAAAGCATGCCTTCTCATACATACAGGAAAGGGTGTGGAACAAACTTCAAGGATGGAAGGAAAAACTACTATCCAAAGCGCGAAAGGAGGTTTTAATCAAGGCAGTGGCTCAAATGATCCCATCATACCTGATGAGTATTTTCCAGTTACCGGCATATCTCCTTGACACCATTAACAGTTCCATTGCTAGATTCTGGTGAGGAACCAAGGACAATGAATGGAAAATTGCTTGGGTCAGCTGGGAGAAACTTTGCAAACCAAAAAATCAAGGAGGCATGGGATTTTGAGATATTAGTATATTCAACCAAGCTCTTCTTGCTAAACAAGTGTGGCGTCTTTTTCATAGGAGAGAGACATTGGCTTACAAAGTCCTCAAGGCTAGATATTTCCCATCAAGCAATGTCCTCAAGGCCCGCAGGGGGCATAATCTGAGTTTTACCTGGCGGAGTATATGGAATTCCAAGAGCATCATACTAAAAGGCATGCAATGGAGAGTGGGAGACGGCAAAGACATAAATATATGGGTAGACAACTGGATACCCAATCTTGATGGCAACATAGAATCTAGATTGGGTATATCTTCACCGACAGTACAGCAGGTTCATCAACTCATTGATCAGGAAACAAGGGAGTGGGACCGAGGGATGGTAAACGAGCTGCTATCACAAGACGTGGCTGATATGGTGTTTTCTATTCCGTTAGGGGTAACAATGAGGGCTGATGGGATTTTTTGGAAACCAAGAAGAAGCGGGGAATACACGGTGAAGTCAGCATACTAGATGGCCACCCAACAACCGAATAATACCGAGCAATCAGCCAACCATGTGAACAAGGAGGTCTGGCGGGCGATATGGAAGACAAGTCTAGCTCCCAAAGCTGCACACTTCCTCTGGCGATGCATCGTCGGCTCACTGGCCACAGTTGGAAGGTTGTTTGATAGATAACGCCACAAAGACAGAATCTGCAACATCTGCCGAAGGGAGAAGGAGGACATAGGCCACATGCTTTTCAGATGTGAGCAGGCGTGGGAGCTTTGGAAGGAATATCTGGTGGACGTGCAAGGGCGCATCCTCCAGCTGGGTACAAAGCCCATACACGAAGCTATCATGGCAGCGGTCTGGCCGGAAAAAGGGGTTGTAAATGAAGACATGGCTACAACACTATGGACGATCTAGACTAGAAGAAATGATATCACTTTCGGGAACAAGGTGTGCCACTCGCTTATACTGAAGAATTCTTTGCTACCTTTAGTTAAAGCATACTAGGAAACGACCAGCAAAACGAACAACATAGCATCAGAAGACGTGTAAGTGCATTGGAGTAGGCCACCGACGGGAGTCACGAAGGTGAACTGTGACACTGCGGTGGACATGCAGGGAGCGGACGGGCTTGGGATGGTTTGGAGGACAGCTGAAGGAGATGCCACATGCATAGCAGGAAGAAAGCAGTCGTCTCTCAAGGATCCAAGATGCGCCGAAGCACTAGCCATTCGAGAAGGACTCAAACTATCCAAAGAAATGAACCTCACCGATGTAGTACTGGAATCGGACACCGAAGCAGTGATCAAGCTAATTGTGGCTGGGACTAGAAGGGCAGATCTCCTGAGAACCATCCTCGATGACATATCCTACCTTAAAGTTTTTTCCACAAGCATTTCTTTTGTTTCGTGTCATAGACAGGCTAATGGGTTGGCACATAAGCTAGCCCAGATGGCCTCTATTAGCAGTTTTTCTTTAAGTAGCTATAACTCGTTTCCTCCTATTGTAATGAACTGCATTAGAGAGGACTTGCTTATCTAATGAAAGTAGATCGTTTAACCTAAAAAAAAAAAGTTCAGGACCTAAACGATGAGATCATACGGATGTTAAGGGTATACATTCTTGTTTGGTCCCTAGTCAGTTTTTATTATGGAAATAACCATAGACATCAATAACACTAAAGACTAGATTGTGTATTGGTTGATGACAGAATCTCATTAGTCATGATATAGTGATATCAAACCAAGCACATAGGTACTTATTAGAGAACAAGGTACCGGACAGACCCACCGTGAGAGTGACACATGGAACCATGACTTGGTCATAATAGTCAACTTTCATAGTGATGGTGGTGAGTGTGATTCTTAGACCTGAAATCACTACACCCAACACATGTCGTTGGGTACACTTTGACATCATCAAACGCAGTCCTGAAACATGGGTTGTTATAAAGGTGATGATTGGGTGGCTTTGACACATGGGGCTTTTGAGGGGTGAGTGATAGATATGGGATTTGTCCCTCCTGATGGAGTTTGATGTCCTTGGCCACTTGATGAGTAGGATTGAGAAAGGCATGCACATGCACGTGTGAATCAATATGTGATATTTATGTCACACACATCTCACTTAGTCTACTCTGAGATCAAGGAAATGAATGAATGTTGACAGGATGATTGTTCCATGCCTCGAGTTCATTCAGGATATCAGTGACAAAGGAATTATACATTCACTGTAACACCATTCACGGATTGTAGGATTGAAAGTTGTTCTCCAACTTTCTATTTCACTTGGGTAGCATTGATGTGTGACTAGGCACCACTCTTTGCTTGTGAAATCATAAGTGTTATGGACTTTCACTACCAACGTGAAATGGACCTGCAAGGTCACACACATAGGATTTAACCTGGAATAGGAGTGTGTCCACAAACATGTTTAGATTGATTACTAAAGGAGTTTAGTATTTCAATTAAACACTCAATTAATTGATAGCTCAATATCATAGTGTTCAAGGTGTTGGACTGATTGATTAGAGTATCAGATTGATTGAAACCGCAATTGACTGATTCTGCACAATCTATACTCCCAACCGATCGGCTCATGTGATGAACTGATCGGCTCATCTAGGTGAACCGATCGGCTCAGGTAGTGAGTCGATCAGCTCATGGACATGGTGAATGATTGCTTCAAGCATTGAAACGATTGGTTCAACTGTTGCAACCAGGCAAGTTGGGAAAGTAAGATTGGTGAGAAATTTCCTTTCATTTCACTTGCCCAATTTGATTGGAACAAGTATTGGTATTTGATACCATTTAGAAACAAAAGAAAGAAAGTCAATCAGGAACTGATCAGGACCACGAACCGACCAGTTCAGAAGTGAACCGACCGATTCATGGGTCCCAACCGATCGGTTGAGGTGTCTACCGACCAGCTCATATCCCCAACCAACCGTTTCAGTTATGAAACGATCGGTTCAGGTTGTGAGTTAGTTGTTTTTGTGTAAACTCTCGAACCCTTCTACTCCTGCTTTTGTCCTACATTGCCCGGGATAGAGAACCCTGTCCCATGACCCTCCTATATATATAGGGGTATTGGGGGCTTCTCAAAGTACAACTTAGTGCAACCAATTGCTCTGTGAAGTTGTCGTTCTCTCTGGTTTTGGTAACCGAGAGAGCCCAAGCAAGTGCTACCCGAAAAGGGAGGCACAACAAGGGAAAGACAACTGTAGAAAGTGACTGGAGGCAGGAGAGTGTGTTGGCAACTAGTACGCTGACAAGAGGGTGTGACTCCTTCCGATTCCTTGTGCGACAAGGACATCGGTGTTCCAGGAAGTCTGTGTGGACGACTATAGAGGCGAGAGACCTCTACTGCTCGAAAGACAACTATCAATCCCGACAGTCCTGATGAGACCAGGAGTCTTTAGTCTCGGTGTGACCAGGAGATGCACAGACACCATCCAAGACTGGAGGTGAAGACCGTGCAAGGCGCGAGGTACTGTCGTCGAGCAAGCCTCGGGACAAGGTATGCATCCACAAACCATCTTTCCTATTATATAGACGTTGACGCGATTCCTTTTGTTCTGGGTTTCGGGGAGAAATTTTTGTTTCCACTGCTTCTCTGCCTCCCGTAAAACCCAACAGTGGTATCAGAGCCACGTCAACTGCTCTATATTTTAGGATTATCGATATCATCGATTTTGGTTTGTCGCCTTTATTTATTGCATACGATGCGAATAAAATTGGCTTTATGCATGTCCAATCCACAAATCCCAAATATACATATATGATATATAATATTAATGCACTCGATACGCGTCGCCCTTAAACGAGTTTTGTGGTGGATGTGTAGCATGATTATGGCCTATAAACCCTATATATGTGTGCGGTTGTATGTGGTTGCTTGTATCTCGATCTGTGCACTGATTCCCTTTTCTCCTATTCCTAATGTAACTCGAAATAATTCGAGATTTCTTTTCCTACCTTTGCTCCCCCCGAATGTAACTTGGGGTTTCAAAATTCAATTGTAAATAGGATAGATTTTATTTCTTGTTATGTTAAAGAACGACGGATGACCTGAGACGATCGGTTCATGGCGTGAACTGATCGGTTGGTGAACTGACCGGTTCGAGGAGTGAGATGAGAGGGTGGTGACCTGAGGAGATGCACGACGACCGGTGAACCGATCGGATGGAGGCGCTAGTCGATCGGTTGGTGGCACCCAAACAACCAACTTGATGGTGAGCCGATCAGTCATGGAGATGAGTTGATCAAACCCAAAAAGGCAGGCACAAATTTCATCTTATATAGGTTGCATATGATGTAGACCTAGATGACCGTGATTCCTCTTGGCTCAAGGAATCACAATAGGATGGCCATAATCATTGCTTTTATCATTTTGCATGTTTTTTTGTGGGATATAGCATGTATATGATACATACTATATATTGTGGTGATTGGATATGTATATGTATATAAAAACCAAATCCCTCATTAAATATTAAGTTTTAGATACCTTCCAAATGCAACACACGTGAAAAACTTGATCGACCAAGTGTGGGCACGCCCTAGAGTGGTGCACCATCTATCTTGTGGAAGCGTGAAGGATGAATGTGTGGGTCTGCCCTAGCAGGGTGCATATTCATCGTGTTGGCTTTGGGTCAGACTTAACAAGGTGACCTAGATAGGATCTAGCACCTTGAGGCATGGAGATGATCATGGAAAGGAGTTGCATGTGACATCTTTCAAGAGTTGCATATGATGCAATTGGCAAGAGTTGCCTACCTGGGAGATATGAGTTGTGGGTGACAGCCCTAGCTGGTGCATGGCTCAGAGGATTTCAGGATCTTGGCCCACTAGAAGATTGTGCGCTGCAACCTTCCGAATTGATGGTGAGGGCTGTCAATTTGAGTCAAAATAGTGGGAGCGGTAATTTATTAAAGGCCTAATTAACCATCGTCAAATTTATTCAAATCAAATCAAAAGGAGTTTTGACAAAATGCAATTTTCTCTTATAGAATGGCAAAGGAATCATCTTTTAAAATGGGAAAATTAATTGAGAATAAATTCCATAACTGGTTGAGGACTGTGAGAAGTGTTATGCACAATCTAGATATACCAGGAGCCTTTGAATCCACTCTATGTACGCTTAATGCGTTGGTGAAGATGAAAGAAAGTTCATTGATAGAGATCAATGGAACGAAAGGTGAGGGAGAGAAGGGTTCTCTCGCCAAACCAATTTCTTCTACATGGAGAGGATGGAAGGAACGTTGGAAGAAGAAGTCAGAGATAGAGATCTCTACTTCTGGTGTATACGTTATAGAGATTAACTTTACTACTTCTTCGTCATGGGTACTTGATACCAGATGCGGATCTCACATTTGTTCAAATGTGAAGGATCTTAAGAGAAGTAGGCCTTTAGGGAAAGGTGAGGTTTAACTACGTGTTGCTAATGGGGCAAGGGTTGCCGCCAGTTTCGTAGGAACCTATGAGTTAACTCTACCAAGTGGGCTAATAATAGAGTTGAAGAACTGCTATTATGTACCTGCCATAAATAGGAATATCATTTCTGTCTCTTGTTTGGACAAAGATGGATTTGAATTTCTTATTAAGAATGGAAAATGTTCCATTTCTAAAGATGGGATCTTTTATGGAAGTGCCCCAATGTCTTATGGTCTATACTTCATATATTTGGAGACAAGTGTATACAACGTAAACACCAAAAAGCAAAAACTCAACGACTCAAACAAAACATATCTTTGGCATTGTCGTCTAGGGCACATAAATGAGAAGCGCATTTCTAGACTCCATAAAGATGGTTATCTAGACTCTTTTGATTATGAATCAATAGAGAAATGTGAATCTTGTTTATTGGGCAAGATGACCAAGACTCCCTTTTCAGGTAAAGGTGAGAGAGCTAGTGATCTATTAGGACTCATACATACTGATGTATGTGGGCCTTTTAGAACTAATGCCAGATATGGGTGTCAGTACTTCATTACCTTCACTGATGATTTTAGTAGGTATGGCTATGTGTACCTGATGAAGCATAAGTTAGAAACCCTTGAAAGGTTCATGGATTTCATGAATGAAGTACAGAACCAACTTGGTAAAAGTATTAAGGCACTTCGATCCGATCGAGGTGGAGAATACTTAAGCCAGGAGTTTGAGGACCTTCTGCGAGCATGTGGTATTGTATCACAATGGACTCCTCCTGGAACACCACAGCATAACAGTGTGTCTGAAAGAAGGAATCACACATTGTTAGATATGGTGCGATCAATGATGAGTTTTGTTGATCTTCCGATTTCCTTATGGGGTCATGCTCTTGAAACCGCCGCGTTTACACTTAACCGTGTACCATCTAAATCAGTTCAAAGGACACCATATGAGATATGGTACGGGAAGCGTCCTGATTTGTCTTTTCTGAAGATTTGGGGTTGTGAGGCTTACATTAGGAAAATGTTTCCTGATAAGCTTGGACCCAAATCCGATAAATGTTATTTTGTTGGATATCCCAAGGAAATGAGGGGATATTATCTATACCACCCTACTGACAACAAAGTGTTTGTTTCCAGGACAACTGTGTTCCTAGAGAAGGAATTTATTTCCAAAGGAAGCAGTGGGAGGAAAATAGAGCTTTAAGAGGTTCAAGCCCAATGAGAAAACATAGAACCGGTAGATGTACAAGAGGAAAATGGAGATTCACAAGGTGTTGTGAAATCTTAGTCTCCTCAGGTAACACAAGGACCTCGTAGATCTAGTAGGACCCGCCTTGAACCTGAGAGGTTTGGATACCTTGTGACTCAGGAAGGTGGAGAGTTGATCATAGATGATGATCCAACTACCTACGTAGATGCTATGGAGGGACTAGATTCTGAGAAATGGCTTGAAGCCATGAGATCTGAGATGGAATCCATGTACTCCAACAAAGTATGGACTTTGGTGGAACCACCCGAGGGGTTAAAACCCATAGGGTGCAAGTGGGTCTTCAAGAAAAAGACCGACATGGATGGCAATGTGCAAACTTATAAAGGCAGATTGGTTGCGAAGGGATTTCGACAAGTTCAAGGTGTTGACTATGACGAAACCTTTTCTCCAGTTGCCATGATTAAGTCCATCAGGATCATGCTTGCTATTGTAGCTTATTATGACTATGAGATTTGGCAGATGGATGTTAAAACTGCATTCCTTAACGGGAATATAAATGAGGATGTGTACATGACACAACCTGAAGGTTTTGTAGATCCAAAGAATTCCAATAAAGTTTGTAAGCTACAAAGGTCAATCTATGGATTGAAGCAAGCATCTCGGAGTTGGAATCTTTGATTTGATGAGGAAGTCAAAGTGTTTGGCTTTATTCAAAATGAAGATGAACCTTGTGTGTACAAGAAGGTTAATGGGAGCTCGACCACATTCCTCATATTGTATGTGGATGACATACTTTTGATGGGGAATGATGTCTTAGCCTTAGAGAAGGTAAATACTTGGCTTGGGAATACTTTCTCAATGAAGGAATTAGGAGAAGCATCCTACATTCTAGGAATTAAGATCTATAGAGATAGATCTAGAAGGCTTCTTAGACTAAGTCAGAGCATGTACATTGACAAAGTGCTGAAGCAGTTCAGCATGGAGAACTCAAAGAGAGGAAACATCCCCATGCTACATGGAGTCACCGTCTCTAGAGCTCAATGTCCCCAATCTTGTGAAGAGAGGGAGCATATGAATGGGATCCCATATGCATCAGCCATCGGATCTATCATGTATGCTATGTTGTGCACATGCCCAGATGTCTCGTATACTCTCAGCATGACGAACAGGTACCGGTCAGATCCTGGGGATGCTCACTGCACAGCCGTAAAGAACATCCTCAAGTACTTGCGAAGGACTAAGGATCAGTTTCTTGTTTACGGCGGCGAGGAAGAGCTGGTTGTAAAGGGTTACACCGATGCAAGCTTCCAAACCGATAAAGATGATTACAGATCACAGTCAGGATTCGTATTTTTCCTTAATAATGGAGCTGTGAGCTGGAAGAGTTCCAAGCAAGAAACAGTTTCCGATTGTACTACAGAGGCCGAGTATATTGCTTCTTCACATGCAGCAAAGGAGGTTGTGTGGATCAGGAATTTCATTTCTGAACTTGGTGTAGTTCCTAGTAGCTGTGATGCAATTGAGCTTTATTGTGACAATAATGGAGCTATTGCACAAGCTAAGGAACCCAGATCACATCAGCGGTCCAAGCACATACTGCGGCGCTTCCATCTCATACGAGAGATCGTACAACAAGGAGATGTTAAGATTTGCAAAGTACCAACTGAAGACAACATAGTTGATCCAGTGACTAAGGCCCTTTCTCAGCAGAAGCATGATGGTCATGCTAGGTCACAAGGATTGAGGTTCCTTGGTGACTGGTCTAAGTGCAAGTGGGAGTCTGTTGGTATGTATGCCCATAGAGCAAGTCATATGATGATTGTAGTGGGATACTTTGTAAATGATTTGAATAATAATAAAGACAATTTCCGATCTATATGTTTAAACTATTTCTAAGATGATGGTGTAACATGATAGATGTCTAAAGAATGATTTTACTCAATGACATATTCTTTCAGGTTCAGGACCTAAACAATGATATCATACAGATGTTAAGAGTATACATTCTTGGTTAGTCCCTAGTCGGTTGTTATTGTGGAAATAACCATAGACATCAATAACACTAAAGACTAGATTGTGTGTTGGTTGATGACAGAATCTCATTAGTCATGATATAGTGATATCAAACCAAGCACATAGGTACTTGTTAGAGAACAAGGTACCGGACAGACCCACTGTGAGAGTGACACATGGAACCATGACTTGGTAGTCACAGTTATCTCTCACAGTGATGGTGGTGAGTGTGATTCTTAGACCTGAAATCACTACACTCAACACTTGTCGTTGGGTACACTTTGACTTCATCAAACGCAGTCCTAAAATATGGGTTGTTATAAAGGTGATGATTGGGTGGCTTTGACACATGGGGCTTTTGAGGGGTGAGTGATAGATATGGGATTTGTCCCTCTTGAGGGAGTTTGATATCCTTGGCCACTTGATGAGTAGGATTGAGAAAGGCATGTGCATGCACGTGTGAATCAATATGTGATATTGATGTCACACACATCTCACCCAGTCTGCTCTGAGATCAAGAAAATGAATGAATGTTGACAGGATGACTGTTCCATGCCTCAAGTTCATTCAGGATATCAGTGATAAAGGAATTATACATTCACTGTAACACCATTCACGGATTGTAGGATTGAAAGTTATTCTCCAACTTTCTATTTCACTTGGGTAGCACGGATGTGTGACTAGGCACCTCTCTTTGCTTGTGAAATCGTAAGTGTTATGGACTTTCACTGCCAACGTGAAATGGACCTGCAGGGTCACACACATAGGATTTAATATGGAATAGGAGTTTGTCCACAAACATGTTTAGATTGATTACTAAAGGAGTTTAGTAGTTCAATTAAACACTCAATTAATTGATAGCTCAATATCATAGTGTTCAAGGTGTTGGACTGATTGATTAGAGTATCAGATTGATTGAAACCACAATTGACTGATTCTGGACAATCTACATTCCCAACTGATCGGCTCATGTGATGAACTGATCGGCTCAACTAGGTGAACCGATCGGCTCAGGTAGTGAGTCGATTGGCTCATGGATAGGGTGAATGATTTCTTCAAGTGTTGAAACGATCAGTTCAACTGTTGCAACCGGGCAAGTTGGGAAAGTAAGATTGGTGAGAAATTTCCTTTCGTTTCACTTGACCAATTTGATTGGAACAAGGATTGGTATTTGTTACCAATTAGAAACAAAAGAAAGAAAGTCAATTGGGAACTGATCAGGACCACGAACCGACCGATTCCGAAGTGAACCGACCGGTTCATGGGTCCCAACCAATCGGTTGAGGTGTCAACCGACCGGATCAGATCCCCAACCGACCATTTGAGTTATGAAACGATCGGTTCAGGTTGCGAGTTGGTTGTTTTTGTGGAAAATCTCGAACCCTTCTACTCCTGCTTTAGTCCCGCATTGCCTGGGATAGAGAACCCTTTCCCATGACCCTCCTATATATAGGGGTATTGGGGGCTTCTGAAAGTACAACTCAGTGCAACCAATTGCTTTGTGAAGTTGTCATTCTCTCTGGTTTTGGTAACCGAGAGAGCCCGAGCAAGTGCTACCCGAAAAGGGAGGCACAACAAGGGAAAGACAACTGCAGAAAGCGACTGGAGGCAGGAGAGTGTGTTGGCGACTAGTACGCTGACAGGAGGGTGCGACTCCTTACGATTCCTTGTGTGATAAGGAGATCGGAGTTCTAGGAAGTCTGTGTGGATGACTGCAGAGACGGGAGACCTCTACCGCTCGGAGGACAACTGTCAATCCCGACAGTCCCAGTGAGACCAGGAGTCTTTAGTCCCGGTGTGACCAGGAGCAACACAGACACCATCCAAGACCAGAGGTGAAGACCACGCAAGGTGTAAGGTACTATCACCGAGCAAGCTTCGGGACAAGGTAGGCATCCACAAACCATCTTTCCTAATATATAGATGTTGACGCGATTCCTTTTGTTTTGGGTTTTGGGGAGAAATATTTGTTTCCACTACTTCTCTACCTCCCGTAAAACCCAACAATACATGCTTAGGTCGTATGAAATGAGTTGTCATTGCCCTCAGGAGAGACCTGAGGATAGACCTGCTTGGTAGGAGGATGACTAGAGAGTGTTAGTCTTGGAGGTAGAGACCTCCATTAGAAGTAGAGACCTAGCACATCCTTTGAGGATGATGTTAACCCTAACCCTAAGGGAAGGTTAGAGAGAGAGATATGACATGATGAGTTAGATGTCATGGTTGACCGAGTGTTTGGTTGGTCACACCTTTGGGATGCCATAAGATGGTAGATGATCAAGTACCTTTGGCGACCCAACCCTGGAGAGGGTTGTGCATGCCATAGTGAAGGATAGCTCCTTCGTGGATGAGGTTAGAGGAGAACTTATAGAACCCTATGGGCTTGTGCAAGTAGGGTATAGCTTGCACCCAGAGTACGTTAGTAGTGCTGATAGTAGGATGAAACCCTGGAAAAGGAATCATAATGGACGGCTTATGAGATAAACATAAGGGGTTATGGATAATCTTGATTAAACATAAGTTCGAGCATAGGATTCACTCAGGGAGGGACATGCTTATGGGGTTGATCCTTCATGAAGAAAGGACCTCTTATAGAGAGGTTGGTTGTAGGATTAGCACTAGAGAGAGAGCAGACCCCAGGCAAGAAGGTTTGAAGCCTAAAACCTCGAAATTTGAGGAACAGTGGGAGTTGAGGATGATGCGAACTAGGTAGATGATAGTGGTTGTCGTATGCTTGACCCTTGGAGGTTGACAATGTCTTGGATGCCGTGAGAGGAACCAAAACCAAGAGAGAGGATGAGTCTGCTGGTACCTCCGTGCCTATGGTATAGGTGTTTACCTCCTGAGATAGGGAGAAGAGTTTCTTAGAATTGGAGAGGTATAGTAGCAGGATGTGAGGCCTTGTACCTTATTGGTTGTCCTTAAGGAGGACCCAACTCTAAGTGTTGCTTGAGTTGAAGGATGACGAGAAGTGCATGTCATGCCTTTTACATGCTTGGTTTGTGGTTAAGAGATAGAGCATGCAGTTGGACACCTACAAGTGAACCTAGGGTTCCTAGGCCTAAGAGGGGAAGTGGTATACCTAATTCTCATGATGAGAATTAAGTTTTTTTTTTATTTAAGCCAGAGGATCTTCTATTCATCCCACTCCTCTCATTGTGGGCTAAAAACGAGCAAAAAGTTTACAACTCCTGCTTACTAAGCAGGTAGACAACCTTCAAGAAAAAGAAACAAAGCTAGAAGGTGACCAAGCACGGGTAACCCACAAAAGAATTAAGTTGCTATAGTTTCGAAAATGGTACTCCTCGTGTATAGAGGAAAAGGGAAACCCCTTAGGTTTAAGGTATGTTTGATGAATCCCTCACGACAAAGTTGGTCTAATGTTGAGGATGAGAATAAGTGTGACCTAGCATGGTTTGGTAAGTGTCTTCTTGTGCCTTAGTAGTTTGCTAGGATTAAGCATGCTCATGTGAATGTAAACCCTAAGGATGCTTGTGACCTTTGTTATCAAGGTGTAGTTTCTTCCCATCCTGGTAGAGGGACCCTTTGGTAGGGAGTTTACCCGTTTGGTTGGTTTCGAGGTAACCTGAGGAGGTTTCATAGGATCTTGAGAAGCTAAGTGAAGAGTACATGGCATCATAATGAACCTATGGACCCATAGATAACCATCTCTATGTGCATGTGGATGTGTTACCATGGAGGTAATCGGTATGGGGCTTGACCAAGGTAGGCAGGTTTCCACGATCCCTATGAAAGGATGAAAGTCAACCCATGAATGCATAAAGAGAGATGATGAATGCTTGGGTAAGGTTATATGTTGGACATGTACTATGATATAATCCTAAGTCTATCCTAGGGTCAGGTAGGGGTAAGACTGATGGAAGTAGGAGTTGCCTAATTCCCTAGTTGCACAAGACCATAGGGTCGGGAGGTAACATCTATCATTGTCTGAGGGCCATGGGTTAGGAGATTGATCACCTTCATGAACTCATGGGACCCAAAGGGCAGATGAGTAGGGCACTCTCGGATGCATGAGGGAAGAGGGATGACCCCAAAAGTGCCGGAACCCTATAGACCTAGAGGTGATGACTAAGGATTGTGTTTGGACCAGATAGGTTCGAGGCCAGTTTTCCATGGAAATAACTTTGATATCGAGATGAATGTGATGTAGAGACATAAGTTGCACGTTTCAACCTAGATTTGAAGGTGTACTGGCAAGGTGGGATATACCATCTCTACTCTTGGAATAGGAAGAACTATGTATTTGGACTGCATCCAAATGCTTATTTCCTCTTGTTATGGGAGTGAGAGATAGGACAGTACGCATGCCATACACCAAGGATAAAAGATGATGTGGTTTGGAACGTTGCTACGAGATATGAGGACAAAGAAGATAACATACCATGGTAAAGTGAATGATACATGGATGGTTTTCCAACGCTAAAGAGAAATAAGGTAGTCATCTTATAAGGATGTTTTTAGCATGAGCTATTAGTTACACCAGGTTGAGTTTGAAAACCAAAGGAATAAGCTCAGAATGTTCTTGATGAAGATGGACTTAGGGCTAAGATGAGATAATAAGTGGCATATAGGAAGGTGTATGTCATCAATGTTACCTAATACCTAAGAATGTGAAGTGGTAATTGATGCTCTGGTTGAGATATAACTTCCTAGTTTGGCTAGAAGAGGTTGTTAGGTTAACCCTAAGTTTGGAAAGGAGGTGTGTTTAGATAACACTCAGATGTAACAAGATATGTTGAAAAGTTAATGGTTTTTTGGTTAGCCAACCTAGGCCTCGATGCAATGAAAGGATGGTTGTAGAACCTCAAATGCACTTTTGTGGAAAGGAAGGTGATGAAACCCTGACTAGAGTGGTTTAGGGTTTCTAAGGAATCGATCTTGAGGAATCATGACATTTAGGAAATCGTGATATTAAGATCACCATACACCATGGTATTACTGAGATAATGAGTGGTAGTAGTACTATGGATGCTGGAGATGAGGTTGCATGTGATATGTTGCCGTGCATGACAAAAGGTGAAGGATGAACATCGGTAACCCAGTGCATGGATATAGAGGATAAAGAATCCCCAAGAGGGAATGAGAGTTCATCACTATGGATGTTTTGATAAGTCTCCTCTAGACCAAGGAAGGTCAAGATGCAATGTGGGTTATGGTAGATCACTTTACCTAGATGATGTAAGAAAGAAAGAGTTCTATCAAGTGATCGATTTGGTTGAACTACCCATGAGAGAGATGGTTCAGTATCACCATGATGCGAGTTCAAAAGTTCTTGAGTTTGACCTAAAGGTTCACTTCCCTAAGGTGGAAGTAGGTACATGAAGAACTCGATGTTAGTACAGTTTATCACCCCTAACTAATGGTTAGTATGATCCAGACTAAAGGGTCTGATGAGAGCATATGTGCTCATTCGGGGTGATAGCTAGAGACAGTTCTTGTCCTATGCAAAATGTGAAGTTAACCACCATAGCCAATATCGGGATTCAAAGAAGCTCTATAAGAGAGGTTGTGTCAGTCACCACTTCAGTAAGGTGATGTTGGTGAAGGACCACGTGATGGTTAGAAAAGGACCACAGTGTGTGTAGATGAAGTCGCTTTGATCATGCAATGGCTGAAAGGAGCCTAGAGATGATAAGATTCGTGAGCAGATGCAAAGTAGACTGACATGCAGTTCACTGTGGGAGAATATGTGACATGAAAATCCGACCCCTCTATGTTATAGTTAAGAGAGCTGAGTCCCCGATACATGGGTCCATTTGAGATGGATTGGTGGAGAAGGTTATGGATAACCTTACCCCTCAGGATAAAGAAAGGTGTGATGAGTTCCAAATGTCCAATTTAGAGCACTATGTGAGGTACCCAAACCATGAGCTAAACAATGAACCTAGTGAGACCCAAGGGAGGCTGAAATGACCTGAGTCACCTGTGCAGTTTATAGACGCCAGGATGAAAGAACTCAGAGAAAAGAATATGTGATGATAAAGGTTCTTTGGAAGTGCCATGGGTAAGGTAAAGCCACATAGGGGCCATTGATAGACATGGAAAAGTCTTATCCTAAATTGTTTGTTTTGTTTGATTGAATTTTGAGGACAAAATTCCTATAAGAGGGGAAGGATGTTACAACCCCAATTTTTGGGTTTATTTGGTGAGAAATGTAATTTCTGATATTAAAGATATTTGAACAAATAATTATATAATTTGGTTTGAATAAATGGATTTCTTTTACAATAGCCTTGGTGTTTGGGTTGTGGGCTTTATTGTCTATTGGGGCCAAATAACAAGAAAATTCAATTAGTGAATGAATAATTGAATTTTTGAGAAAAGAAGAATGTGGAAACCTCTAGAAGGCAAATCCAAAGAGGGATTTCTTGCCTCTTGGATTCCTTGAGTTCCAAGGAGTCTAAAGTTGCAAAGAAAAGCAATAAGAAAAGAAAAGATTAATAAAGTATTTCTTTCTTAAGAAAGAAATTGAAAATAATGTGGAAAACAAGTGAAAAGAGGTATAATTGAGTTATCCTTTGTGGAATTTCGTATCCCAAGGATTTCTAATGTTAAAGGAAATACCAATGAGGAAAATAATAGAGAAATAAAGAAAAATTCTCAAAAAGAGTTATTTTAATGAGAAATAAACAAGATAATGTGAAATAATGCATACAGATAAATCTAGAAGGATAATAAGTATCCAATAAAATTAATTTCGAAATAATAGAGTTTCTTGGGATCCAAGGAGTCCCAATGAAGAAAGAGGAAAGAGAAAATACCAAAATTGCAAAATAAGAGGATAATGTGATACATCATTAATGAATTTTGTGATTTTGATAAAAATAAAGTATTTGTTAATAAAGGAAAATAGGATTTTGAGGCCAATGAATTAAAAAGGGCAAGTATAAATAAAATGGAAGAGGAATTTCGAATTCCTAATATCCATATAATAAGGAATATCCAAAGGATAAAGAAGAGAAAGAAAGCTTGATTTTTAATGAAGGAAGGTGGTTTCCTAATAAGGAGAGGACTTGTTTCCTCTTAGATGGGTATCTTAGGGTAAGGATATCCTCCCCTATAAAAGGGGCAGACCCCCTGGTCGAGTTCAAAGAAGAAAACCCACATCTGCCTCTCACTTCCCTATCTTCTTCTTCCTTGTTTTCATCTGTAAACTCTAACCACGAGTTACTTCATGATTCTGGAGCAATGGGGAACCCAGGTGGGGTTGCGAGGGTAGTTGGTCATGAGGAGGAGCCGAAGCAAGGCCTAGCCAGAGCTGCCAAGCCCTAAGCAACTCACCATGGCAGTAGCACGGATGCATACGGTGGATGGATCGCAGGTCTTCCCTGACCGACTCGCGCCACCACGATAGTTAGTTGTGGGCCCTGTAGGTGCGCCAGGGTACGATGAAGGTTGGGGACCTATCCCCGAAGGCCGTAGAGGGTTCGGGAGTGGAGGAGTGGCCGCACAAGGCAGCAACTCGGCGGCTAGGGCGGCAGCAAGCCGCTAGCCCGAGGAAGAAGAAAGGAAAAGAGGCGTTGGACTATTCTGCCCTCTACGGGCTAAAGACGTGCACAACTTGAGTAGGGGCAAAAGGGTATTTCAATTATAATTCTCAAATGGACCGCTTTGCATGGAATTGATGACGTGGCAACACGCCATTGGCTCAAACAGGTAATTCATACAAAATTCATATCTCAATATTTGTAACTCCGATTAGGACAAGTAATATATGAATTTTGATCAGGAGAACGAGAGGAATCCAACAAAAATGATATTAAATATTGATTCCGTTCCTAATTGCAAAAGTACTATAAGTTGATGAAAAGTGCATTAAAGTTGAGTTAAAACCCCTATATGTGATTAAAGGTTGAATCTAGAATGCTTAATGGGTTAATTGAAGTGTTAATAACCTGTTGAATGATACTATTAGATTTGAACCTGATCTAGATGTAGAATTGCATGATTTAGGGTTTTACCTCATATGAGAATGACTAAATAATTTAGAAACCCTAATTTAGGGTAAAAGAGGATAAAATCATATTTAATTTGAAAATGTGAAAATATGATTGTTTAATGATGGTTCTAAGTTATTTGTATATAAAAGACCTTAATTTTTGATAAATACCTTAAAAGTAGTAATTATGGATTTCTCATTAATAAAAGGTGGAATTAATAGCAAATCGAGTTCATATGTGATTTAGACCATAATGAACTATGAATTGATGATAAATGTGTATAATGATCTTGTCATGGATTAAAGGGATAAAAATAATAGCTTTAATGAAAAAGAAGCTTAATTGATGATTAATGTGCATGTAATATGAAAATAGGGTTATATGTTGTTAAGATAACCTTAATGTTGAAGAATAGATGAGATAATTAGGGTTTATGAGTAATGGCATAAAATTAGGGTTTAATATGGTAAAAAATGAAGGGAAACCCTAGTTGCAAAACAAAACCCTAAATTTGATATAGAAACCCTAGAAAGTGAATCGAAGTTAATAAAGTAGGTTCTTGATCAAGTGTATAATAAATAGAGTATAATGCATAATCGGGCTACTCCCGGGTCCTAAGGAACAAAGGGTTTAGCCCCGCATGGTTTCCATTGTCATGTACATGGGTGAGAAGAAGCAAAATGTGGGAAACATTTACAAAACTATATAATAATCCCTGAAGAAGAGATGGTCCAGTTGATCTCCTCTGGAGAACGTGATGATTTGCTACCTTTCAAATACAAATCCATCCTCTGGAGGTGCCTGAATCTCTAGGAACATGCCCTTCTTAGATGCTTTCTCCTCTCCTTGATCTCGACTGCCGTCCAATGAAACAGAAATAGATTCTTAGGTTTTTCCAGAATTCCCCTTAAGTCATAAAAGTGTCGTAGGGCATCATTAATTGCCAGTTGTCGAATTAGACATAATATTTAGGTCTTCCTGATCTTGTTGTGTCGATACTACTGACTGGGTGTCGGTACTACTGACGCTTATGATAGTTGCAGTCTCCTGGGCAGCTGTTGGTACTATCGAGCTTGGAGTTGATAGTATCGAGTTTCCTCAATTAATTCTGAGTTCATCCCTATAATGTTGTCTATAGTATCAAATTCTTGGTTGGTACCAAGAAGTCTTCTCAATTTTAACCTATTCTAAACTGAGCAAGTGTCAGTGCCACTGACTCCAAAGTTGGTAATACCGAGCTATGTAGATTCTTGTAAATTTTTCCCAAAATCCACCAAAACCAAACATAAGCTCTTAAAATTTATTAAATCATTCAGGAACATTAAAATTACATTTATTTTATGCAAATAAGTATCAAAGGTGAATGATAGTAAATAATGCACACATTACATGAAAATGAACAATAAGTGCACAAAAATCAACATTAAATATCATGTGAAAATGAAAATTATGTAGTACATCAAAATCCCCTAATATTAAATGTTGCTCATCCTCAAGAAACACACTCTTAGATATATTTGAGACAAGTCAACAAATGGACATAAAATATAAATTTCATTTCTCAATTATCCCCGCCTAGCAGTCCCAAACCGGCCTTCATTGACCACTAAAAAATCAAATGCTCTTAAGAGGACAAAAAATCTATAAAAGATGTCCACTGTTAGATCAATGACCACTATCAATAGAGCATTTAATATCATAGTCAATCATGCATTCACTTGGTTCATCATGTGATTCCCTATTCTACATTGCTATATCCTAACTACCAACTATTTGGAAGAAATTCTCCTTATAAGAATGATTGAGGAGAATAATCATTTAAATGGCCTACCAATAAAAGCAATGGATGGAATGAATTAGGTGGCTTATGAAGAATCACAAGTAGCATCTGAATTATTTATGCAAAAATAAAACATGATGAACCTATATGGTGAATATGATGAAAAATGCATGAATCCTAATGCCTAATATTATTGGTGAAATGATTCATATATTAAAATTATCATGAAATGGATAAGAATTAATTAAAGAAAAAAAAATGCATCATGTGAATGTTTTCATCTTTTTGTAAAAAGTTTAGGGCATCCTTTCTCCCTCTTTACTTCAAAATATCAATAATTCTTTTTTTCTTTTCCTTTTTTTTCATTGGCTCACATTGTATCATGATGTAAAGTTATGCTTGGGATTCACTAACATGTCACATTCATTTGATCCTTTTATTTATTTCTTGATTTTTCTAAGGGTATGAATGTGTATCCATGCACTCTTATTTCAAAGGAAAACAATGTAACCACATGATGTGAAAATGAATGATGAAAAATGCATGCTATCTACATGTAATTGTTATTGTTATGCAACTAGATTATATGCACATGAATTGTTTATGTTTATATATTTTTTTCATTTTTTACATAATGCAATTAAAGAGAAACTAACTATCATGTCACATATTATGCCATGCAATGCAAACAAGAGGAAATAATTCAAATTAATTGATCATCTTAAGGTGGTGAGTCAAAATGAATGGAAAGTGGATGGAATCACATAACTAAGAGACACTGCCTTTCATGAAATATGATATGTCCATCTCTAATGACTTCTGTATAGGGTAACCTTAAGATTTCTTTCTAAAATTTCAATTTAAGATCTCGTTCATTGTTTGATCAATTTAGGCTCAAAGCCCATGTTCATACACATTACATGAATAATTAAGATGTCCATTCAAATCAAATGTCCTTAAGCCAACTAGCCCATACACATCATATTTGGGTGTTGTTGCCTTTAGAATTTGCAACAAAGCCCAATTAAAAAATTTAATTTCCATTGCTAGAGCACAAAAACACATGAAAATGACAGAAATCATGCATTAAGCTCATCTATTTCACAAGATATATGTGAATCCTAAAAAAACTAAAAACAAACTAAGGAACAAAATAAAGATAAAGTCATTCCAACATTGCCTAAGATTGAACTTGACTATGTCCTCATGGTCAAAATCTAAACCTAGAGGTGGAACGGGGGTACCAGTTGCTATGTAGGGTGGCAGTGGTGGATGATTGGTGGCTCTTTGGATCCAGTTATGCAAGCATGTATCCCTCTTGTTAGTTTCCTTAATTTGAGTCTTTCTAGCACCAAAATATGACATTCTCTATCCTTGTTTGAGCTTTATGAGTCAGTGTCACTGGAATATTTTTCAGTGGTAGTGACAACCTTTTCTTGTAGCTCTTATCACTTTTGTTGAGAAAGGTCGGTAGTACCTACTTTGGACTCAGTAGTACCGAATTGTTCAAGGAGTCCAGTGATTTTTCTGAGAAAAGTCAGTAGTACCAAATTTGGTGTCAGTAGTACTGACTTTCTATAGAATTTTACCTAATAAGGAGTTGGTAGTACCGACTTTGACTCTACCTACACACCAAACAAATGCATAAAGGTACATTTTTACATCAACTAAAATCTAACATGAAAAATATGAAATTTAAGTAACAAAAAGACCTAAACAAATAGTAAATAACAGAAATCAAATTGGGTTTCCTCCTAGCAAGTGCCCTTGTTTAATGTCCTAGGCTTGACAAGATGAGTTTTCTCCAGTCTAGATTGTCACGGGATGGTTGTGAAGATTCATGTAGAAGTCTTAGCTCCACTCTATCATCGTATACCTCAAGTGTCAAGTAGCCTCTACCAATGGTAGTGATCACTTCAGCCGTATCTTAGAACAACCTTCCTAATAACATCTCTGATCTTTGTATCTCGAGCATATCCATGACTACAAAATCAACATGAAATATGAATTTGTCGACTTTGACTAGAACAACCTCACACATCACATACGGCCTAATGACGGATCTGTCAGCCAATTCAATTTTCATAGATGTCTTCGTTGGTTCCTTCAAACTCGACTTTCAAAAGGTAGCAAGAGGCATGAGATTTATGCTCACCCCTGAGTCACACTTTGCTTGTTGGAAATATTGATTTCTTATAGAACATGGGATGTAGAAACATCTTGGATCTTTTCTTTTCCTCGACAGCCTTCCCTAGATTATGAAACTCAACACTTCATCAACACACAACACATCGGTATCTTTGATCTTTATTTTCTTGTTGATGATATCCTTAAAGAATCTTCCATACATAGGAATTTGTTGTATCGCCTCCACGAGTGGGATGTTGATGTTGAGATTTCATAAGATGTCTAGGAACTTCTTAAAATGCCTTTCTTCTTTTTTCAGATTTAGACTATCAGAGAATGGAACATGTTGCTTCTCTACACACTTGTGTGGTGTAAAATATGGCACATTAGAGATATCCTCCCCTAAGATTGCTTCAACCCCACCTTCTAGAACATAACTTGGAATGTCTCTCATGGATGGAATGACACCTGGTGTCTTCTTCTGAATTGTGGGTACCTTCTTAGTAACTGTGACTGCTCCACTACAGAGTATAACTTTCACTTGTTCTTTTTGTAAAGGAACCTTTTTTGGAAATGTAGGCGGCGATGTTACATTGATGGAACTTTGAAGTTGGTTGGCTTGCAACACCGGTGAAGATGCATTCTCCTTATCACTTTTCATTGACTTTGTATCAACTGAGGTGCATGCGTGAGCATACCCTACTAGCGTGTTACATCCTACTGGTCTTCGATATAGACTGCGGGGATATGGAACTTTTGGTACATATACCCAATCTGGATATGGAGTGTGCTACTTGGATGACTCCTCAATGGGGTGCTCTTCTTGCTGGACAACAGAGATAAATTTCACCTGGTGTTGCTGTTGAGATGGCTCTGCATTTCCACAAAAATTTTGCTGAATGGGCTTCTTCAAGGACGCCACCTCTACTTCTAGCTGAGAAATTTGATTTTGGATGCTCCGGAATTGCGCCTCCTTATTTTGATGCAATCATTTTGTATGGTCCAGTAAGGTCTCATTATGACTCACTAGCTTGTGTAGCATGTCTTCAATTCTATCTTTCTTACTGGGGGCCCTATCCTTCTTATATTGTTTTCCTAGGTACATTCAATCCTCATCTTCACCTCTAGATGAGGTGCTAGATTTCTACTCAAGCTTCCTTGCGAGGTAGTCTAGCTTCTCATTCAGTTCCATGATGATTTTAGACTCCCTAATGCTTTTAACTAATGATGGGACTTCTCTTTCATCTCCCCATGACAAATTCTTAGCCATGTTCTTCAGAATCTCATGACACAAGGATGGCTTGTTGTTTAAGAAGAAACCTGCTCCTGCACTATCAATACTTGTCCTCTCCCCTTTATATAGGCCATAGTAGAATATCTTTGTTTGTCCATATAAATCAATCCCATGAAGAGGGAATTTTCTGAGCATGTTTCGAAATTGCTCACAGGCTTCAGAATATGACTCTACCTGTTGCTTGACATTGTACATCTTTCTCACCAATTTGTAGGTCTTCTAGGGTGGAAAGGAGCGTTCAAACAAGCAATCTATCATCTGGTTCCATGTTTCTATTGATTCTGGTTTGAGATTTAGGAACCAATGCTTTGCATTATCTGTCAGTTAGGAACGGAATAATTTCAGATATATGACGGTAATTGGCACTCTATCAATCTTCACCATGTTGTATCTCTCAACAAAGTTGTTTATATGTGTCATTGGGTCCTAAATGATATGGCCATGGAATGACTATGATTTAACCAACGCCACCAAGCTAGGATCTCTCTTTTAGTTTCCCACTTTGATAGACTTCATTTTTATTGGGCCAACCTGAGTTGTTGTAGAAGATGCCTTTATCTTCTCCCTGATGGTCTGCTCTTCAACTTCTATGCACCCATCTCGAGTTGTTCTTGTTGTTCTGTTGGAGGTGGTGGAGTTGGCATGAGCTTCTCAGCTCAAACTCCAAACTCTCACACCCTATGAAAAATCTCCTCCTAATCTGCAATGGACGAAGTAGACTCTTTGTAATCAGTGGTTGGAGTGTGAACCATGACTAGTAGCTGAAACTTAACTACAACGTGAGAATACAAAATACTATTGAATTAACAACATACAAATTTTCAATTATGCTCTTGAATGAAGAAAAGATGGAAAATAAAAAAATGGCCTAGAGTGGCTGATCACATCACTTGTAGTGTCGGATTTGACGTTTCCCTAGAAACATCACCAAAAACTTTATATGGATTTACTATACACCCTAAAATGAAAGTGCACACTATCAAAGTAATATAGGCCAACGAGGCCTAGATATCGAACACAGGGAAACATAAATCCAAAAACTATTACTAAGTGTAATGCTATCATCTAGGATGATGAAAATTTGATTGAGGGTTTAATTATCTAAAGCAAAAAATAAATCTAAATTACTGTTTGTTGATCTCAATTGGAGTGAATTACTTAGGATTAATGTGATGTCCCAAAATTTTCTAAAACTTAATCTAATGTGTGAAGACCAAATTGAAACTTCGCCTTAGTGAGAATCTCAATTTAAACACTCCACACTAAGATAAGAAGAAGAAAATCAGAGGAAGTCAGAAGGAAACTATAGTAGCATATGCACATGAAGAATAATAAAACCATACAACACATGTTCACCATTCAACATATAATTATAAAATGAATTATTACAACATTTGATATTACACAATGAACAACAAACTTCTACAAATACATGTACTACCACTAAACAACAGGATCTTAAGACATGTCCACCTGTACATCAGCTCGCCACACAATTCTTAACTATCATGGTTCTTCAAGATCATATAAGCACTTACCTAAAACAAAGATTACATGTGGTACATGTCAGCACAATATTCAAGAATATTGTACTGAGTACGCCTACATGTCATTTTATATACCTCTCATTACTAAGCTTGGCAATAAGATAGAACTAGAACTTGGCAGTAATAAATAAATATAAGAAAAAACATATACTTGCACAAAGATATTCATAACAAAAGAGAACACATGTTTTAGGCACATTTTCCATTATATCATCCATGCATTTACTACCTGAGAGTTGAATGCATTAAGGCCTTTATGATCTACTACCAAAGAGTTGGATTATTTCATAATGTGATCTACTACCAAAGAGTTGGATCACTTCCAAGTACTTTACTACCAAAGAGTTGAAGTACTTTACTTTCTATCACTTTACTACCAAAGAGTTGAAGTGCTTGGATATATTATGTTTCATGTGTTCATAGCCATAAGTATGGAAAATCAAGCAAAATATCATTCAAAAACAATCATTTCAATCAATACCATATGCCAAGTGTTTGTACACACATAATACAAGCATATTGTATAATAAGCCAAGTAAGAGGTAATGGTATACCTTAATCATAGATATCCTAATCATCATATTCCTGAGTCATCTATATCAATGGTCAAACTTGATCAAGATAAGACCACATATCACCATCAGGTTCTCATCATCATAACCCTAGTATGTCCATTTTAGGGTTTGACATAACTTATTTGGATATTCTGATTATGGCTTGTCTAGTCAGCATGGATTTATGTCACTGATATTAGATTACGTATTAGGAAATATCATATGATCATATGATTTCATATCATATTGGGCATATAATAACCCTATGTTATATTCATTAATCCAGTTAGGGTTTTCTCCTCATTTTAGGATCATTTAACATGTAACATGATTTATGCATAGCTATGATCTCATCATTATATATTAGCTTCCAGTTACTGATATAAGCCTATTCTGTAATTTCCAAGGTTTCTTGAGCATCTTTGTAAGTATTGCACATTAATTAGGCTTATTAGCCCTAATTACCCATTTGGAGAAAATTACATGATTTCGTGCATCAACATCATAATTACTAGCATTAGATGGATTATAAGCATGAATATTGATTTATTGACATTTTATCATAATTTTAGGCCATCGTTTGATATTTATTATCCATGAAATAAGCATTTCACAACTTACTTGACATCACTAAGATTAGTGCATCAAAAGTCTAATATTATGTTTTCATGTTGTTCTACACATTTTTTTTTTAGAATTTTGGTACCTTGTATTTTTCTGCTAACTATGCTATTTACTATAAATTATAAAAGATCTTTATATTTATTGAGATTTTGTAGATGATTTACCTCTTTCAGCCACTCAGGATCCACCACTAGGGCTGGGGTAGCTCCTTTGCTTGTTGCGGGCTGGTTCTTGGTTGATTCGGCCTGTTCACTCCCTCTGAACCCGGTTTAGGGTTATTGGACATGGTCTGGGATTTGACAAGTTCATGTTGTTTTCTCCTTTCTCACGCACCTGAACACATCCTCCACTCTGTCTGTGAAATTCTGTTATGTCCTCCCTTCCGACATGAGATCGGAGCAACACCTAGGCTCCTTGCCAACTCCTTTAGCCACCATCAGCTTCGCATCTGACTTCCAGACTCCCACAACCACACAAACTCCAAGGCCAGCTATAGATCCTCCTTCTCTGTGAGGCCACCACAGTCAACCGCCGCCAAGGCTGTGAGAAAAGGGGAGAATCCTCTACAAGCATGGAGGACATTTTGAAAAGGGTCCTAAGTCATTGCAAGGCCTGAAGAAACTTACAAAAGCCTTCACTCATTGATCGAAAGGTCTCTTGAACCACCCTAGAGCTTCATCTTCTTCTTCGGTGAGGTGCCCTTCGACCACCATCAAAACTATCATAATGGCCTATAGGGGCAGATGGGTTGGACTCCCCTGACCTCGGTCTTCCTTCTCACCTGCTTATCTTCCACCAATCATCTCTCTATCTCCCATCTTATCTCTCCCCAACCTATTATAAACTGCAATGGAGACTAGGAGGAAAAGGAGAGTTCATTGATTCCACTCCCGCGATTGTATTAACCAAATGAGGGCTCTATAGGTAGCCCACGATCAGGTAAAGGAAACCACTCAGCTAATATCATGAGATAAACCACAATTCATCTCATATTCCATGTTGAAGCAACCACTCACTGACCCTCATGACTCCATAACTCACATAGGTTGAAAATGGAAAATCTTTCATTGAATAGAACATCCAAGGGTCCACAATAGGGAAACAAAGGGCTTGTCCATGGCTCTCCCTGGTACAACTATGGGAATACATTGAACATGCTCATGACACTATATATTAAAGCCTAAAGTTCTTAAATATGAAACATTGTTCTAAAGTACATCAAAATATTAATTATTAAGTTGACTTCAAACATAAATATCTCCTTTTAGGAACATCAGAATGTTATGAAATTTTAACCACAAATTTAACACAACTCGAGGAACTTCCTATTCAAATTTTGTGCCATAACTCATTTGTTTGAATAGTCAAATAAATACCTCAAGAGACATAGATCTAGGGATCTTAACCATGATTTCAACATCAAACTACTTCTAAATAGAATCATTCTCAAAGAGACACATTTGTGTGATTAAGGAGACTTCAAGGATCATCATTGGATCATAATAACTCATGAGATTGTCTAACTTTATAGTTAACTCCATAAGCACATAAAGGCAAACATGATGGCATCATCGCCACATACATGCGCATATACTTTTGAAGCAATCATTCAAATCTCAAATCCATGAATACAATTATCAAATCAAGTATCCAAGAGAACTAAAACTTCACTTTATTGCATCATATACATCTTAAAAGGAATTTTATTCTCAAAATTAAGAAAAAATCCAATTATCACATCATATACATCTTAAAAGAAATTTCATCCTCGAAACTAAGACATCCTCTTACTCTAAGGAAAACTAAGGGAACATTGTTCCACATGTAGGTCACTGCTCTAGGTGTAACATATACACAAACAAAAGCTCCATGATTATATCCAAACCACTACTAGTAGGTTTTAAAACATTTAGGGTGAATCATCCACCATATAGCATGTTTATCATGCTTAGGTCATGTCATGCCATATTTCATATTTTAGGATTTACATCATCATTTTACCCAAGCATTAGGATTCCAACATTATGTCCACATTTTGGGAAGAGTTATTTATAATTAACTCAATTTTATCCATATAGATCCTAACAAGGTGCCATCATCATTATATTTTGCAAACTTTTCAGACTATATTCAACATATTTATCAAGCACTAACATTAGCACCACATTCATTGTTTATCATTAATTTTCATTTCCTCATATCAGATTACCAAATTTATGAGTGACTTCATCACTATATGAACCAACTATGTTGCATTATAATTATGTATATGGTTAAACATCTATACATAGACAACTATCAATCCATCTCTATGTTTTCAACATGTCATATACTTGTGAATCTCATTTGAAGATAAGATCTCATACACTTATATTTTATCATGGTTATGCTAAAGAAGCTTATAAAAGTGGCTTGTCAAACATATATCAAAACATTATATAGTCCAATTGGGGTTCTCCTAACCCATACTTTGAGTGTAGTGTCATGCTCAATCTCTCTAAGCTCAGTCAACTCTATGAGTATCTCAACAACACCAACTTTATCTTCCCTCTGTGGTCTAGGGTTCTCAGATTACCTCATTGGTGCTAGTGATAGCCTTACAAGATCTAGCCACATAAGCACAAACCAAAACATGCTATGACATTCTCTTCATAGGTATTTACTCATGAGACATGCTTACCTAATACTCTCTCTCTCTCTCTCTCTCTCTATATATATATATATATATATATATATATATATATACCACTAGAGTTCTACACGGGGAACCACCAACCTGAGCATGAGGCTTTTGTCTAGGGTCTAGGGACTCTCTCTCCCTCACCCAGATGTTAGGTTCTCACATTTTCTTATTCACATATGCATACATAACCAACCTCTCTCTAACTCTAGGGTTTGGTCCTCCCAAGGAAATCTAGGGCTCAATAAGACTATAGGAATCATGCATAAAGAAACTCATCTCAATCACTCAAGAGTATTCTATTTAGGACATATCATAACACATATTTCTCATAATTCTCATATCTTAGAGTTTTAGTTCTCTGATCTTCTCCCTCTGGGTCTCACTCTCTCTGGAGTTAACCCTAAATCTGGTCCTAAAACTAGAGGTCCTCCTTTGTAAAAGAGCTTGAGGTTCATGCAGACTCACAACCTTGTCTTAATTAATCTTATCTCATCTCATAAAAGTCGATGTACTTGCATCATTAAAACTTATCTCAAACCCAAATCTAAACTTAGGTCCTCAAAGAAGAACATTATCACCATAAACCATCGCATATCCCTATATAAGACCTACATCATATCATCAAAACTTATTTCATCTATTCCATCTATCATATATTCTAACAAGGCTCTAGACATCTAATCTTGAACTACTCTCTCTTCTAGACTGATGTCACTCACTTTCACTTACGTTACATGACCACCTCCTACTTGTACATGTATGGGGACACATTTTTGCAGTACTTACATATATTCTAAAATATTTTATAGTTTTTCTCCGATAAAACATGTGCCAGAGAAAACTATCGAGGTTTGATCATATTGGAATATAAAACCAAATCCACAAAACAAGTGTCCTACACATAGTAGAGAGTCCAGTGTCATATAACCTAGTAAAAGGGTGAGAACAGGATGTAGACTAGTGTAGCTACGCAAAACATAGATGCATCATATGCCAAAGGTTTCTCTTCCCACGATGTACGTCATTTCCAAATAATGCAACGTCCCATACCAAAACACTATAAGGAAAGAACGACATCTAAGGACTTGTTATACAACAAGCACCAGTCTAGACCTAGTTCTTAGACATCTAGGTGCTAACGTAGAGGCTAGGTCAGATCTAGTCTCTATTGACAACTATTATAACCCTAAGGATTTTTAAGTTAAAGGATTTCTTTAGTTTGAGTTGCATAATGAGAAAATGTAAGGCTTTTCTATTATTCATGCTTTGATACCACCTGTGACGTCCCTGGATTTTCTAAAACTTAATCTAATGTGTGACATCCAAATTGAAACCTCACCACTGTGAGAATATCAATTTAAACACTCCACACTGGGCTAAGAAGAAGAAAATCAGAGGAAGTCAGAAGGATACAATAGTAGCACATGCACATGAATTATAATAAAACCATACAACACATGTTCACCATTCAACATGTAATTATAAAATGAATTGTTACAACATTTGATATTACATATTGAACAATAAACTTCTACATATGCATGTACTACCACTAAACAACATGATCTTAAGACAACAGGTCCACCTATACATCATCTCACCACACAACTCTCAACTATCCTAGTTCTTCAAGAGCATATAAGCACATACCTAAAAAAAAGATTACATGTGGTACACGTCAGCACAATATTCAAGAATATTTTACTAAGTACGCCTACATGTCTTTTTATATACGTCTCATTATTAGGCTTGGCAATAAGATAGAACTAGAACTTGGCTATAATAAAAAAAAATAAGAAAAAGCATATACTTGCATAAAGATATTCATTAACAAAAGAGAACACATATTTTAGGCACGTTTTTTATTATATCATCCATGCATTTACTAACTGATAGTTGAACACATTAAGGCCTTTATGATCTACTACCAAATAGTTGGATCATTTCATAATGTGATCTACTACTAAAGAGTTGGATCACTTTCAAGTACTTTACTACCAAAGAGTTAAAGTACTTTACTTTCCAACACATTACTACCAAAGAGTTGAAGTGCTTGGATATAATGGAATAGATCTATTATGTTTCATCTGTCCATAGCCATAAGTATGGAAAATCAAGCAACATATCATTCAAGAACAATAATTTAAATCAATACCATATGCCAAGTGTTTATACACACATAATACAAGCATAATATATATTAAGCCAAGTAAGAGATAATGGCGTACCTTGATCACAAATATTTTAATCATCATATTCCTGAGTCATCTATATCATTGGTCAAATGTGATCATGATACGAACACATATCACCATCACGTTCTCGTCATCATAACCCTAGTATGTCCATTTTAGGGTTCGACTTAACTTATTTGGATATTCCAATTATGGCTTGTCTAGTCAACTTGGATTTATGTTACTGATATTAGATCATGTATTTGGACATGTCATCTGATCATATGATTCCTTATCATATTGTGCACATATTAGCCCTATGTTATATTCATTAATCTAGTTAGGGTTTTCTCCTCATTTTAGGGTCATTTAACATGTAACATGATTTATATCCATACCTATGATCTCATAATTATATATTAGCTTCCAGTTACTGATATAAGCTTACTCTACAATTTCTAGGGTTTCTTGAGCATCTTTGTAATTATTGCACATTAATTAGGGTTATTAGCCCTAATTAGCCTTATGAAGAAAATTATATGATTTCCTGCATCAACATCATAATTAACGACATCAGATGGATTATAAGCATTAATATATATTTACTGAAATTTTATCATAATTTTAGGCCATTGTTTGATATTTATTATCCAAGAAATAAGAATTTCACAACTTACCTGATATCACTGAGAATAGTGCGTCAAAAGTCTAATATTATGCTTTCATTTTTTCTACATATTTTTCTGATAATTTTGGTACCTTATTTGTATTTTTTTTATAATTGTCCTATTTACTATCAATTATACAAGATTTGTATATTTACTGAGATTTTCTAGATGATTTACCTCTTTCAGCCACTCAGGACCCACCACATGGCCACTAGGGCTACTACAACTCCTTTTCTAGCTATGGGCTAGTTCTTAGTTGAGCCGACTGGTTCACTCCCTTTGGACCCAGTTCAGGGTTATTGGACAGGGTCTGGGATTTGTCTGGTTCATACTATCTTCTCCTTTCTCGTGCACCCGAACTCATCCTCCACTCTGTCTGTGAACTTCTACTGTGTCCTCCATTCCAATGTGTGATCAAAGCAACATTGAGGCTACTTGACAACTCCTTTGGCCACCATCAGCTTCACATCTGACTTCCAGACTCCCGTTTCCACACAAACGCCAAGGCCAGCTGTAGATTCTCCTTCTCTATGAGGCCACCACTGCCAGCCGCCGCCAAGGCTGTGAGAAAAGGGACGAATCCTCCCCAAGCATGGAGGATGTTTAGAAAAGGGTCCTAAGGCGTCGTAAGACCTTAATAAACTAATGTAAGCCTTTACTCGTTGATTGGGAGGTCTCATGCACCACCCTAGAGCTTCTCCTTCTTCTTCAGTGATGTGCCCTTTGACCACCATCAAAATCATCATGATGGCCTACAAGAGAAGCTAGGTTGGACTCCCCTGACCTCGGTCTTCCTTCCCACCTACTTATCTTCATCTGATCATCTCTCTATGTCCCATATCATCTCTCCCCAACCTGTTGTAAACTATAATGGAGACTAGGAGGAAAGGAGAGTTTGTTATCTCTACTCATGTGCTTGTATTCACCAAATGAGGGCTCTGTAGGTAGCCTACGATTAGGTAAAGTCAACCGCTCAAATGAGATCGTGAGATAAACCATGATTCATCTCATATTCCACGTTGAAGCAACCACTTGCTGACCCTCCTGGCCCCATAACTGACATAGGTTGAAGATGGAAAATCTGTCGTTGAATCAGGACATCCAAGGGTCCACAATAGGGCAACGAAGGACTGATCCATGTCTCTCCCTGGTACAACCATGGCCATACATTGAACAGGCTCGTGACACTATAGATTAAAGCCTAAAGTTCTTAAATATGAAACATTATTCTAAAGTACATCAAAATATAAATGATTGAGCTGACTTCAAACTTAAGTATCTCCTTCTAGGAACATTGAAATATTATGAAACATTAACCAAAGCCTTAATACAACTCAACCTACTTCCTTTTCAAATTTGGTGCCATAACACATTTGTTTGAATAGTCAAATAAATACCTCAAGAGACATAAATCTAGGGATCTTAACCATGATTTGAACATCAAACTACTTCTAAATATCATCAAGCTCAAAGAGATGCATTTGTGTGATTAAGGAGACTTCAAGGATCATCATATTGGATCATAATAACTCATGATATTGTCTAACTTCATAGTTAACTTCATATGCACATAAAGGTAAACATGATGGCATCATCGCCACATACATGCGCATATACTTTTGAAACAAATGTTCCAATCTCAAATCTGTGAATAAAATTATCCAACTAGGTATCCAAGAGAATTATAAGTTCATTTTATTGCATCCTATACACCTTAAAAGGAATTTCATCCTTGAAATTAAGCTAAAATCCAGTCTATCACAATTATGGTTTTACCTTGATTAACTTTACAATTAACATCATAACATTTGTAAACAACTCTCCTAACCCTAGACTAAGAGACCTATAGTGTGACGACCGTCTCACGAAAACAAGATTAACTAATGCGGAAGCGTTCATCAATCAGCGGATTAGCGAAAATCACTAAAAATTAAAACTTTTTGCAAAGGGATCCATTCATAGGAAAACTCTTTCATTCAGAACCAAAGTAAAACTTTGCATCCTGGTTCATATATAAACATCTCATGTACTTTTGCTTCTCGAGGAATACAAACATTAACTACTCTGTCTTAACTGTACACAGGTAGTATAAAACCCTCGAGACACTAAGCCAAAATCTCGAAATCATTAACTACTACTCCAAGGACCTGAGAGTACAGAGACGACACATAGGACTTCTATATACATCTGAACATGACATGACAGTCAATGTCTCCACCTGAGACTTTACTGTTGTCCCTGCTACTGCTGATGTCCTTCACATCCTGAAGGATTCCTGTCTCCTCGTCCGCATCCACCTAAAAATGTGGTTCCCACGGGGGTGAGACAATTATAAAAATTTCCCCAGCGAGAGATATAACTCTCCGCCAGAAACATTATTATTGCAACTTAATAAGATAAATATGAATAGGGAAATCATATTTATTTGACAGAAGATATTTTAATGTTTAATAGATTAAATCATTATTCTATATCAAAAGCATTGCAACTGTAACTTGATAGAATCAACATGTCACTTATCCTTTAATGAATAAGAAGAACATGTATAACATTTATTCAAACAACAGAATCATTACCACTGCATTAACTTTCTTCAAGCTTAGATCATATATCTAAAGCCTGGCATTTTCAATGTGGAGTCATGGCCCGTAGCCATACTCTTTTCATAAGTGTTGGGATCTTAATCCCTCACTTCATCACTGGGTTTTTCTCATCCTTTCACAATTTCAATACCATAACCATGAAATCCTGGGTATTCAAACCCTTTGTTCATCACTTGAGCATTGTTACCTCTTTCTCAGGTAACTAACACCTTTAGGTCATTTGACCAAGGTAAGTATGATACTTGCTACACAAGCAACCATCATGGCACTTGATGCACATTAACTCTCTTGCCACCTCTTACCAGGCACAAGGTATATTATGGCACACAAGGCCCAATTACCAATTCAAACTAATAATACATCATAGCTCATACCTGACTATGCTCATCATCTCATAATACCTGCATGGTTAGCACATATAATAGTAGTACATCAATTATCTATCAATACCATGCAAAACAATGTATTAATAATTCAAGGGTATTACCCTTAATCCTTTACCAGGATTTGGATTTCCATCACACATAGCTCATCAGAACACTGTACATCTTGTCACCTTTCACTAGGCAACAACTTTATTCACATGGCTCACAAAACCATTCACATCTTGTCACCTCTCACTAGGCAACAACTTTATTCACATGGCGCACAAGGCCATTCACATCTTGTCACCTCTCACAAGGCAACAACTTTATTCACATGGCGCACAAGGCCATTCACATCTTGTCACCTCTCACTAGGCAACAACTTAAAACAAAGGCTTACAAGCCCAACTCATCTTGTTACTTCTTTCTCAGTAACAAAAACATAATGGCACATATGGCCAATCAATTCTTATCAAATAAACATCATAGCTCATACCTGGCTATGATCATCAACTCATGAGACCTGCATGATTGTCACACATGATAATAGACTTATCAAGTTCACAACACATCATGCAATATAGGGTAACACCACTATTCCCTTACTAGGGTTAGGGTTTACCATCAATTAGGGCTTATCATTCCCTTTTCCCCAAATTAGGGTTAGGGTTCCCCATTTCTCATTAATTCAGACCCTCTTGAGTTAACCAACTTTGTCTTGTATTAAGGTATTTCCCCTCTTAATACATTCCATCACAAAATACTCACCCTTAGCATATAATGCATAGGCCACACATTAGAATGGTCCAGCTATCTCACATGATATGGACTTATCTTAGTTTAAGGCATGGCTTTATTATAAAGTTACCTATAAACAATCACAATGATACACCCTCAACTAGGGTTTATAAGGATACACCCTCAACCAGGGTTCACAATGATACACCCTCCACTACGGTTTCACAAGGATACACCCTCAACTAGGTTTTACAATGATACACCCTCAACTAGGGTTTCAACTCAATAACCCTGACGATTAGGGTTTATGTTCATGATTAGGGTTTCATGATCTCTCTACTTTAAGGATCATGCCCTTAATCACCACATGAATCATATTCATATATGAATTCATGCTATCATCATCTCAACTTGATTAGGTCATATCAACCCTTCAATCAAGTACATACAACTATGATTTACATAGTGTACCAAGTCATTGATCTTATCAGCAATTAGGGTTCATCCCTTAATTGACACTAATCACTTAGGTACTATTAGGGTTTTAACCTTTGTTCCTTCATTGGTTATCGTTACTAACCATCATTGGATCAGTAGTACATTCATCATCACATTGGACCTCCATTACATAAGGTATCCAAAGGAATTAGGGTTTACTATTCATCCTAATTAGTGATTTCACATGTAGGCAACCTCTTAATATGGTTATACATGAAATCGGCCTCAATTAGGGTTTACATCATGTATTGGATCCATGCATTTGTTATGCATTAATGACTAGTACCATTAAAGGTATCTCCCACCTAATCACATTAGGTTTTCAAAAAGGATTGATCCATTGGACCTTCAATGACATAAGGTATCCAATTGAATTAGGGTTTTCAATGTTGATTCCTTCAATCATTGAATTCATGGAACCAATCATCAATTGGACCTATACCCATAATTCAATTGAGTTTAATTAGGTCAACCTTCAACTTATTTGACCCTTAATTAACCCTCAATTGGTCATCAATTAGGGTTTGATTCAATTGAATTAGGGTTTGGAATCGATGATTCAACAACACTAATCAATGTAAGACTAGTTGCTTTGAAACCATTGAACCATCATCCAAGTTGGGTATGACCTGACCCCAAACGGTCTTGAGGTCGTTTGGATGACCTCCAAACGGTCTTGAGACCGTTTTCCCATCATATCACTCAAATCCAAGCCATCCAATTAAGGTTTGGATCATTGGATTGATCACCAAATCAGCATTGCATTGTACAATACCTTGGTACCTTTAGACCTTCAAACACCTAACCATACTCAACCCTAGACCTCCAAACGGTCTTGGGTGACCACCAAACGGTCTTGAGACCGTTTGGATGAGCTCCAAACGGTCTTGAGACCGTTTTCCCATCATATCACTCCAATCCAAGCAATCTAATTAGGGTTTGGTTCATTGAAGTGCTCACCAAATCAGCAATCTATTGCAGATCAACTTGATATCTTTAGACCTTCAACCACTGAACTATACTCAACCCTAGACCTCCAAACGGTCTTGGGTGACCACCAAACGGTCTTGAGACCGTTTGGATGAGCTCCAAACGGTCTTGAGACCGTTTGGCCCATCCAACCTTTGGATTCTAGTGAAAAATCATCATGGATTGGTCTATCAAGTTGATCAACAAATCAGCACTACATTGCAATATGATTAGTACCTTTGGACCTTCAATTGGTCAACTATACTTGACCCCAGACCTCCAAACGGTCTTGAGGTGACCCCAAACGGTCTTGAGACAGTTTGGATGATCCCCCAAACGGTCTTGAGACCGTTTGGGCTAATCAACCCAAAATCTCAAATTAGCTCATTGTGATTTCAGCACTGATTTCAATTAGGGTTAGCCCAATTGATTAGCCTTCAACTCATGACTCGTTTGGAATTAATCCATCAAATTTGGTGAGTCATTAGATCACATCATAAGGAACAGTAATCCCAAACGGTCAACGCTTTTTCAACGCACTCAAATGGTATTGAGACCGTTTGCCCAAAAAGTTCAATTAAATCAGATTGAAAATCAGCACTTAATCCAATTAGGCTTCCCTAATTGATTAGGCTTCAACTCACGATCCCTTTAGAGTTAATCCCTCAAACTTGGAGGGTTATCAGCCTACATAATTAGGAACAAAATTCCCAAACGGTCAACGCTTGGTCCACCATCTCAAACGGTCTTGAAACCGTTTTCTCAACCAGGTCAAGTTAATCAGGTTGAAAATCAGCACATAATTCAATTCGATTGCCTAATTGATTGGCCTTCAACTCTCGATTCCTTTGGAGTTAATCCCTCAAATTTGGAGGGTAATCAGCCTACATAATTAGGAACAAAATTCCCAAACGGTCAATGCTTGGTCAACCATCTCAAACGGTCTTGAAACCGTTTGCTCCCAAACGGTCTCAAACCGTTTGCCCTTAAACGGTTTGCTGAAACCGCATAGCCAATCAAATTAAAACGATTTGGAGTAGCTATCAAAACGGTTTTGCTTGGTAATTTTCTTTGGATAAGCATATAGGATGATGTCATCATCCCCTTCCTTCGAACAACCAAGAACAGCAACCGTTCTTGATGGAAATTGCAGCAAAGAAACAAGAGTGTATCAAATTGAAGAAATCAATCAACAAAGCATAGAGAATTGATGCAATAGAAATGTTTAAGGGTTTGAGTTATAAAAACCGCCTCCAATTGAGCTCCAAAGCTCCAAGCTCACGCCATTAATGGTGGATGAAGCTCTTCCAACTCCCCCTAGGCTCGTCCTCAAGCTTTTGATTGCAAAAGTTGGCCACAGGTTGGGGACGTGCTCCCTGCTCCTCCCTAGCTCCTTGGTCGGTTTTGCAAGCAAGGGGAAGAAGAAAATCTGAAAAAGGCCTTGGTTTGGGCTTGGAAATGGCACTTTTATAAAGAAATTGATGAGAGAGAATATGCCTTATAAAAATGCATTAAATTCCAAAAATATGGCCGCCTCTTCCCCCTCAAATCCCTTAAGGACGAGGCACCTTCCTTTGCCTTTAATTCTCCTTCATTATCCTTGATTTAAAGAAAATCAAATGAAGCACCTTAATGCTTATTATATTAATATCCATATGTGAGTGGGTTTTCTTTTTCTTATAATAAGGTGAGTGGAATTTCACCTACTTAGGATATTTTCGTTCCTTATCTTGGCAAAGGAACGTTCATCCTTATTCAAAATCAACCCAAAACATTTTGGTTGAAATCCCTTCAATTGTTTTTCTTCATTTTTGCCCTAAATCAAATTAGGGTTTCAATTAGGCATTAATCTTGATTATTTTAATATCAAGATTCTCTCTCCTCCAACTTAATTCAAATGAGGCACCCATCTCATTTTATTTGCTCTACATGTTTCCAAGAAACATTAGGGACCTTATTGAAGTGGTAATTTGCATATTGAACCCTAGGTCTTGGGTAAATTGCACTTTACACCAAAACTGGATTTTAATGCACAACATTGTCCAACAAGCTCTATCTTGGTGTCTAGGCTTGTAGAAATCTTACCACTACATCATATTCATTCTTATGATGTATCATCATTAGAGGAACATCTTATCATGCAACATTTGCAAATTAACCCCTCAACTTGGGTAATTTGCACTTTAGTCCAAAATAAGCAAACATTACTTCAACATTGTTCAAACAGGACCAAAATTGAAACATAAGTTTCTCATGAGCCCTAATTACTTTTCACAATATAAGATTAAGAATCTACTTAACCTTATTAAGCAAAACAATCTAGGGTTAATTCATAACCCAGGTCAGGGATGTCACAAATTATAAACCCCTAACAAGGATTTGGTCCTCGAAATCCCAAGAAAAGGAGGGACAGATTGTTCATTAATCATGCCCTCAAGTCCCTAAATAATACCTTAATATCATGAAGATATCATGGATTCTGTAATTCACACATAGTTCCTTTCATTAATTCCTCCTTATCACTGTTTATGTTTATCAAGGCATAAACCCCTAACATATGATGTCCATATCATTGAAAGGAAGAAGCATAAAAGAACATACTTCAATAATCACTCAAGAATACTTATCAAAAGGAAAAACATATATATCTAACAAAGATAATTCACTTAGCAAACTTTATGTAATTGGGAATGTTCACATAGCTTTTTCTTTTTGTTGGGAATGTTCACATAGCTTTTCCTTTTAATTGGGAATGTTCACATAGCTTTTCCTATTAGTTGGGAATGTTCACATAGCTTTTCCTATTTGTTGGGAATGTCCACATAGCTTTTCCTTTTAGTTGGGAATGTTCACATAGCTTTTCCTTTTGGTTGGGAATGTTCACATAGCTTTTCCTTTTTTGTTGGGAATGTTCACATAGCTTTTCCTTTTAGTTGGGAATGTTCACATAGCTTTTCCTTTTGGTTGGGAATGTTCACATAGCTTTTCCTTTTGGTTGGGAATGTTCACATAGCTTTTCCTTTTTTGTTGGGAATGTTCACATAGCTTTTCCTTTTAGTTGGGAATGTTCACATAGCTTTTCCTTTTGGTTGGGAATGTTCACATAGCTTTTCCTTTTGGTTGGGAATGTTCACATAGCTTTTCCTTTTTTGTTGGGAATGTTCACATAGCTTTTCCTTTTAGTTGGGAATGTTCACATAGCTTTTCCTTTTAGTTGGGAATGTTCACATAGCTTTTCCTTTTGGTTGGGAATGTTCACATAGCTTTTCCTTTTTTGTTGGGAATGTTCACATAGCTTTTCCTTTTAGTTGGGAATGTTCACATAGCTTTTCCTTTTAGTTGGGAATGTTCACAAAGCTTTTCCTTTTTGTCTCATTATACTCTCTAGATTGTTTCAGAATGACTACTTGATCAGAGTAATCAAAAAGATAACAATCTAAGAGTTTCATACTTGCCTTATCTTCAATAATCATATACCTGGCCATGGTATATAAGTATTGAGATTAGGTAGTATGCACTTACATGCTATCATATTCCTTTCTTTTCATATCATCATAAACATAAGATTTAACATACCTGGATTTTATCCAGACATCTCTTCTATACCTCTTCTTCTTTCATAGAGGTAAGAACAATATAGAGCATTTATAAGAATATTGAACAGAATTCAAATTCTACTTCTCATCATTTCTTCCCTATATAGAAACCAATAGGGAAATCAAAATCAACAATCTTCCTTTTTATAACAAAAAGGGTTTAGTGTACTCAACATGTACATATTTATAACATACCTTGTCCTCATATCATGGTCTTATTAGTCTTATTACTAATGCAAAAACTAAGCCATGGAATCTTACAGGTGAAAGGTTAAGACCTTTGCACTTACTTAGTGGCTACTGCCCTGTTACACTAGGCATTTATTGCACTATTAGTACCAAAAACTTGGCTTTTTTAAAACCATAAGGCAAATGTCTCTAAAATTATAGAGATCATTCCCTACTTCTCAGTTTATTGCCCCTTCTTGGGCACTGCCATCACAGATATACTGTTTGTCCATATTTATGACAGAGTCTACTTTCTTGCCATTTATTATTCTTTCCCACATTTTCCCTTGTTCCAACATGACTAAGTCATTTAGGAACTCTTTTAAAGCTCAAGATTTCTGTACTAAGGACTGATAATCTAGGTTGTAAGGCTAGTATCCAGTCCCCTATAAGCAATATTGTTGCCCTAGTCTGCCCAATAAGAGCATGATCATAGGATTCTCTATCCTGATCAGGTCTTAATGGGGATTCTTAGGCACTTGTTCTCCTCTTGCCTGGTCCCATGCACCCTCTCCTGGTGCAACAACATTGCCCTTAGCAATGTGTTCCTTGTGTTCTCCAGTCATTTTCAAGTTCTTCTTCTCCTATGTGAGTAGAAGATACTATCAGATAAACTGGAAGACACTTAGAACAGACTCTACAACCTTAGTCCTATGTCTCTGTAGACTCAGTGAACCTAGAGCTCTGATACCACTAAATTGTGACGACCGTCTCGTGAAAACAAGATTAACTAATGCGGAAGCGTTCATCAAGCAGCGGATTAGCGAAAATCACTAAAAATTAAAACTTTTTGCAAAGGGATCCATTCATAGGAAAACTCTTTCATTCAGAACCAAAGTAAAACTTTGCATCCTGGTTCATATATATACATCTCATGTACTTTTGCTTCTCGAGGAATACAAACATTAACTACTCTGTCTTAACTGTACACAGGTAGTATAAAACCCTCGAGACACTAAGACAAAATCTCGAAATCATTAACTACTACTCCAAGGACCTGAGAGTACAGAGACGACACATAGGACTTCTATATACATCTGAACATGACATGACAGTCAATGTCTCCACCTGAGACTTTACTGTTGTCCCTGCTACTGCTGATGTCCTTCACATCCTGAAGGATTCCTGTCTCCTCGTCCGCATCCACCTAAAAATGTGGTTCCCACGGGGGTGAGACAATTATAAAAATTGCCCCAGCGAGAGATATAAATCTCCGCCAGAAACATTATTATTGCAACTTAATAAGATAAATATGAATAGGGAAATCATATTTATTTGACAGCAGATATTTTAATGTTTAACAGATTAAATCATTATTCTATATCAAAAGTATTGCAACTGTAACTTGATAGAATCAACATGTCACTTATCCTTTAATGAATAAGAAGAACATGTATAACATTTATTCAAACAACAGAATCATTACCACTTCATTAACTTTCTTCAAGCTTAGATCATATATCTAAAGCCTGGCATTTTCAATGTGGAGTCATGGCCCGTAGCCATACTCTTTTCATAAGTGTTGGGATCTTAATCCCTCACTTCATCACTGGGTTTTTCTCATCCTTTCACAATTTCAATACCATAACCATGAAATCATGGGTATTCAAACCCTTTGTTCATCACTTGAGCACTGTTACCTCTTTCACAGGTAACTAACACCTTTAGGTCATTTGACCAAGGTAAGTATGATACTTGCTACACAAGCATCCATCATGGCACTTGATGCACATTAACTCTCTTGCCACCTCTTACCAGGCACAAGGTATATTATGGAACACAAGGCCCAATTAACAATTCAAACTAATAATACATCATAGCTCATACCTGACTATGCTCATCATCTCATAATACATGCATGGTTAGCACATATAATAGTAGTACATCAATTATCTATCAATACCATGCAAAACAATGTATTAATAATTCAAGGGTATTACCCTTAATCCTTTACCAGGATTTGGATTTCCATCACACATAGCTCATCAGAACACTGTACATCTTGTCACCTTTCACTAGGCAACAACTTTATTCACATGGCTCACAAAATCATTCACATCTTGTCACCTCTCACTAGGCAACAACTTTAGTCACATGGCGCACAAGGCCATTCACATCTTGTCACCTCTCACTAGGCAACAACTTTATTCACATGGCGCACAAGGCCATTCACATCTTGTCACCTCTCACTAGGCAACAACTTAAAACAAAGGCTTACAAGCCCAACTCATCTTGTTACTTCTTTCTCAGTAACAAAAACATAATGGCACATATGGCCAATCAATTCTTATCAAATAAACATCATAGCTCATACCTGGCTATGATCATCAACTCATGAGACATGCATGATTGTCACACATGATAATAGACTTATCAAGTTCACAACACATCATGCAATATAGGGTAACACCACTATTCCCTTACCAGGGTTAGGGTTTACCATCAATTAGGGCTTATCATTCCCTTTTCCCCAAATTAGGGTTAGGGTTCCCCATTTCTCATTAATTCAGACCCTCTTGAGTTAACCAACTTTGTCTTGTATTAAGGTATTTCCCCTCTTAATACATTCCATCACAAAATACTCAACCTTAGCATATAATGCATAGGCCACACATTAGAATTGTCCATCTATCTCACATGATATGGACTTATCTTAGTTTAAGGCATGGCTTTATTATAAAGTTACCTATAAACAATCACAATGATACACCCTCAACTAGGGTTTATAAGGATACACCCTCAACCAGGGTTCACAATGATACACCCTCCACTAGGGTTTCACAAGGATACACCCTCAACTAGGGTTTACAATGATACACCCTCAACTAGGGTTTCAACTCAATAACCCTGACGATTAGGGTTTATGTTCATGATTAGGGTTTCATGATCTCTCTACTTTAAGGATCATGCCCTTAATCACCACATGAATCATATTCATATATGAATTCATGCTATCATCATCTCAACTTGATTAGGTCATATCAACCCTTCAATCAAGTACATACAACTATGATTTACATAGTGTACCAAGTCATTGATCTTATCAGCAATTAGGGTTCATCCCTTAATTGACACTGATCACTTAGGTACTATTAGGGTTTTAACCTTTGTTCATTCATTGGTTATCATTACTAACCATCATTGGATCAATATTACATTCATAATCACATTGGACCTCCATTACATAAGGTATCCAAAGGAATTAGGGTTTACTATTCATCCTAATTAGTGATTTCACATGTAGGCAACCTCTTAATATGGTTATACATGAAATCGGCCTCAATTAGGGTTTACATCATGTATTGGATCCATGCATTTGTTATGCATTAATGACTAGTACCATTAAAGGTATCTCCCACCTAATCACATTAGGTTTTCAAAAAGGTTTGATCCATTGGACCTTCAATGACATAAGGTATCCAATTGAATTAGGGTTTTCAATGTTGATTCCTTCAATCATTGAATTCATGGAACCAATCATCAATTGGACCTATACCCATACTTCAATTGAGTTTAAATAGGTCAACCTTCAACTTATTTGACCCTTAATTAACCCTCAATTGGTCATCAATTAGGGTTTGATTCAATTGAATTAGGGTTTGGAATCGATGATTCAACAACACTACTAGTTGCTTTGAAACCATTGAACCATCATCCAAGTTGGGTATGACCTGACCCCAAACGGTCTTGAGGTCGTTTGGATGACCTCCAAACGGTCTTGAGACCGTTTTCCCATCATATCACTCAAATCCAAGCCATCCAATTAAGGTTTGGATCATTGGATTGATCACCAAATCAGCATTGCATTGTATAACAGCTTGGTACCTTTAGACCTTCAAACACCTAACCATACTCAACCCTAGACCTCCAAACGGTCTTGGGTGACCACCAAACGGTCTTGAGACCGTTTACCCATTGTATCACTCCAATCCAAGCAATCTAATTAGGGTTTGGTTCATTGAAGTGCTCACCAAATCAGCAATCTATTGCAGATCTACTTGATATCTTTAGACCTTCAACCACTTAACTATACTCAACCCTAGACCTCCAAACGGTCTTGGGTTACCACCAAACGGTCTTGAGACAGTTTGGATGAGCTCCAAACGGTCTTGAGACCGTTTGGCCCAATCAACCTTTGGATTCTAGTGAAAAATCATCATGGATTGGTCTATCAAGTTGATCAACAAATCAGCACTACACTGCAATATGATTAGTACCTTTGGACCTTCAATTGGTCAACTATACTTGACCCCAGACCTCCAAACGGTCTTGAGGTGACCCCAAACGGTCTTGAGACCGTTTGGATGATCCCCCAAACGGTCTTGAGACCGTTTGGGCTAATCAACCCAAAATCTCAAATCAGCTCATTGTGATTTCAGCACTGATTTCGATTAGGGTTAGCCCAATTGATTAGCCTTCAACTCATGACTCGTTTGGAATTAATCCATACAATTTGGTGAGTCATTAGATCACATCATAAGGAATAGTAATACCAAACGGTCAACGCTTTGTCAACGCACTCAAACGGTATTGAGACCGTTTGCCCAAAAAGTTCAATTAAATCAGATTGAAAATCAGCACTTAATCCAATTAGGCTTCCCTAATTGATTAGGCTTCAACTCACGATTCCTTTAGAGTTAATCCCTCAAACTTGGAGGGTTATCAGCCTACATAATTAGGAACAAAATTCCCAAACGGTCAACGCTTGGTCCACCATCTCAAATGGTCTTGAAATCGTTTTCTCAACAAGGTCAAGTTAATCAGGTTGAAAATCAGCACATAATTCAATTCGATTGCCTAATTGATTGGCCTTCAACTCTCGATTCCTTTGGATTTAATCCCTCAAATTTGGAGGGTTATCAGCCTACATAATTAGGAACAAAATTCCCAAACGGTCAACGCTTGGTCAACCATCGAAAACGGTCTTGAAACCGTTTGCTCCCAAACGGTCTCAAACCGTTTGCCCTTAAACGGTTTGCTGAAACCGCATAGCCAATCAAATTAAAACGATTTGGAGTAGCTATCAAAACAGTTTTTCTTGGTAATTTTCTTTGGATAAGCATCTAGGATGATGTCATCATCCCCTTCCTTCGAACAACCAAGAACAACAACCGTTCTTGATGGAAATTGCAGCAAAGAAACAAGAGTGTATCAAATTGAAGAAATCAATCAACAAAGCATAGAGAATTGATGCAATAGCAATGTTTAAGGGTTTGAGTTATAAAACCCGCCTCCAATTGAGCTCCAAAGCTCCAAGCTCACGTCATTAATGGTGGATGAAGCTCTTGAAACTCCCCCTAGGCTCGTCCTCAAGCTTTTGATTGCAAAAGTTGGCCACAGGTTGGGGACATGCTCCCTGCTCCTCCCTAGATCCTTGGTCGGTTTTGCAAGTAAGGGGAAGAAGAAAATCCGAAAAAGGCCTTGGTTTGGGCTTGGAAATGGCACTTTTATAAAGAAATTGATGAGAGAGAATATGCCTTATAAAAATGCATTAAATTCCAAAAATATGGCCGCCTCTTCCCCCTCAAATCCCTTAAGGACGAGGCACCTTCCTTTGCCTTTAATTCTCCTTCATTATCCTTGATTTAAAGAAAATCAAATTAAGCACCTTAATGCCTATTATATTAATATCCATATGTGAGTGGGTTTTCTTTTTCTAATAATAAGGTGAGTGGAATTTCACCTACTTAGGATATTTTCGTTCCTTATCTTGGCAAAGGAACGTTCATCCTTATTAAAAATCAACCCAAAACATTTTGGTTGAAAGCCCTTCAATTGTTTTTATTCATTTTTGCCCTAAATCAAATTAGGGTTTCAATTAGGCATTAATCTTGATTATTTTAATATCGAGATTCTCTCTCCTCCAACTTAATTCAAATGAGGCACCCATCTCATTTTATTTGCTCTACATGTTTCCAAGAAACATTAGGGACCTTATTGAAGTGGTAATTTGCATATTGAACCCTAGGTCTTGGGTAAATTGCACTTTACACCAAAACTGGATTTTAATGCACAACATTGTCCAACAAGCTCTATCTTGGTGTCTAGGCTTGTAGAAATCTTACCACTACATCATATTCATTCTTATGATGTATCATCATCAGAGGAACATCTTATCATGCAACATTTGCAAATTAACCCCTCAACTTGGGTAATTTGCACTTTAGTCCAAAATAAGCAAACATTACTTCAACATTGTTCAAACAGGACCAAAATTGAAACATAAGTTTTTCATGAGCCCTAATTACTTTTCACAAGATAAGATTAAGAATCTACTTAACCTTATTAAGCAAAACAATCTAGGGTTTATTCATAACCCAGGTCAGGGATGTTACATATAGAGAGAATTACGTGCTCTCATGGTGTAACTCACTATCTAATCTAATATGAATCCCACTCTTGTAACAATTTTGTTAGTAGTTATGTGCTTTATCAAAAACTCTGGATAAAAGTTTTTGACCTATCTTGAGAGAGAAAGCTCTATTCTAGTTTGTCCTCCTCTTGATCTATCTTGAGAGAGAAAGCTCTGTTCCATCTCTAAAATAGTTGCTCTCTGGGCACCGCCTCCTCACTATGGAAGGGGGATCGGCCACCTCTTCCACCCCACCTCCGATAACACCCCCCTTGATTAACCCATCCACCTCCTCCAGCCAATCAAACCTCTCGTGGGGTCACCTCAGAACTGATGTCACCCTCGTGAGAGCATGGGTTGACACAGTTGCAGGTGATGCTCCTTCCATCCCGAAGGTGATGCAGATTGAAGATGACGCGGAGGTGCCTAACATCCCGTTCTGCAAAGAGGAGGACAGCCGCCCGTAGATGAAGTTCTCAACCCCCCTGATCGCCGAGATGGACCACTACAACAAGCAATCTGTCATTGTTCAAGTATTGGGCAAGAAGGTGGTGTTCGAACAACTTCATGGCTGGATTGATAGATCCTGGCGACCTAAAGGTGACATCCTCCTTTCACCACTGGCGGAAGGACTCTTTCTGGTCAGGTTCTCCAATGCGGTGGACCTCCACCCCCCTTTGGAGAATGGGCCATGGTTCTTTGACAGAAAATTGGTTTCGACTAGAAAGTGGATGTCGGAGGCTGACGTCAGGCGTGCTGCTTTGAAGACTGCCCCTGTGTGGGTTACCTTACCAGATATGGGGCGACATTGGTCCAAGAGAGATGTCACGTGCATTTTCTATGCAATTGGTACCCTAAGGGCCTTTGAAAACCGTTCTGCGGTGGCTAGAATGTGCGTCGACATCTCAGCAGACATATCCCCACCCTCTATCATGATGGTGGAAATGTTGGATGGCTCTGACCTTGAGATTAGAGTCCACTATGAGGCACTCCCGGATAGGTGCTCCTCCTGCTCATTGTTTGGGCATCTTGATGGTGCTTGCCCTAGAGCCAGAGCGCCACCTCAAGAGATCCCTCCCATCCACAGCAGGTCTAAGACTAGAAGAAGGTGTTACAAGTCTAGGGTGGCTGGCTCGGTTGCCCCTGTCAACCGAAGTAATGATGGGATAGAGCAGGCTGTGGATGCCTCCCTGGAGACAACCGCCCCTGGCCCCCCGACAATTTCTTCAGTTCCTTCTTTAGTTCCTTCTTCTTTGACAGTGGTTCCCCCTGTCGTTGAGCCTTCTGTGGAGGTTGCTGCTGAGGTGAACGTTGAAATGCCCCTGACAGGAGTGACGACTAGTACTGATGGATTCTCTCCTATTACCAATGGCAAGAGATTGAGTCCTAATCAGTCTAGAGAGCCAATTACTGATGAGCGCTCCCCCAATCCATTTGATGTCCTTCAAGGGTTGGATGCTGAGGGAGAGGCTATGGAGAACAGTGGCAGAAGTGTGGAAATTTCTGCTTCTCTCAGTGAGACCAGGAGGTCCAAAAGGCTGGTAACTACCCCAGGAAGGGGTGGTCATAACAGGAAGAGGTAATGTTCCTCCTCTCATGGAATGTGAGAGGGGCATCTCGACCTTGGAAGCAGGCGAGGTTGAGGAAAGTCATCAATGAGGTTAAAGCCTCATTAGTGATTTGTTTAGAAACCAGGATCAGACGTGAAGTTGCGGATAGAATCACTGGTCTTTTTCCTAAGGGCTGGAGTTGCGATTCCAACCTCACTCAGATCGAAGGTGGGTGCATCGCCATAGGATGGAACCCCAACGTTTGGGATGTCCAAGTGATATTTTCTATGGACCAAATGATCAATGTTAGCTGCATAAACAATGGTGGTCTGCACATAATGATTTCTGCCGTGTATGGACATAATTCTGAAATGTGTAGGAGGAATCTATGGGAAGTTCTTAAAGAGGCGAATCAGCAAGACCTGCCTCAATTGTTCATAGGTGATTTCAACCATGTGCTGAGGGCAAATGAGAAGTATGGTGGGCTTCCGATTCCTAACTCTTTCTTAGATAGGTTTAATAGCGCTATTGACGCTGCTGGGTTAACTAAAATCAATATGATAGGTGGTCTGGTTACTTGGCATAATAAAAGGGTCGTGCATAGATGCATTGCTTCTCATCTTGATAGAGGCCTTGCTAACAAGCGTGGATGGAGATATTTCCTGATGTTCCAATCAGCCCAGGTTGCCATCCTAACAGAGACCATGTCTGGCCACTTATGAAACTTTCTAGACAAGCATCTAAACCCAAACCTTTCCATTTTCTAAATGCTTGGCTTGGTTGGGACTCTTGCTCGGTCCTTGTGAAAAAAGTTTGGCAAACACAAATCAGTGGCAACCCTTTGTATATCCTCCATGAAAATATTAATATAGTCAAAGTTGCGCTAAAGCCTTGGGCCAAGGAGCTATCTGACATCCCTACTTTAATTGCTACGGCCAAGGAGGAGTTTAATACTGTGGCTGCAAATCTCAGAGAGAATCCTCTCTCCCCAGATCTTATACGTCTTGAAGATGATAAAGGTAAAAGAATCCTTCAGCTCGAAAAAGTAGAGGAACTCATGCTATGGCAACGTAGCATAATCAAATGGATCCGGGATGGTGACTGTAATACCTGGGTTTACCACGTTGCTGTCAGAAAGAACAATATGAAGGATATCATCCACTCTCTCATAAAAGATGATGGTTCCACGGTCAATGGTCAAAATGAGGTGGGTGAGATGGTTGTGTCCTTTTTCTCCAATCTCTAAAATAGTACATCCATTCATGTGAGCAGTACTCTGATGCCCCCCAGGAAGGTGACCGAGGACATGAATCACCAGCTGCTTAAACCGATCTCTGTTGATGAGATAAAGGATGGACTCTTTTCTATTGGCGCCTCTAAAGCCACAGGACTCGATGGGTTTAATGCTAAGTTCTTCTAGGTGTTCTGGGATATGCTTAAAGATGAGATGTGTTGTGTTGTTAGATGGTTCTTTGTTGGTGGTAGAATGGTTCGGTCGATGACACATATCCTGTTGTAATGTGGTGTATAAGATCATTGCCAAAGTGCTTGCCCGTAGACTGAAGATCATCCTTCCTGGCATTGTGTCTCAGGAGCAAAGTGCTTTTATCATTGGATGCTTGATCTCTGATGCTACCCTCTTGGCTGCGGAATTCTTGCTTGATTTCAAGGTCAAAAATAGTTCGAAGAAAGCATGCATAAAGATTGATCACGCCAAAGCCTATGACAGAGTCAAGTGGTCTGCCTTGTGGCAGATTATGGATGCCTTGGGGTTCTCTCCAAGATGGATTGATATCATGAAAGAGTGTGTCCAAACAACTTCTTTCTCTTTGCTTGTCAATGGTTGCCCTTATGGTTTCTTTCGTGCTTCTAATGGGCTTCGGTAGGGGGACCCTTTGTCCCCTCTCTTATTCACCTTGGTGATGGAGTCTTTATCTCATCTCATACATGTGGATGAGATAAGTAATTCCTTTAGGCCCTTCAAAATGGGTGGTTGTCGTGTGTTGGCACATATGATCTTTGGCAACGACGTGCTCTTCTTTATCAAAGCCAATGTCAGATGTCTGAGAGTCTTTCGTGCCCTTATGACTGGTTTTGGGAACTTGACGGGCCTTTTTCTCAGTGATATAAAATCCATAGTTTTCTTCTCTAGATCTTGTGACTCTAGACGTGGTAGACTCAAAAATGCGGTACAACTTGAGGAAGGCATGTTTCCCACTCCTTATCTTGGTATCCCGATTACATGGGGTCGATGAAAAGGTAGTGACTTTGCTCCTTGCTTGGACAGCCTCCGTGAGAATTTTTCCAAATGGACTAGTCTTCATCTGTCCCTTGCTGGCCGCCTTGTCCTTGTGAGGTCAGTGCTGGAAGGGAAGATCAGATTCTGGTGTGCTCAAGCGGCTATCCCCATGTTTGTGTTGCTGAAAATTAAATCCATTTGTACGAACTTCATTTGGCGCGGTCGGCACCATGGACTTGCGTGGACATATATTGCCAGAAGATACCATGAGGGTGGGCTGAACATACGTGATATTGGTGATTTGGCCTTAGCCTCTACGTTTAAAAGGGTTCACTCTTTCCTTACTGCTAGTATTTCCACTTGGAGAGGTTGGATGATTCAGAGATATGGGGATGATCTGGACGTTTGCCCGACCAAGTGTTCAAGCACCTGGAGAGCGATGGCTAGTGCTTGGACCCATCTCAAGATTGATTATACGTGGGCTCCTGATGGTGGTAGCTGGTCCCTGACTTCTTCTTCCCTGTTGTGGAGGAGGATTTCTTATCACACACCTCAAGTACCGTGGGATACACTACTATGGAACAAGTACCATTCTCCTAAATGGAGTTGTTGCTCATACCGTTGCATTCTTGGGAAGCTTCCCACTACTGACCGGTTGATAAAATGGGGTTTACCTATAAACCCACTGTGTTTTTTGTATGAAGAGGAAGCAGAGTGTCATCGACATTTGTTTTTTGACTGCAGTTTCTCCAAATACCTTCTAGTGAGGATGTCTTTGAAGATGGGATGGGGTGGTCAACCCCCCATAATCTTGACGATTTTATCCCTTGGTTTCTCATGAAAACCAAGGGTAAGGGCCCCTTCAGAGAGTTCGTAGGGGTGGTTTTCTCTGTCGTCTGTCATGCTATTTGGCAGGAAAGAAATGCCAGAAAGCACGGACCTTCTAGATCTGATTGTGTTACATTCTTTGACCATATTGTACATAATCTAGGTTGGTTGTTTAAAACCAAACCTAAGATTGGTGAGAGATTAGATACTCTCTTGCTCAGAGTGTGGGGTTTTGTAGAGTAGCCCACTGTGTATACGGGGTTTTGTATATCCCTATACGTGTAACTTTTTGGTTTCTCAGTAATATTTTACCTTCTCCAAAAAAAAACTCTGGATAACTTCTTCACATTCTTAAGCCACTTTTCTCAAAGGGAAATATAAACATGTATTTCTTTGAATTTTCCAACCATTTTTCAAAGAAAATAAAGGTCTAATTAATTACCTATGGTGATCACGCATGGATAGTTCATGACAATGTCATAGAAATAAGTCTAGAATTTAAGAGAAATTGATATATTAATGCATAAAAGTCAATTACAATACATAACCAAGCTACTCTCAGGTCCTAAGGAACAAGGGGTTTAGCACCACATGATTTCCATTGTCAATTACTTGGGAGTGAAGAAGAAAAATGGGGGAACATTTAGAAAACTAAAGAACCCCTAAAGAAGAGATTCTCTTGTTGATCCCCTCTGGCGAATGTGATGATTTGCTACCTCCTGACTGCGTATCCATCCTATGGAGTGCCCGAATCTCCTAGAACATGGCCTTCTTCTCTGTTTTATCCTCTCCTAACTTTTGATTTCTATCCAATGGAATTGAACTAGATTCTTAGATCTGGATGAATTCCCTTTAAGTCATAGAAGTGACTTAGGGTGTCATTAATTGCTAGCCATCAGATTAGACTTAATTTTTAGATTTGCCTGATCCTTCCGTGTCGGTACTACTAACACCTTCGATAGTTGCGGTCTCCTGGGTAGCTATCAGTACTACCGATCTTGGAGTCAATAGTACCAAGTTTCCTCATTTAATTATGAGTGCATCCCTGTGATGTTGTCATTAGTATCGACTTCTTGGTTGGTACTACCGAGTCTTCTAGATTTCAACATGTTCCAAACTGAGCAAGTATCAGTACCAACGACTCCAAAGTCAGTAGAACCGAGTTGTGTAGATTCTAGTAAATTTTTCCAGAAATCTACAAAAATCGAACATAAGCTCTTAAAATTTATGAAATCATTCAGGAACATTAAAATTACATTTATTTGATGCAAATAGTTATCACAGACTAATGATAGTAAATAATACACAAATCTATATGAAAATGAACAATAAGTGCACAAAAATCAACTTTAAATAGCCTTTGAAAATGACAATTATCTAGTGCATCAATAGGACATCACATACATTACAAATCTTTGCACAAAGTCCTTCTCAATCAACAATTTCATGGGCCAAGACACACTCGGATGAAGACTCAAAAAACCAAGAAATTGTCTTGCATATCTAAAGTTTTGAGTCAATCTTGATCGACTATTGCAAATTGGACAAACTTTGTCGAAGAAATGTTTGACCGAAAAATAGTCCTTGTTAGGAGATTGATTGACTCATAGCTATTAGATCCCAGAAATTTTTTTGATCGACAATATTTTGCACCGAGGCTCTTCCAGTCGACAATATTGTGGATTGAGAATGGTTCTAGAATTTTAGTTTAGTAACAAACAAATTAGCTATTGCAACGTAATTAACTTTGTCCTAATGACTAATTGACCACTAAGAACACTCTAGACACTCCCTACATGCACCCTGGAAAATTGTAAACATTTCCTACAAATAGGAACTATCTTAGGGAGCTAGACATCAACTTTGTACACAACTTTCCACATTACATTGCAAGCAACATTTGATACATTCTTGAGGATACTTCTACTTGCCATCTTTCTCAAGAGAGATTACGTCCTATACTTCAAGTTGCTATCATTCTAGCCTAAGCCCTTAGCTCAATTTCAATTCATCTCCACCTAATACTACTTTGCCTAAACCTTTATAGAGTAGATCATCATCACATTCCATAAGATATTGATTGTATATATTGTGAGCTTATTTTGTTGATTTCTTGCTCCAATCTATTTCTTCATTGTTGTATTACTCTTGGGCTACTTCATGGAGTGAAGGATGTCATGGAACCTATGAGAAGAAGGAGTCTTCTCAACTTGGTGCTCTTCCACTGGTCATTAAATAAGAGGTGAAGAACAGATGCTCTTCCTCGTCTGTCAAAGAAGAGGTGAAGAGGGAGACCTTCCAGTGGCCTATCAAAGAAGGTGTAGTTCTCCTTGATCTAAAAAGGAGGGTTACCCTTGCACCACAAAAGACACTGGTAAATTTTGTGTATTGTGTATTGGTATATAAAAGAATAAAATACATGATTTAGAAATCCTAGTTGGAAACAAGAATGTAGTGGTCTGACATCATTTGATGGAACCAAACTAAATTTGTGTCTCTTGAGGTTGCCTCCTTTGCTTTATATTTCCACTACACTTTAAGTAAAGTAAATTTGTTTGGTTAAACTTATCATAAACCTCTATTCACTCCCCTCTAGATCTTTTCATTTGGTATCAGAGCTGGTCTTTAAGGAGCCAGAGCAGGTATTGAAGCATGGAGGAGAATGTGACTAGCCACCTCAACTTGGAAGGAGCCTATGTGAGAAGTCCACCCGTTTTCAACGGATCCAACTACACATGCTGAAAGAGGAGGATACAATTATACCTTCAAGGAATAAGCTCGATTTATGGAATATGATTGCTAGACCCTACACACTTCCAAACATGGAGTTAGAACAATGGAATGCATAAACGGAAAAGAAAGCAACACTTAATGCAAAGGTTATAAGCATACTTTGTTGTTCTTTATCTTGTAGAAAATTTAATCATATATCTAATTGTGAAATAGCTTACGAGATATGGAATAAACTCTCAGTAACTCATGAAGGTACTATACAAGTAAATAGCACAAAACATAGTACGTTGAATAAAAGTTTGGATTATTTCGTATGCAACCTAATGAGAGCATTGTAGAAATGAATGCTGGATTTTCTAATATTGTTAACCATTTAAGTGCATTGGGGAAGAACATAAGTGAGAAAGATCAAGTATTCAAAATACTTAGATCATTGCCTCCCAGATACAAGTCAAATGTTACCGCTATTGAGGAAGCCAACGATCTTACAACACTAAAGATGGAGCAACTCATCAAGAATCTAGAGATGCATGAAGTCACGCTTGAGGATTAAGAAAAACTAGAAATAAAACAGCAAAAGGAGAGAAGGAAGGATCTTGATTTTAGAGCCACCACCAAAGTGTCATCAAACATCATTCAAAAAAGCAGTGACATAAGTGATGAAGATGATGAAAGCATCGTAATTGTACATACTAATAAATATAAGAGATCTTGATCTAACAAAACATATAGTGTCCCTTCTTCTTCTTCTAGGTGCTTTGAATGTGGAAAGAATGGCGACTTGGTTTTTGAATGCCCAAAACTCAAGAAAGGCAAGAAGTCCTCATTCAAAAATATAAAAAAAGCCTACTTTGTTGGATGGGATCAATCAAGTGACGATGGTAAAATCAATGAAGAGGAGGAGGTAGAATGTCTCATGGAAATAATGGATGAAGAATAAACTAATGATGTAAGTATTTTTTATTTACATAAAGAAGAATAAGTCAGTATTCTTGAAGAATTTCATGACAAATATATTGATTAGGAGAAATAAAAGCAGAAACCTGCCAAAACTATTGATGAACTTAATGTTAATATAAATAATGTTAGTTATGAAAATGTTTATTTAAAACTTTTAAATAATGCATTAAAAGAATATATTGAAAGCTATAAGACTAAGTTACGTGTTCTTGAAAAAAAATTCTTCTCTCTCAGGAAAAGGTTGATATGCTTGATAAACTGAATGATTATCATACTCCACCTATCTTATATACACACTCAGATTATGATGTTTTGGTAAAAGAAAGAGACACATTACTTTTGAATCTTGCTCAATTAGATTTGGACATAACCAAAAAACTTGTTGGAAATGTTGAACTACTAAAAAAAGTTTCTAGATTAATGCAAAGAAATAAAAGTCTTGATAACATCTTACATAATTCTTCTAAACAAGTAGGAAGAATAGGTTTAGGATATGTATCAAAGAATAAATTCTCACATATATGTAGAACCAAAAAGACATATGTTTCCAAGACTGGAACTACATATGTACCTAAAACTAAAGTTGTAGATTTTCAAAATGTTGAAAATAGAAATGAAATATCTTTTATCTCATATCATTATTGTCAACATCTTGGACATTATTCCTTTTTGTGTGAATATCGGAAGAAAGGGTCCCTTGACATGGTTTAGGTTCCAAAATATCCAACTTAGAATAAAATAAAAAGTTTGTTTAGATTTGACCTATGATTAATTTGATTAATATATTTATATCCTATGTCAACTTAATTTGAGGTAAAATTTGTATATCTTATTGTTATAAAATGAATTTTAATAACTATTAATTATTTAGATATTTATTCAGTTACATATATTACTAAATAGAAATTTTGGTTTCTCCAGAACTTGTTATCGGTCGACAAAACTTTAACCAAAAAGATCTTCGGTCAAAAAATCTTCTCGATCGAGAACAAGTCTATTAGAAGTTTAACTTGAATATTTAATCTTTACAAGAAAAAGTGTTAAATTTCATATTTATTAAAGTATTTCTTCCTTGATAATATCAGTTCTATTCATGGTATCCATTCTAACCATCATGGACTCTACTTGAGAACCAAAATCCTCTCAACTTTACAAAATTGAGCGGTTGATGGTGGATGCTCCAATCACCTGACTGGTGATAAATGTCTTCAATACACTTGAAAAGAAAAGTAGAGGACTAGTCATATTGGAAATAGTGACAAAGGAACCATCATTAGAGTAGGTAATAACAAAGAAAAAGGAGTACATGTAAGTGCACATGCTAAATATGAAGTTAAAAGGTACTTATAATGATGAGTTGTCTCTTTCTACCCTATCCAAAAAGAATCATATATATAACTTGTTGTAATTACCAAGGATAAAGTCAAAAAACATATAAGAACAAATTGTCTCATATATTTGACTAAAATACTATTGACATAAAGAAATTGAATTATTTCTTTTCAAAATTAAATATTTGCATTAAAAATAAAAGATGCCTTATTTATATCTTTTTGTGGTCATGTCAATCATAACATTATTCTTCAGGAAAATTTTGATGATATGCTTCAAGAAGATCTTTCTAGACAATGCTTTATTTTACTATAATCAAATCTCTTACTAAAATGAAAACTTGAACTTATATTTGGAAGAATTTTCAAATAGAGAAATATGTTACATTATCATGATGGCAACCTATTTTTAAATTAAATGCAAATTTCTTAGAAAATGAAATTGGATTGCTTATAAAAAATCAAACATCATGCATCCTCATGTCATTTTAAAAGGAAGAAGAACAAAAAATGATTTGTTTAGCATAGATTTTCTCTAGATAAGAAGTAAAAATATCATGAGCCTTATTTGCAAATCATTGTTTTGATCTTAATATGTTACATCACATTCATAGTTAAATTTTTGATATGTCTAAACATGGGCATCATATTTAATGGAGGTATCCTACTAAGTGGGAGTCATCTTATCTTTATACTTTCTATCTTTTGAGATGGGAAAAGGGGATACATAATTCTAAGAAAAAAATCTTTCATTTGTGCTTAACATAATTTATTTGAATATTTATCATGAAGTTTGGGATCTTAAATGGTTGTCTTTTTAGTGAATATCTTTTTCTTATTTTTTTGATCTATTTATTTGGTATGAGATTTAGGGGGGGGGCTCAAAGTCCTTTAGTATAACTTGCATATCTTTTTTTTCTCTGAATTGATTCTTTATATCAATGTAGAATTAACATACTTTGACATTTGGTTTATAGATTCTTCTAGAGCTATTATTATGGAACTTAATGGCTCCTCTATACCCATATGGCTTAACGTCCCTTATATTTGGTCTAGAGATTCTTTATCAACCTCATTTTATGATTAAATTGGTTCTCTATATCAATGTTGGCTTACTATCCCTTATATTTGGTCTAGAGATACTTTTGTTGACCTCATTTTTGTGCTTAGTGGATTCTCTAGTCATTTCTAGGCTTAACATCCCTTGAAAATGATTAGGAAATCCATTTTATTTTTGACCTTTGATTTTCATGGAATCTCTATATCACGGTTGACTTAACATTCCTTATCGTTGGTTTAGTGTATCTTTGTGATATTTGCGCTTTATGGGATCTTTTTGTCATGAAGGACTAAACATTACTTGCATCGTCAATTAGACAACCTTTTGATATTCCTTGATCATATGGATTTTTGACTATGCCTTAATGTCTATCCTTTTGGATATCCCATCTATTTGTATTTGTTTTCATTAATACATCGAGTACAAGTTTTTCCTTCTCCAAAAGGACTATCTTGTTGAGGGGAAGTGACTTCTTGAGGGGGAGCATTGGTAAGTATTGACCCTATTTTACTTTGACAAAAAGGAGAGAATAACCCATGAGGTAAATTGGAGATAAATTGGCTATCAACTATCAACAAAGAAATTCAAAGGTATGAAGTTCTAAATTTGCTAATTTCAAATTATATTATAGAAATATTTGTCATCTTCAAAAAGGGGGAGATTGTTGACTTTTTTAGATATGCCACACTCATATTTTGATGATACAAATATTTCCCAAATTGTATTACTAACATGTGTATTATGTATTTCAGGTGATCAAGGACCTAAGTCAAGATCCAACTACAAAAACCATGCATATATATGATTGGATACTTGCAAATAAAGTTGTACCATGTATTTATGTATTTATTTGTACAAGTGTGCTTTCATAAAATTTGATAGACATGATGTAAGTACAAGTGATGATCATATAAAAGCTACCCAGAACCCTATCCTACACTCACATGAAGACAATAGGGTTGATAGGTTTCATATGAGTCATCAATAGGACCTCCCATACATTGCAAATATTTGCATATTGTCCTTCTCAGTCGATAAGTTTTTGGATCAAGACACACTCAGTCAAAGATTTAGAAAATAGAGAAGTAGTCTTGAATATCTAATGTTATGAGTCAGTCTCGGTCATTAATATTGTCAACTGGAGAAAGTCTATCAAAGAACATTTTGACCGATAAAGAGTCGTTGTGAGGCGATTGATCGACTCATAGCCATTGGGGATGAGAACTTTTTCTAGTCGACAATATTGTGGACTGAGACTCTTCTGGTTGAAAAAATTGTGGACCTAGAATGGTAGTTTATTAACGATCAAATTAGTCATTACAACTTAATTAACTTTTTCTTAATGGTTAATTGACCACTAAGAACACTCTAGACACTCCCTACAGGAATACTAACCACTTGTAAATATTTTCAATAAATAGTATTGGTCTAGGGTATCTAGACATCAATTTTGTACACAACTTTGCACATTAATTTGCAAACAACATTTGATACATACTTGAGGATACTTGTACTTGTCGTCTTTCTTAAGAGAGCTTAGGTTCTATACTTCAAGTTGTTATCATTCTAGCCTAAGCCCTTAGATTAGTTATAATATCCTCTCCACCTAATACTACTTTGACTAAACCTTTTTGGAGTGGATCATCATCATTTGTCCATACGAGTTTGATTGTATATCTTGTGAGCTTATTTTGTTTCTTTCTTTCTTCAATATATTTCTTCGTTGTTGTATTACTCTTGGGTTACTTTTTTTAGTGAAGGTTGTGTTGAATCTAGGGCTCTAGATGGCGGGGGTGAATATAGATTCGAAATGTTCACAAGAATAGTTATACCTTCAAATTAAATCAATTTAAACCAAAAGCTAAAGGTGAATTTGAAGTCCTATCTAAACAAGCATAGCAAGAATGAGAGAGACTGAAACAAACACTTGGATAAGGTGTTTATAGTGGGTCCAATCTCCAAACTAGGAGACCATCATTCAACTACCTAGAGAGGTCAACCTCTAGGAATTTGCTACCCATGTATACTTATATTCCATTATAAGTTATAAAAGAATACCACCTTACATCCAAGGGCTTACCTATCAAGTCATCTACCTCACAACAGGTCTTACCCACTCTTGCAAACAGCTTGATTCCTTCTCCTAGGACATCTCTTCCTTGCAACATGTCTTCAGCCTTGAGGATTTATCCACCAACCTCCTTGGATATTCCGCCTTGTCCTTCTCCTTCACTTGGATAGATCTTCACACCTTCTTCATCCTTGAAGAAGAATAGCAACTCCTCTTTCACTCAGAGAAGATCACTTCAACCTTTTCTCTTTGAGAAAGGGGATAGGGAAGTGTAAAGATGGAGATCTTTACAAGGTAACAATGAGTTACCTCTCTTAAAACATGCCTAAATCACTCATAAGCACTAAATGCTTTGAAAATGAGGGAGATAAAAGGGCTCAAAGGGGTTTAGCACACTCAACTATAGTAAGGACCAAGGATAGCATGAATGAGCAACCTTGGAATGAACTCTAAGAGGTCTTATTATAGCTGGGGGTGTTCCTCTGAGTGTGGGATTACTTAAGAACAAAATAGCTATTTTACAACTTGCAAAAGATCTATTTTTGTTTCTAACAACTCTCCAACCATTGTATTCACTTTTTCGATGTTTTCCATGTAGTGTATTTGGTCGAGTTTCAATAAAGATAGCTCGACCAATCCACTATCTAACAAAGCCAATTTTCAAACTATCATTTGAGTTTGTCCTGGAGTAACTTGACTGATTAGCTAAAATAAACTTTGGTCAGAAAGTTGGTCGGTTGAGTTCTGTGAGTGTAAAACTCCACTGATCCAATCATTTCCAAAAATCAATCACTGATTGTTCGAGATTCAAACTCGACTGATTAAGTTGCTATGAAAAATTTTCCAAAATGATTTTAAGGTAATCAAATGATGGAATTAAGTGTCCCTGATTTTTTCTCTTCTTATTTACAAGTCATATCATCAATACAAATGTATACAAAATTATTCTAATGTGATTTGGAGTGTTTTCCAAAAAAGTGCATTTGCATTGCTTTTGACTTGAACTTGCACAAGCTAGGGCTTAAGGAATTTGATCCTTTTCATGTACCTAATTCTTGAAATCAATCTTAAGAAAGCATATTAGATACATATGAGTGGAATGGTTAAGTCATTATCAAAATATGGACAATGTATAACTCTCAAGTCAATATTCTCCCCCTTATTGACAATGACAAACCGTTCCACAACATATTGAAAAGGATATGTGAAGTTATACCTTGTCCTTGTGAAATGCAAGAGGATTCATAATTTTTAGCAATGTTAATTGGTCCCCCTAAATCTATGCTCACTCTTACCTGCATAGATAGTCTTTCTACACAAATCTATATAACATGTATAATACGTGGTCCTTTAGCAAGTCACATGATAAAAGATATACTTAGAAAATAAAAGTATCACATAGGCAGTAAAAGCAATATGGTTGAGCTTCAAAACATCGAACTTCTCTCCCTCTTTTGGCATTATCAAAAAGTAAGCGGGGTAGAAGACCATAAAAACAAGCCTTCTCCAAGCACAACCAAAAACATCCAACCTCAAGATAAAACATGCAACCACATAACACACATCAAATAGAGATGTGAAAGAAACAAGCAACATGTGTCATAATCAAAATATGGGTAACAAAACACCAACTCATGAGATATAGTCAATCAAAGAGTAAGGGTACATATGATTAAGATTAGAACACTAAAATCATGTCCTCAAAACAACTACAAGCCAAATGAGGAAAACAACATGATGATAAAAATAGTACATCTCAGATAATATGCCCAAATGTCTTAAGTAAGAAATAGTCTAGAAAGATATATATGATCAACATCTAAAGACTAAAAACTAAAACATCAAAACATCTATGGCATCTATGTCCATAGGATCATCATCTGCCTCATCCTCATCATCTCCAGGCTTGCAGTCCTCATCCCCATCTGAAGGTGTAGCAGAGGAAGTAGCTTCACCTTCATTACTAGAGCCACCAACAAATCCATCATCATCAAAACCATCCTCAGGGCCATCATCCTTAGATGCCTCCTCATCATCAGCAGAAACTTCCTCATTGTCTTGGTCGGGAATCTCCTCATTGGTAGAAGGACCAAAACCATAACCAGGCCAAAGGGCATTCTACTCATCCCACAACATGACAAGATCATGAAGCTCCTTAGCCTGAGGGAAAGTGGGAGCATAAGTGCCAAGGCATGAAAGAAGGGTAGCTATGGGGCCAGCTGGTAGAGGTAGTACGTTAGGTGCAGGTGCAGAGGTAGTTCCACCAGCAACAGAGGGTGTGGAAGCGGAAGAAGTAGGTGGAGGGGCAGTGTAGAAATGATTGTATGAATAGGATGAATAGTCACCATCTAGATAGGGCTGGTAGGCAGGGTAAGGATGGGTACAGGATGGGTTCATGGTTGACATGATTTGGCAGAGATCCTGATGTAGGTGCTCCTGAACCTAAGGTTGTACCTCTACTGATGCACCATGGAAGTCATGAGGGCTTCATTGGATTCATGAAACGAGGCATGGGCATGTTAGGATGGAAGTGGAGGTGGTGGTTCCTGGGTGGAGGTAGAGGCTCCAGGTGTGGTGGAAGAATATGTAGGCAAAACCATTTTCTTGATTGTGGTCTCACTAATACATACTCCTTTTCTAGAAGGTTTGTAATGAAGATCATGAAAAAGAGACTTCTCAGACGCAAAGGTGAAAAGACTACAGATCAAGGCTGGGTAGAGTGGGTGGGTGCTTCAGGTATTCTTCCTAGAGTCAAATAAGGTCATGTGGTGGATAATATATCTAGACCATTTGACTCCTATGTTCTTAAGACGACAATACATAATTATTGTGGTGTTCTCTGCAATTTCAGTTTATTATTTTTGGGGTGAATATTGTAGTTGACTACCAGAGCAAGTATGCTATTTTTGAGACCCAAGAAATAGGATGGGATGGTGGACTTCTTCATATACGGTGTCTGAGGCTTCTTCAAGAACTTATGAATATCTGGAAGAGTAATTTCATATTGCTTGTAGAAGGCCTCAAGGTCAAGCAAGTCAAAATACGCAGGATAATCTTTTCTCCATGTGTCAGTTATCTCAGTACCATTGAAAACATATTCAAGGTATCTTCAGAGATTGTGAATTTCTTACTGGAAATCATAGAGGTGATAATCACTTTAGTATTAAGAGGGGGTATAAGAGTGTCATAATTCCATGACAGATTGGCATAAAATTCATGAACCTCCTAAGTGCTTGTAATGGAATTGTGAAAGCACCGACGTTCGACACTTAGGGTTGCAAGGTGATGGTCATAAAGCAACTCGGAAACCTCATTTATCACCTGGTGTTTATCCGAACGAGCCTCAAATAAGGCATGAAAAGGTAAAGGATTCCTAGGAAGGAGCTCCTTGTACCTATTTAAAGCTTCATTTGAAACAAAGAAGGTGCCATTGAAGGGAACGAGGCAAGAGTTGGGGAAAGATGATGGTGCTCCAGAAGGTGTGGCCCTCTTTTTTCTATTGGAGGCCATGGAGGCAAAAAGGAGAAGATTGAGAGACCAAACAAGAGAGAAACACCACCAAAGGCCATCTAACCACCTAGGGAAGATAGGAAGAGGTTCTAGGTTTGTCAAATGAAGGCTGGCTAGGGCTAGGAGAGGGAAGGTCGGGGCTAGGGTTGAGAGCTTGAGAGAGAATTAGTGATCAGTCAAATTTTCTCTAGTTGAGAGGGAGAAAGGTCGGCCGAACCCTACTTAAGAATTGGTCCATCCCAGCCATCGATCGAGTTCTAAGAGAAAGAAACTCGACTGAATGGTTTGTTAAAAAAATCCCTTGGCCACCAATCGGTTGATTTGGCAACTCGGACGACAGAAGTTCTATCCCAAACTTAGAAATTCTAGTTTCTAGCCATTTGACTGCTAATTAAATTTATTTTTCTAGTCCATTTTTCATTTTACAAATACTTAGGCACATATCACTCCTTATTGGGTACTATTTAGCGATAAAATAATCATTTGTGAAAAATACCTAAAACAAGCAAAAAAAAGGCATAAGAACATCAAAATTTTAGCACTTTAGAAAGCAAGGGTGAACTAGACTTGAGCAAAGCATATAGGATAGATAACAACTAACTAGTAGGCATATGTTTAATCAATAGAACCTGGGAACAAAAGAGAGGAGAAACATCAAAATAAATGTTAAAGTCTTGGAGCATTTGTTTCATCCATAGAACCTAGGCACAACAACTCCCGGCTGCAATGTATTTAGCCTCGATAGTTGATAGAGTAAGTGTGCTCTGTTTCTTGGAAAACCAAGACACCAAGCATGGTCCTATGAGGAAGAAATTGTCACTTGTGCACTTTCTATTAATCAAACATCTTGCCTAATCAACATCACTATAAGCAGTAAGAGTAAAGTCCCTTGACTTAGGATACCATCGTCCAAAATTTTTTGTTTTGGCTAAGTACCTTAAAATCCTCTTAATAGCTATAAGATATGACTTCTTGGTATTTGATTGAAAGCGAGCACACAAGCCAACACTAAACATTATGTTAGGTCTAGAGGTAGTTAAATAAAGTAAAGTTCTAATCATACCTCTATAGTGCTTCACATCCACTTTGTCAGCTTCTTCATCTCAATCAATTTTGATGGTGTTTGACATGGGGATGTCCATTAGTTTGTTTTTCTCCATCCCAAAGCACTTGAGTATCTCACTTGTGTACTTGCCTTGGTTGATGAAGTTCCCATCTTTAGTTTACTTGATTTGAAAGTTGAGGAAGAAAGTAAGCTCACCCATCATGCTCATCTCAAACTCACTCTACATAAGATGACTAAACTCCTTGGACAGATCAAGAATAGTTCTACCAAAAATGATATCATCAACATAAATTTGAATGATAAGAAAATTGTTAGAAGTGTATTTGACAAACAAGGTAGAATATACTTTGCCCATGATATAGCCATGATCTACCAAAAAGTTCTTTAGTTTCTCATACCAAGCTCGAGGTGCTTGTTTGAGACCATAGAGAGCTTTTTGCAATAGATAAACATGGTTAGGAAAAATATCATGTTCAAAACCTAGAGATTTTGCAACATACACTTCCTCCTCAATTGTACCATTCAAAAATGCACTTTTAACATCCATCTGATATAGAAGGAAATTTTTGTAACTAGCAAAAGCAAGCGACATCCTAATGGACTCAAGTCTAGCTTCAGGGGCATATGTTTCATCAAAATCTATACCTTCATGTTGATAGTAGCCTTGAGATAGTAACCTTGCTTGTTTTCTTACCACCTTGCCACTTTCATCTAGCTTGCTGCAGTAGACCCAATTTTTGCCAATGTTTTTTCTCTCACATGGTCTTGGAACAAGAGTCCACACTTTTTTCTTCTCAAATTGCTCCAATTCTTCCTACATGGCTAGGATCCACTTGTCATCCCCAAGAGCTTCTTTGATATTCTTTTTCTTGAGTTGTGAGATGAAGGCATTGTTGGCTTGTTCTTTGTTGAAGGAAGCCCACATCTTTACTCTTTCAAAAGAGTAACCAATGATTTTCTCTTTAGGATGGCTCTTTGCAAAGTCAGGAGTTGGATCCTTCTTTTCTTCATCTATCTCTTCTTCTTAACTGGCCACCTCTTTTCCTTTTTGGGTGACATTGAGTTCTTTCAAGATAGGAATTACCTCATCTGCAACATCATCATTAGAAATATCATTGGAAATAGATGGGTTTAGTCTCATTGAGTTTGACATTAATAGATTCGTCTACTTTAGATATATGAACATCATACACTCTATAAGCCTTTCCAATAGTGTTATAGCCAAGAAATAAATCCGTGTACGATTTTGTATCAATTGTTAAGAGAATCTTTCATGTTCAAAACAAAAGGACACCCAAAAATATGAAAATACTTGATAGAAGGCTTCCTACCACGCCATATCTCAAAGGGGGTTTTATTTAAATAGGATTTGTGAAAACTCAGTTTTGCACAAAACATGAAGTACTAACGAATTTGGCCCAAAATTTCTTTGGAGTGTCATACTCTAAAAGCATGATACTAGCCATTTCTTGTAATGACCTTTTCTTCCTCTCTACAACCCCATTTTATTGAGGTGTTCAAGGTGAAGAAAAGTTATGTGCATATCCAAACTCTTCACAAAAATGTTCAAAAAGATCAGTTTGAAATTCTCCCTCGTGATCACTACGGATGGAAACAATGCAACAAGAAGTTTTGTTTTCAACTTGTTTGCAAAAGATAGAGAAACATTCAAGAGTATCACTCTTAGAAATGAGAAAGAAGGTCCAAGTATATTGAGAGAAATCATCGACAATAACAAGATAGTACTTGGAACCATGAAGTGATTGAGTTCTCATATATCCAAATAGATCAATATGGAGAAGTTCAAGAGATCTCTTGGTACTAAGGACTCCTTTGGATTTGAAGGAGGACTTGGTTTTCTTTCCTTGGGTACAGGTTGGAATTCGTCATCCTTTTCAAAATCCAATTTGGGAAGTCCCTTGACCAAGTCCTTTTTTCTCAACTTTTTCAATTGATGCATATTTACATGACCTAGATGACGATGACAAAGAGAAATATCACTCAAATTGACTTCAAGGAATCTACCAACAATAGGCTTAATAGACTCAAGCACAATTACATAAAGATTACCATTCCTAGTTCCCTTATATACGACATTGTAAGTGAGGGAATCTAGGAGCAAGCATTCAAATAAAGTAAATAGCACAAGGTAATTATTATCACATAATTGGCTAACACTTATTAAATTATGATGTAGGCCATCATCAAAGAGAACATTCTTGATACACAATGATTCACCTACATCACCCTCACCTTTTACCTAACCTTTCTTGTTGTCCCCGAAAGTAACCAATCCTCCTTTTTTCTCAGTGAAATTGTTGAAATGTCTTATATCACCTATCATGTGTTTTTTGCATCCACTATCAACAATCCATTTTCCTTTTTCCTACAAGAAAGGAGAACATCAATTCTCAGCTCAAACTTTGGGATCCAGTGTTAGCTTGGGGACCAATTTCATCTTTGGGTTGGTCGCTTAGGCTTGTATGGGCAATAAGTAGAATAATGGTCATCACTCTTACAATGTGAACAAATCATAGGATTCTTTGAGTCAGGAGACTCTCGATGGAATAAAGGAGGTTCCTTACTCTTTTTATTACCTTTGGCCTTACTCTTGCCCTTAGGAGCTCCCCCTACAAATCCCAAAACACTAGTACCACTTTGTTTGGTAGACTAATCAAGGATTTCATTTAGGGAGTTCTTCCCTTTGAGAAATTTATACAGAGAGGCTCTAAGTCTATTATTTTCATTCGTAAGAGAGATAATAGTAGAAGAAAAACTAGTAAGATCATCTCAAGCATGTACAAGTTTGGCCTCTAAACAGAGGGCTTTAGTCAAATAAGAATCATTTTCAAGATTAATAGAAGTAATATAATTACTAGGCAATAGGTGTAGAAGATAAATCATTAACATGACCAAGTAACCTAGATAAATCATTAACTTGACCAAGTAACCTGGCATTTTCATATTTAAGCAATTTAATTTCTTTGATATAAACATCTCTCTCATGTCTACGAGCATCACTAATAAGCTTAAGTTCTACATTTTTAGCTTTAAGTAAATCAAGCTCATAATGGCACTTTTGTTTATCTTCCTTAAGAGATGCAATTTTCTTAAGATAGACACCATTCTCTACTTCAAATCCATTGTATTGGAGCTCAAGATCAATAAATTGGTCTTATAAGGATTCAATGCTCTCAAGATGAATTTTCTCATTTTGGCCAAGAATATCAAGTTTAGCATACAAGTCATCAATGATTTTACCCAACCTCTTCTTTATAGATTTACAATCGAAATAATAATAACAAGTAGCATTAAGCATGTTAATAAGAGTTTCTTTAGCTAACTCATGCACACTTACCTCACTTACCTCACCAATGTTTTCACTTATAGAGACCATGAGGTCAAGGTGGCATTCTCCATCTTCATCGAAACTTGATCCACTAGAGGATGATCCTTCCCATGCAGCATGAGTTGTGTCTTTGTGCCTCCTCTCCTTCTTGTCCTTCCTCTTGTATTTTCTATATTTCTTGTACTCTTCCTCCTTCTTGGAGCTTCTCTTGTGGTGTAACTTTCTAGCCTTAGAACATGCACTCTTGTAGTGTCCTTTTTTACCACACATGTAACACCTTGGAGTAGATGAAGAAGATTGCTTTCCATTGAAGTGCTTTCCCTTAGATTAGTTTTCTTCATGCTCACTAGGGCCATCATCTTCACTGGAGGAGGAGGGAGAGGCCCGAAAAGCAAGTGGTTGAAGACTGAGAGCCTCCACTTGAGCTTTGAAGGCATTATCTTTGATCTTCCTTGATTCTTTTTCTTCTTTCTTTGCTTCCTCTTCTTGCTTTTCAAGTCTTGACTCATGAGCTTGTAGATTTCTAATAATCTCCTCAGTTGGAAGATAACCAACACCTTTGACTCCCATCTATTTGAAAGAGACCTTAGGATATGTGAGTTGATTGCTCCTCTATCCAAAGTATGTCCCAAAGCAGCTAGGCCATTGATGATGATGTTGAGTCTTGAATACATCTCAGAAAATCCTTCTTTCTTCCCCATCTTGAAGTTCTCTAGGATGTTGTTCAACATGTAGATCTTTGCCTCCTTCACTGGCTTTGCGCCTTCATAAGTGATGAACAACTTGTCCCATATCTCATAGGTTGTGTTCCATGAGGAGATGTGGTTGAACTTTGATGGAGTGAGGGTTGCATAGAGGATGATAATTAATTTGGAATTGACTTGTGTATTTTTTAGAGTTGCTTCATCCCAAATAGATACAACTCTGGCCAGCACCTTGTAGGGTGCAATCATCACTTTCTACATATCAAAGTTCATTCCTTGAATGTAAAATTGCATCTGCCGCTTCCAATAGAGGAAGTTGGTGCCATAGAAGATTGGGGGGCGGATGGAGAAGCCTCCCTCTAGGTTGGGGGAGCAAAGTAGGCTCTCACCCATCTTCTTGTCTTGTAGAAGATTTGTTGGACAAGATCCTTGCTCTGATACCACTTGTTGGATCTAGGGCTCTAGGGGGTGAATAGAGCTTCACAACTTGAACAAGAATAGTTAAACCTTTAAATTATATCAAGTTAAACCAAAAGCCAATGGTGAATTTGAAGTCCTATCTAAACAATCATAGAAAGGATGAGATAGATTCAAACAAACACTTGGACAAGGTGTTTAGAGTTGTTCCAATATCCAAACTAGGAAACTGTCAGTCCACTACCTAGAGGGGTCAACCTCTAGGAGTTTGCAACCCATATATACTTATATTCCATTATAAGACATACAAGAAGGCCACCTTACATCCAAGAGATTACCTATCTAAGAGATAATTTTCTACCTCACAATAGGTCTTACCCACTCTTGCAAGTAGTTTGATTCCTTCTCCTAGGACATGTCCTCCTTGCAAGATGTCTTCAACCTTGAGCATTTACCCACCAAGCTCCTTGGATCTTATGCCTTATCCTTCTCCTTCACTTGTAAAAGATCTTCACACCTTCATCCTTGAAGAAGAACGACAACTCCTCCTTCACTCAGAGAAGATCACTTCAGCCTTTTCTCTTTGAGAAAGGGGATTGGGAAGTGGAAAGATGGAGAGATGTACAAGGTAACAATGAGCTATATCTCTTAAAACATCCCTAACTCACTCATAATCATGAAATGCTTTACAAATGATAGAGATTAAGGAGCTCAAAGGGGTTTAGCACACTCAACTATAGCAAGGACTGAGGATAGCATGAATGAGCAAACTTGGAATGAACTCCAAGAGGTCCTATTTATAGTTGGGGGTGTTCCTTTGAGTGTGGGATCACATAAGAATGAAAAATAGTCGTTTTACAACTTGCAACAGATCTATTTTTATCTCTAACAACTCTCCAATGGTTGGAATCACTTGTTCTTCATTTTTCATACAATGTATTCAGTCGAGTTTCAATAAAGGTAACTCGACTGATCCACTATCTGATAAAGACAATTTTCAAACTATCGGTCAAGTTTGTCCTGGGGTAACATGATCGATTAGCTAAAATAAACTTTGGTCATAAAGTTGGTCAGTCGAGTTCTGTGAGTGTACAACTCGACCAATCAAATCATTTCCAAAAATCCATCACTGATCAATTGTGATTCAAACTCGACCTATTAAGTTGTTGTGACAAATTTTCCAAAATGATTTTGAAGTGATCAAAGGATGGAATTAAGTGTCCCTGACTTTTTCTCATCTTAGTTACAAGTCATATTATCAATAAAAATGAATACAAAATTATTCTAAAGTTATTTGGAGTGTTTTACACAAAAGTACATTTTCATTGCTATTGATTTGAATTTTGATAGGCTAGGGCTTGAGGAATTTGATCCTTTTCATGTACCAAATTCTTGAAATCAATCTTAAGTAAATATATTATATACATATGAATGGAATGGTTAAGTCATTATCAAAATATGGACAATGTATAACTCTCAAGTCAACAGGCTTTCCCAGAACCTACAAGAAGAAGGAGCCTTCTCCACTTGGTGTTCTTCCATTGGACGTTAAAGAAGAGGTGAACAACGATGCTCCTCCTCATCCATCAAAGAAGAGGTGAAGAGGGTGACCTTCTAGAGGCATTTCAAAGAAGGTTTAGTTCTCCTTGATCTGAAAAGGAGGGTTAGTCTTGTGCCACAAAAGACATTGGTACATTTTTTGTATTGTGTATAGATATATAAAAGGATAAAATACATGATTTAGAAATCTTGGATGGAAACAACTAGATAGTAAACTGACATCATTTGATAGAACCACTCTAAATCTATGTCTCTTGTGGTTGCCTCCTTTTCTTTATATTTCCTCTACTCTTTAAGTAAAGTAATTTAATTTGGTTAAAATTATCATAAAGCTCTATTCCCCCCCCACTAGATCTTTACAGTATTTTCTCACCATGTTGATTGTCGGTGAAGTGTTTGGACATGTAGAAATAATACCACACATTTCAGGCATAGCTCCTAATAATCAATATGAATATGATTATTATGGATGGTTCCAAGGTTGGTAAGGAAACCAATCCTAAACCTCACTTTGACGATTAAATAAAAATAAGAAATAACAAAAAAATAAACATTTAAAAGAGATTATAAGCAATCATTCATTGACATTTTTAGTTCTCAAGGATATGATATATGTTATTACAATCTTCCATAAAAATGTGTTTCATAAGTTTTTATAAATATACACAGGTATACATTTTATTATGTAGTCATTGCACCAACAAAACACACATGCCATGTCCCAAAGACCCCCATCCATGAACATCTATACACAACTGAACATCTAAATTTTCATCTAGATATGAGGTGGCTTGATTCTATATTGAGAATGAGGTGTTGATACTTAGCTTTATGTCCTAAAATTATTTATCATTAGTAGTCAATGCCTTACCTAGTAGATAAGACATAACAATAAATAAACATAATTTCATTTTCTTGTTGTCATTCATATGTAATCATTCTAGCATTATACTAGGTAATATGAAGTTTATATCATAGGACTACAATAATATGGTTGATAGACATGACTTAACACTATCAACTTACCCTTTTCTTTATTTTCCTTGGGCTAGTTGCTAGCTCACCGTTCATGGAATAGGTGTAGCCAGACACATCAAGACAAATAACTCAACCAGTGTCTGTCAAAGGGTTGGGATGTTGCATATAACATATCTACCTTCTCTTTCCCACACCTTGGTACAAGACTGGGTTGTACCTTGTTACATAACATATGTCATACACCATTTGTCATACATCACATATCCCGTGACTCACACTTAACAACTTGCATTGGGGTATCCATGCCATAATCCTTTCTTTCTCAATATCAAAAATAAAGTGAGGATTGATCCCACCTATGTGGGTCATGGTAATCGTCCATAGATTGGCCCTTGAGATATGATATACTACAAGAAATCTCCATGGACATAATCCATTATAAGTTATGACTCATTTAACCTTCTTGGTAAAAAATATTAAAAGGTTTATGATGTTTAGACAACCTAGATAGAAGAAACTAGTTTTTTACTTCTTATATTATGTACCATAGTAATCTTAGAGAAAGTATATCATATAAGTCATGTTATAGTTGATGTGGATTTCTATTTTATACACTAAAATCAAATGAAAAAAAAATTCTTTGAATATGAATCCATTTCAATGAGATAAATATTAATTTATATTCCATTATACATAACATGTTTTTGGGAATACATTTGTGTCAATATCTCATTTCAGGGTAATAGATCTGGAGAAAGGCTACTACATAATCCAACTTTCTAATGAAATCGATTACGTTTGATCCATGACAGGAGGGCCATGGACGATTTTCGGGTCCTATATCTCTATCCAATCAAGGGCGCCTGACTTCTGGCCATCGGATCCAATTCCTAGATGCCTGCTGGTATGGGAAAGAATAGCAGATCTACTGGTGTATCTATACCAACAGGAACTCCTAAAGAGCATTGGTGATTGTATCGGGAAAACAATAAGGATCGACTCGACCACGACGTTGGGACACAGGGGGAATTTGTGAAAATCGTAGTTGAGGTGGAAACTGATAAACTGTTGCTGCCGGCTATCATCTTTAATGGCGAGAAGTTCAACCTGGAGTATGAAAACATCCCACTAATATGCATGAAATGTGGACGTCTGGTCCATAGCGAAGGAGACTGCCAATTTACAAAGACCCCTCCCCAGACCGCCACTGAAACTATAGAAGGGAGTCAGGCAACTCAAGCCCCGAATCCTTATAGCATGAGTATCCATGTGAAGAAACCTGAAAGAAGACCTCCAAAGAAGGATATTACCAAACATAAGAAACCATCAGATGAGATCCATGACGTCTCAGACGATGAAGACACTCAAAAACCACACCAGGCAGAAGTTGAGGAAGACGACTGGCAGACTATCCTTAGTAAAAAAACAAGTAGAAGAAGAAAAAGGTGCAGCAAGCAAAGTCAATTGACCCAGAAGTTAACTCTGCTGTCTCACTCTATGAAGATGAAGTTTCAATTGGAAGACAAGGAAGCCCAGTGCACAACGGGCAGATAGTGGTTTTCAACCCTCCAAGTGACAAACCTGAGAGCTCTACTGATCACCAAGTGAGCCTAAGGAACAGACAAGTTGTCTACCAGACAAACCCTACCTCGCCAAGCCCTGACAGGGCAAGGAAAAAGGGCAAGACCACTGGAACCCACCCAGAATTTACAGACACCTTAGCAAATAGGCAACTTATTATGGACATGAACGCGGACATGGAGGATAGTGTTCCTGATGGACACCCACCTCATGGTTAATCTCTTTCCACTCAGACATCTACATCCCACTCAATTATTTATGAAGATTATTGACTGGAACATCCAGGGTGCTGGATCGCAGCACAAGGCTTGCCTTATTAAGGAGTATAAGTATTCTCTAAAAATTGATGTCCTTGCTATCCTCGAACCTCGGTGTAGTGGAGAAAAAGCACTAAAAATCATAAAAAACTTTGGCATTGAATCATCACATAGAGTAGAGTCCATAGGCTTCTCTAGAGGCATTTGGATTTTGTGGAAGAGCTCTAAATGCAAACTAGAAATCCTCTGATGTCACTGCCAATTTGTGCACTTCTCTATCAACGATAATGCAGTTACTTTTGTCTACACCAGTCCATCCCCCAAACCTAGAGAGATGCTATGGGCAAGGTTGATTGAACTAAGCCAAACTATCAAAGGATCCTAGGCAGTAGTAGGTGATTTCAATACCCTACTAAGCATTAGAGAGAAATGTGGAAGCAAGTATTTCGATTTTAGATCCAACAAAAAATTCCAGGATGTTATCAATTCTACTGGTCTGATGGAAGAAAAAATGGAAGGACAATTCTTCACTTACCACAAAAAGCACCTTCTGGAGAAACTCGATCGAGCCCTTATCAATGAAGAATGGGCTACCTCTTTCCCCAATAGTAGTGTCACTATTCTACCACGGGTGGAATCTGACCACAACCCACTGCTTCTCTGTACAAATGATAAAGTCTGTAGACAAGCCATCCAGTTCAGAACCAAAGCAAGATGGAACCTCACGGAGGGCTTCACAAGTCACATTTCTAAATGCTGGAACAAAGATAGCAGCTTTCTAGAGACCATGCATAACTTTCAGGTGGCCACTCCCAAGTGGGACCGTGAAGCCTTGAGGAAGACGCAACAAGAAAAAGCAAACCTACTCTGCAAGATCGATAAAGCACAGGTACAACTAGCCTGCCGTGATACTTATTCTTGTAATATATATATTACAGAATTACAGGAACAACTATGTAATCTCCTACTACGAGAGGAAACAGCCTGGAAGAACAAGGCGCACAATACATGGCTCAAGTGTGGAGACGGAAATAACAAGTTTTTCCAACCCTCTGTGAAGAACCGACACCATTATAACAAGATCAACAGACTCAAGAACGAAGACGGCAACTGGGTGACCAACCCTAAGAATCTTAAAAGACTCATCACATCTTATTACAACAAGTTCATGGCACCGATAGCTCAGGATAACATGCAGCAGATCTCAACGTATCCAGGTGTTTTTGAAGCACCTCCCCGATCAGCTTTACCTATCCTTGCGGGTATTCCAACCTTTCGGGAAACAATAGATACCATGTTCAAGATGGAGGCATCAAAGGCCCCTGGGCCAGGTGGCATCTCGGCAAATTTCCTTCAAACAAACTGGTCTCACATTGGCCGTTCTGTACATCAGATGGTGAGCACCTTCTTTGAAACAGAAACGATCAACCAGCAACTTGCCAGTGCACATATGGTCGTTATTCTGAAAGTAAATTGCCCCATAAATTGCGGTGATTTCAGGCCAATAGCGTTAAACAATGTATGCTTCAAGCTGGTATCTAAGGTTATTGTAGAACGACTCAAACTTCTCTTAAGCAATTGGATCTCACCTATGCAGTCAAGCTTCATTCCAGGAAGACACATCAGTGACAACATCATTCTGGTTCAAGAAGTGTTACACTCTATGAGATTCAAGACGGGCAAGAAGAAATGGATGCCACTTAAACTAGACTTGACTAAAGCCTTTGATAAAATGCATTGGGTATTTATACAAGACACACTGCTAAAGACCAACATTCCCAGAAACCTGGTCAGGATCATCATGCAAATCATCACTATGGGAGATACTTCAATCCTATGGGAAGGAGAACCGCTGCCAGCATTCAAGACAGATAGAGGCGTCCGGCAGGGAGACCCAATAAGCCCCTACATTTTCATCTTATGCATAGAAAGGCTGTGTCAAGCTATCAATATTAAAGTCACAGAGGGAAGTTGGAAGCCTATTTTGCTTAGTAAGTCCTCCATTCTGTTAACCCAAGTCTGCTTTGCAGACAACCTGGTTCTCTTTGTAGAAGGTACAACTCAGCAAGCTAAGACTATCATGAAAACTCTTTCAGAGTTCACTGCGGTATCTGGACAAGAGGTGTCTATCAACAAATCTCGTATTTACCTTTCAAACAATGTTACTAAGCGATAACAAAACTAGATCAGTAGAGTCCTGGGAATCCAAATCCTAAAAGACCTTGGGAAGTATCTAGGAGTCCCCATCATTCATCAACACATCAACAAGAGAACTCATGCCTATCTACTTGACAATATCAAATCCAAGATGAACAGTTGGGCCGTGAAACATCTCAGCCTTGCTAGACGAATATGCTTGGCTAAATCAACCTTGCAAGCTATACCATCTTATACTATGCAGTCCATACCCATCTCTCCCACTTTATGTGATGATATCAGTCGACACATCTGTAGATTTATCTGGCAAGGGAACTCGGACACGAAAAAAATGTCTCAGGTCTCTTGGAAGAAGATGACCTCTCATAGAGATGTGGGAGGCCTCAGCATCAAAGATATCAGAGATTATAACTAGGCCCTAATGATGAAGAATGCATGGGATTTTATACAGAAAAAAGAAGTACCATGGGTCCAGATTATAAAATCAAAATACATGAAAAATGACACCATTAAAAAAGCATCAGGCTCACCAACTTGGAACTTCATTAAAAATGTCCTTCCACTTATCCAGGGGACTAGGGTGGGGACTATTTTCAAAGGAAACATCATAAATGTCTGGTTCGACCGCTGGTGTGGATCCAAACCTATCCTAAAGGAGTCAGAGAATGATAAAGTCCCTCCTGGACTATCTGACCTCCTGGTCCAAGACATGGTTGCGCTCGATGGAACCTAGGATTGGCAATTCATAAAGCTTCACATTCCAAAGGAGCACTGGCCACACATTGCAGGCCTCCCTACTCCTAACCCACTATCAGAAGATGATAACTATTCCTGGACCTTTGAACCAAATGGTATATTCACCTCAAGATCATCCTATAGATGGATACGTGAAGGAAAATATATCAATACCCAAGGTAACTGGAGAGGTATCTGGAAATCAAACATTCCTGAATGCATCAAATTCTTCTTATGGCAAATGCAACACAAAAGCCTCCTAACCAATGTAGAGAAAGCTCGACGTCACATGGACACTTCCACTGAATGCCCTTTGTGTGGCTTTGAACAGGAAATGCTTATTCACTACCTCCGTGACTGCAAATTAAGTGACCCCATCTGGAAGGATTTGGGATTTTGGACCAACATGTGCACACTATCTGAAGAAGACTGGATCTCTTACATAATAAACGCTACAGCAACATCTTTCTCCATGTTCGCAATTTGTGCTACTTCTTGCTGGCATATCTGGTGAGTGAGAAACAAATTCACCCATAATGCAACTCTCCCATCCTTGTAAGCTATGTTACAGTTCATAACAAAATGAGCGGAATCCATCACTAAGCTTCCAAGAGATACCATTACAAGAAACCAACCCATCTGTAAGCCTGAGCTTCCCAAAATACACTGTGACTCTATGCTGATCTTCACTGATGCTGCCTACAAGGACAATAAATCGGGGCTGGGAATTCACGCAGTTAACTCCTCCGGTAGTAGCCTGTAAGGAGAAGGGTATATCATGGCCGCAGACAGTGCTTTGCACGCGGAAGTTCAAGCCATTCTCGAAGTTGGTGTTCTTTCCAGCAAGCTCCAAGCAACAAACGTTATCCTCTTATCAGATTGTACAACTGTTGTGGACATCTACAACAATAAAACACCACTGTTGAAGTTCAAGCCTTATGTGATGAGGTTTCACCAACTGGTTTCCACCCTTCCATCTTGTCGAGTTAGCCTGATACCCATTATACTCAACAAGATAGCGGATAGCACTGCTAAGGCCGCTCAGCAAACCCAATTCAGTAGCCATTGCTCAAGTAGTAGGAGCTCTGAGCATCTTAATACCTTAGTCCTATCTTTTAATTCAAATAAACTATTGTGGCTTGACATAGATATAGACATTGATTTGAATGTTTTTGAGCCCGCTAGAGAGAGCGGGGTGAATATATAATCTCTTAGTTTTCAAAAAAAAATCTCATTTCAATTCTCATTCATGCTTCTATTTCATTGTATTGTCTAGCTTTTGCAATAAAACTAGGGAAAATTCAACTTAAAACAAGTAAATGAAATAGTTATGATATATAACACTACAAATATTTTGAATCATTGATGATAGTAGAAATGACATCAAGTAAAGTATTTAAATCCTTCTCTAAGTTGACTCTTACATTTATATTATAACAATTAAGAAGAAAGTTAATGTTTTATGCAAAAACATATCAAGTATAGAAATCATCATTAGGATATGATTCTATCATATGTAAATAATTACAAATGATTATTTATTCAAAACACATCCATGTAATATGTACTCTTTATTCACATTGATACCCATAATATACCATAATTCTTACTCAAAATGCTTTTTCCGCGCACATGAAACCAATTCTCTTTCAATTTAATTCAAAGGAAAACATGTAAAGGAGGTAATTAGAGAATCATTTAGTAAAACATGATTATATATACATGTATAATATTATGGTGTACATTTCAAATCATGAATAATATTAAAGTTCATTCTTTAATCCATTTGTATGCCTATAATTGCCTAGTTATGTGTATTAGGGCATATGATGTGAATGTTTCATATTAAATTCATTATATATTTATCAACTCACCTTGTAGTAGGAAGTATGGGGATATTATAATCCCTCCATAGGTGTCACCAAGTTCTTGTAAGTATTCCAATATTATAGGAGATTCAAGCCCGACACTTCCAATCTACCCTAAAGAAATGAGTTTGGGAATAAAACATGACATGTCATGAAATTATAACCCATATTTGTGGAAATATAAGATGAAGGGTTAAGAAGAGAAGAAAGGGGAGTAGAAGAAAACAAGTTATACAACTTACTAGAGATTCTATCTTGAACTAGTATGGGGAAGATTCTTGGGTTGATTTAACATCCTAAAATCTAGACATAGAAAAGTATATTATTCACATCAGTTACAAACCCTAACTTAATAATTTCATGATATAATATACCCTAATATTCAACTTTTACCTTGGATTAACATGATAAATAGTATTTCCCTTTCAATTAAAAATGTACTAAATAGATAAAGCGTGGTTCGAGTTGGTTCTACAAAATTTTTGAGTAACTATTTTACACAGAAAACCTCTCTCCCTCATGGTTCATATAATAATTACGCCTTTGTAATCAATTGAAAAAAAATCTCCTAAAATAATAAATAAGTGACACATGAAAATTAAGAATAAAATTGACATAAAATTCTTCATATCTTATCCCAATAAAATGTATATCAATCAAATATGATAATAGATTGCTTCATTCCCAAATTGAATCATTTTTTCATATTATTCTAGATAATAAAAAAGAAGAGGGGTAATAAGGAGAATCTCTAAAAAAGGTTTAATGATTTCTTCATCAGCTACCTTGAATCTCTTATATCCCCCATATTGAAGACCGATCATTACTTCCCACACCTGCCCCTCTCGTATCTATTAAGATGATGGCATCCTCTCTTATATATATATATATATATATATATATATATATATATATATATATATATATATCTATATATATATATGTATATATATATATATATATATATTTGTATCTGAACATGCAAGATGAGAGAGTAAAATCCTCATTGGGGTATGAAGAGTATCCTTGTTGCCTATATTTTTGTATTTCATTTCAATTTTAATCATTGTATGGACTGTTTGAATTTTGAATGAATCAGGTATCACTTGCATTCCAGATTGATCACCTAATTTACATTTAATTTAACCTTAGACGTAGAGAACATTGAAATATGAGGTTAAGAATATGAGTTCTATTTGTATTGACCTCTAGATGAGGACTTCAGAAGGGTGGTCTCTAAGGTGATTAGTATAATTGATATGTAACATATTGATGAGCCTTAGGCATTATATGTATGTGAAAATTCCTCATTCTAAAGTGATTTAATTTGGGTAACCTTGATTTTTTTCCATTCATATTTTTATAATGTAGAGAATTTAAGAAAATATAGGTAATAGAACAGAAATCCTTTCTAATTAGTGCTTCCATTATTAAATAACAACCAATTTTTAATCAATCATTTATTTCTTAAGAATTAGTTAAATAATTATACGCAATTGTACCTCTTATATAACTAAGATTAAATTGATCAATGTAGTTCTTAGTTTAGTTGTCTTAGGATTCTATTCTAATCTATAATATGATTTTAATATAAGTTCACTTTCTAGTGAGCTTATCATATGCCTAATTTGGGTAGATATAGGGTTTCGACGCCCTCAATATATTTGATTGCTATGAATTATTAACATCACTCCTCCCAAATGAATATCTACCAAGTCATCCCGAACATGGAGATAACACAAGTAAATTCTTCTATATATAGGCTATCATAAAGGGAAAGGACATTTTCAACTCAATGATATCCAATCCTGCCATATGATTACATTTGAACATGCTCCCTATTGTGAGATAGATTTACCTTATATATGTAGCACAATCTTAAAAAGCTAAAACATTGTAGTCAATAATGCTACCTCACAAACACCAACCATACAAAATTTGTAAGTACGACATATTAAAGTAACAAGACACAACCAATTGTATTCACAAGATTCAAACTCCATGAAATCCTCTAATCCCATTGGATTATTGTCAACTTCAATCTCATATGACAATCTTGACCCCTCAAACTAAATTCTAATAGGACCTAAAAAAAGATTGTTGTATTTTTCTAATAAAAGACCTTATCTTTTTATTGTGGTGTGGTTAATTTTGTTGATAACATGAATGTAGACACGGATCACTTATCACATCTAAATTAAACTATCTTGATTTATAAGTGGTTTCATACACCTAACTATTATATCCAAATCTATGTTTAATATTCTCTTGTATTGTGACCACAATATAATAGTTTGTTCATTGATTAAAAATGATTTTTTTCAATAGGAGAAGAGCCTTTGGATATATAATTATAAAATAAGAACTAAACATCATTACAAATAAGAAACCATATACAATGTTTTCCACCTAAACCTAAGAAAACTGGCAGCATAGTACTAATATATGACTTCAAATACCTTCCTCTAAGATTAGTGGGACAATTCTTATAGGCTAGCTAACATAAAAATAACCTCATTATCCAACATTATACCATGAATAATATACTATCATTGTCACATTCAATGGCTCCAACATCATCACATTAATTACAATATGATTATAAGAGGATCCATTGAATATTGAAAAGGTCAAATTGTTCAAGTAACTCCATGATATAAGAAATACACATAGTATTAATTCCTAGATCCTAGATGGTGACCTTCAACCTCATTGTATTGATGCATGATATATCTAGACCCCTACATAAAATCTCACATAAGGTGATAAAATACAATTATACTACAATATTAGACAAACTTATACCTCCCATAACCCTTACAAAATTAGAGCACAATCAATTAGCGACAAAATAAACTATCAACATACTGGTTGTGGTGTCCTGCATATATAATAAACAAAGACTATTCTCTCCTCATTTTTAATGGACCAAGTACCACTTTCACAAAAATTGTGGTCCTAAAAAACTAAGCCATACATCAAGCTATTCATTTAATGCCTTTGTTCTGACACATTACACTTTGGTTAAACTCAACATAACAAGCATATGCATGGTCCATATCGATGCATGCTTTAAGGGAATAACACAGGCTAGTCTTGCATGCTTTCTCCCACTGGGACCTTTGTAACACATTTATTTGAGTCTCTCAACATCCCTATCCGAACACTTAAATTGGAATTAGACTTTCTTAACTTTTTTGGTGTTTCATACTCAACAACATCCTAAACAAGAGTCGCATGATTAGTTTATGTACTCGATACATATGTCTTCAAAGTAAACTAGAGAGTTTTATCCAATGAATATTATATCAAATCACTAACTGTGTGCCATAATGATGATTATTAGTAACCAATTCATTTAGTGATTCTTTTATGTTTAACTTAACCATGTTCATAAATTCATCTGGTTTTTTCTTATACAAATGTCAAGTCTCAGATGGAACTCTCTATGTGACCATGGAATTTCCCTTTGCCCTGGTAGTATCAACTATGGTTCTAAAGAAGAACGATGACATGTAAGAGGAGGTAAAAGGTGTTCTAGGCAATGATAATTGACCACACCCTCAACAGGGAGCGACAATTTATCAATTATGGAAAATTGTGTTGGGCACAAGTATTGTCACAGAACCGTTTCTAACCCAAAGTCCACACTCCTAATGGATACACAACCAAAGACGAGTGAACATGGGCATCCATCCCTAGAGTGGATCGCATAAGATATGCATGAATAAAACCACATCTAAGAACAAGGTAAGAGACAACATAGCATAAAAGAAACTAAACTAGTACCTGAAACAAGATCTTAGTCCCATATGTCAAACCATTGGAATTGCATTCACATGTCATTAGAGATCACCAGAGTAAAAGCATCATATTATCATAATAGAGTGGAAGCATCAATTCTAGCAAGAGCCATAGTGTACATGTTACCTAAAATCATAAAATGGGTACACATCAACACAAATATGCTAAGTACGCTATAAAATACATAAACTCACAAGTTTAAGAGAACATATATGTTTGGCAAAACTTTCTATAAAGTTGATATTATACGACACAACTCCATACATGTGGTATTGGTTATTAATGGTTCAGACTATAAGGTTGAATATAAAACCATCCTGGCAATGTGCAATGATTGTGGTATGATGGGACATGTTCATCAACATTGCTCGATAGTTAAATATTCTACATACATAGTAGAACATGTAAATAGTAGTGAAAAATTCTAGTGTTAGATAGATTCAAGAGGATGAATAATGACATGCATTCTACGGTCAAAACATTTATAAAAGAAGACCTAATCATAACAATACGAACAATATTCGATGCAAAAAAGAAGCATCAAAATTTATAAAATAGGTATTCTATTCTCATTGAAGACATTATACATGCAATTGAAGATTATGACACTACATAGGCATCTAAATATAACACTATGCCAATTACATCTTTATGGACTAAACCCTTGGGAAACAAAAATATTTGGAATCACATGTAGAAATAAGATGTACATTATTATGTTTCCAAATCATACACCATGGATGACATTGAAGATCCCACTGACCAGATGACACATGACAATTCACAATCATGTTTCATGGATAATGATGTCAAGCCGGTATTGAAGATGGAAGGTGGTCATATTTTGCTAATATGAAGGTAGATGAATTTATCATACATGGAGCATATATGGATATTTTATGATAGATTGGGAATGATATTAATGACCAAAATGAACAAGATATAATAGGAAAAGAGGGTCTATTTGAATGTCAAGCACAAATATTCTCTGGGAATATTGGTTGAGAGACAAGGAGTACCAACGATAAGATGAAAAGTTGCCTGTACCTTACTGGAAGTCAAGAAAGGAAATATGCAGAGTTTCTCATGACATTTGAGATTTAAGGTGTGGAGGATAACTAGCTAAATAAGGCTAGTTGATCTAGAAGATGACTATAAGCAACATGTTTCTGAAGATTATTTTCAGTTCCCTTAGATGTGGACTTCTAGGGTGACAACATAGTTTATTCTTGATTCCATTCAATCAAATCTGTAGGTTTTGGTATGTAATGTTGATGGTGATCTTCAATCATCAAATGGTGATTAGTTGAGTAGATAATAACTTGTGTTGATGTAATCCAATTTACCTTGTAATGGGGTAAATAGGCTTGTATTGCACCTCGGGTTGACATATTTAAAGTCACAATCCCTATTCTATTTCAGTAGGTCTAATAAAAGGTTATTATCCTTTTAGGAAAAAAAGTCTAGTTTGTTGGATCCTAGATGGGTGACTTAGGTGCTCTAGAGGGGGGGTGAATAGAGCTGAAAGCACTTAAACAAAATTCATCAAACCTTCAAAGTATATGACAAGATAAGGTTGCTAAATAGGTAATTTGAGTGCAACTAAATCATGCATAGCAAGGATAAGAGAGATTGAACATGCACCAATTAGACAAGCTATTTAGAGTGGTTCCACACTTCAAACTAGAAGTGTGTCAGTCCACTTTCCTAGAGAGGTCAACCTCTAGGACTTCAAACAATTGCATTCTTATATTCATTAATAAGACATACAACACATGACCCACAAAGGACTTACCTATCCAATACAAAGAGTCTTCAACCTTACCAAGGACTTACCCACTTTGCAAGAGTCTTCGGCCTTCTCCAAGGACTTACCCACTCTTGCACAAGTCTTCGGCCTTGTAGGAATTACCCACTCTTCTTGGATCTTCTGCCTTTGACTTCACCTTCACTCGGAGAAGCTTTCCACCAAGGACTTACCCACTTGAGCTTGAGTCTTCTGCCTTCTCCAAGGGCTTACCCACTCTAGCTCCAAGTCTTAGGCCTTGATCTTCACCAAGGGACTCCTTCCCTTGTTCTTCTTCACCTCTCTTGGACAAGAGAGAGAACCTTCATCTTCATGATTGAAATGGAGAGATGGGGAGGTTGTGGAAGTGAGAGCTTCATAAGATATACAAATGGGACTAGCTCTCTTACAGATTTCCTACTCACTCTAATGGATGTAACAAGTGATTAAGCTTAGAGAGAGAGAGGAGGCTGTGGGAAGCACTCAACTATAGAATAGGAACCTCACAAAGAGTTTGCAATGAATGCTCAACCTTGGAATGAAGCCCAAGGGGTCCTATTTATAGCTGGGGATGCCTCTTAGCCTTTGGGAACACTTGTGAACGAAAACTAGCCGTTTTGTGGCTTGCAACGGATCTATTTTCACTTGTTGCAACTCCACAACGGCTAGAATCACTTTTCTGCACTTTTTCGTACAGTCTGATCGGTCGAGTTTATATAAAGGTAACTCGGCCGAACCACTAAAAGACAAGGCTGAAAGCTAGACTGTCGGCCGAGTTCCCTTGGAGAAACTCGGCCGATCGGTCGACTTTCATCTTGGACCGATCAGTGGATCGGCCGAGTTTCCTAGCTAGAAACTCGACCGAACGGGAATTGGCTGAGTTTGTAACTCGGCCGATTGCAACAAAAATTCCAGAATATATGGATCGGCCGAGTTTGGAATTCGGCCGACAAAATCCCTGTTATGGGTATTTTGGAATTTTCGTTTGACTATACAAATGATGGATTTTTGTGTCCCAATAATTTTTCTAAGCTTAATTACAAGTCATACAATCATTACAAGTGGTTACAAAGCAATTCTAAGGTCATTTACATAGAGATCCCAAATAGCACACTTGTAGCTATTTTGACTTGTCTTTTCTCCAATTTGATATGCGCAAGTTAGGGCATTTGGAGTGTGTCTAAACCTAATCTGAAATCACTCAATGTAGAAGCATTAGCCACCAATATATGGAATGGTTAGTCATCATCAAAACAAGGGTTTAGTCAATTTAGACGTGAGTCAACATTGACCTAATTGACCTTGAGTCAACATTCTCCCCCTTTTTGAAGATGACAAACCATTCCATAAATGTATTGAAAGCTTGTACGTAAAATCATACCTTCAGAGAAACCTAGGGGTTTCAATAGGATTGAGCTCATATGCTCCCCCTCAATTGATGCGCATGGAGTTCTCATACTCCCCCTCAATTGATGCTATTTTTCCTGCATGGTTAGCTTTCATAATATTTATAGAAACTATGTCTTCTACTCATATATGTTCTACACATATATGTCTTCTCCCATTTACCTTCTCCCCTTTACATGGACACACTTCTTTGCTTCATGTAAGACATGCCTTCTCCCTGTTGTCAAAAGAAGACATATCTTTCTCCCCCTTTGTCATTTCAAAAAGGTGGGGGTGTGAAGAAACTAAGAAACACCACTTGTTAAGAGAAAGAAGATAACAAAAGTTATATAAGGAGAGTAGAAGAGCACAGATAGGGGCTTGTCCAAGCATAGAAAGAAAAGCAAGTTAAAGCATATACTTGAACAACCCAAAATGCAAGATGAAGTGCTGTAGAAAAACAATAAATCACAATTTTGACCCTCAAGATGATGGAATTTGACCAAAAACCATCGGAGCTCATGGCATAGCCATAAGTCTTGCTCAGAAGGGTGTTTCTGCATAAAAAGCACTATACTTGCAGCAAAAACTGAAACTGGAGCAAAATCTGCATAAAATCCAAAAATACTCCAATTTCTACATATAATGTAGCTCTATGTGCCCTGCATCACAATGTTATGCAAGTAACTCAAGATAGTAGATATGCAATTCAAGGAACAATCTTGAGTAGGTATGAGATAAGATACAAGCATAACATATAGATGATCAAAGATGGAAATTATTGACAGGGTTAGAACTACATGTATATGAACTACTAGTAGATGATATCATAAGTTAGGACTACTAGTAGGATCTAGATCTTAGCAAGATATGCCAAAAGATACACAAGATAGAGCAAGCTATGATTAGATGAAGAGATATATCCAAACAAGGAGATATGCAAGTTTAGAAACATGAAAGGATATAACTCACTAGATATGCATCCTTACCATAAGATGATTACCCTATGAACCTCAAGGTTGTATCAACACAAGATATACACCTATATAGATGTAGCAAGTTAGATCACAACGGAAGCAATTTTTAGACACAACCAAGAGATCCAAAGAGATCATCATCAAAACCTGCAAAACAACTCAAAGCAAGTAATTGCAAGATATATATATATATACCAATTTAGAGCAATTAGATAGATAGAGTTGTAAGCAAGATAGGCATTTAGAACATGGCAATATGCATATATAAAGGTACCAAATGAGAGTGCCAAAGAATAAGGCTATTGGTTGAGAAAATCTAGTTGAGAGGGAAATTCTCACTCAATAAGCCAAATTTATATTCTGTGCATAGTGTAATCGGTCGAGTTTTGTGCATTGGCAACTCGACCGATGACAACTGCTGGCAACACCCATTGGTGCCCATCGGTCGAGTTTCACTAGGGCAAACTCGACCGACAGAGCAGCTGTCAAAAAGCACATATATTTCATAAAAGCATATTTAAAGGCATGCTAAAATATACAAACCATATCCAAACATGTCTAAGCAAGTTAGTAATGCACTATAGAAGCATTAGAAACAGTTTTTGAGCAAGAGTGTGAAAAGAAACACAAAATGCCACTTTTGACTCAAAAACCATATGTATAGTGCACACTAACTTGACAAAACAAGTTAGAAATGGTTACAAGCAATAAAACATTTACCTTTGTGCTTACCATTGCTTTTCCACTTGTTGTCACCCTCTACACATCTCACCTTTCTTCTTTCATGTGGATTGAGAAGTCAATTTGCAATTCAATAGCTCAAATCAATCCATTTGTAAATACCTACAAGAAGAAAGATGAAATGGTCCCCAATCATGTTTTTGGGTCCGGAGGGGTTAGTTTGGCAACCCAAATCCTATTGCTCTTGGGTGCTTTCCTAAAAGGACAAAAAGTAGAATAATGACCAATTCATTGCAATAGTTGCATGTGCCCATAGTCTTGGAACTAGAGGATTCTCCATGGAATATTGGAGGTCCTTTATCTTTGTTGTTCCCTTGACTACTATCATACCCTAAACCATATCTACCAATTTGTTTAGTAGTATGGTCTAGGATTTGATTAAGATTCTTTTTACCCACTAAGAATCTTTGCAAAGAAGATCTCAAACTATCATTATCATGCTTAAGAGAAGCAATAGTAGAAGACAAACTATTTATATTTTCTTTAGCATGCAAAAGATCATTTTCTAAGCAAAGAGATTTAGTTAAATAAGAATCTCTATCAATATGAAGAGCAGCAACATCATTTTCTCTATTTGTAGAACTAGAACAAGATTCATGCCCATTGATTTTAGCAAGCAAGGAGGCATTTTCTATTTCTAATTCATGCAAAACAAAATCTTTGTCCTTGTTTTCAGATTTAAGAACATCAATGTCATGCATGAGAGAATCAACAATTAAAGTATGTTCTTCATTAGAATTAGGCATGAGAGGTTGAGCTTCTAGAAATTTAATCTTATCAAGTAAACTAGCATTTTCAAGTTTAAGAGAGTCTACTTGGCTAAGACAATCATTTTTATCAATAAGCAAGCAAGAATTTGCATATTCAAGATCATCTAGTTCTATATGCAAATTATCAACAATTTTAGCAAGCTTTTTCTTTTTCTTTTTAGAAGACTTAAGAGATGCACAAATATCATGAATGAGATCAATCAAGGATTCTTTATCTAAAGAGTCTAGATTTACCTCGTTTGAGTCTTCACTTGTTGATGCTACAAGAGCAAAATGACATTCTCCTTCATCACTAGAGCTTGAGCTTGATCCTTCACATGAATCTTCACTTGAGCTTGAGTTGGAGGAGCCGCTTGAGCTTGAGTGCCATTTTTCCTTCTTGTGAAGATGGGTCTTTTTGCCTTGTGGGCAATCTTCCTTGTAGTGACCCTTCTTTCCACATGTGAAGCACCGGATGGAGGAGGACTTGCCTTTGTAGAGTCTACCTTTGGAGTACATGGCATCTTCTTTAGCTTGAGAGGATGGAGAGACTTTTTCCATGATAGCTTCAATTTGAGCCTTTATTTCAGCCTTCTTCATTCTCTTAAGGTCTTTCTTCTCTTGTCTTTCTACTTCCTCCCTCTTGTCAAGTGTAGCTTCATGTGCTTGTAGATTTCCAATGAGCTCTTCAATAGGAATATCCCTAAGAGACCTTGCTTCTTCAATGGAAGTCACCTTGGATTCCCATCTCTTGGGGAGAGTTCTAAGGATCTTTGAGTTGATCTCTCCACTAGACATAGGATGTCCTAGAATAGCAAGACCATTCAAGATGGTGTTGAGCCTTGATTACATGTTGGCTATGCTCTCCTCCTTTCCCATCTTGAAGTTCTCAAGCAACCCTTTGAGCATGTAGACTTTGCTTTCCTTCACTTAATCTGTCCCTTCATAAGTGATGCAAAGCTTTCTCCATACCTCATAGGCCGTCTCACAAGAGGAAATCCGGTTGAACTCGGTGGGGGTCATGGAGGCATATAGGATGTGCATGGCTCTAGCATTCAAGGTTGCTTTCATCAAGGTGGCTTCATCCCATTCTTCAATGTTTGTCTTTGGTAGAATGTATGGGCTGTTCACCATTTGCCACATCTCGAGACTTGATCCTTGGATGAAGAATTGAAGTCTTCTTCTCCAATAGAGGAAGTTGCTCCCATCGAAGATTGGAAGGCTGGTTGAGAGTCTCCCTCCTAGGTAGTCACCCATCTTCTCCTACTTGTAGAAGTATGCTTGGATAAGACCCGCTCTGATACCACTTGTTGGATCCTAGATGGGTGACTTAGGTGCTCTAGAGGGGGGGTGAATAGAGCTGAAAGCACTTAAACAAAATTCATCAAACCTTCAAAATATATGACAAGATAAGGTTGCTAAATAGGTAATTTGAGTGCAACTAAATCATGCATAGCAAGGATAAGAGAGATTGAACATGCACCAATTAGACAAGCTATTTAGAGTGGTTCCACACTTCAAACTAGAAGTGTGTCAGTCCACTTGCCTAGAGAGGTCAACCTCTAGGACTTCAAACAATTGCATTCTTATATTCATTAATAAGACATACAACACATGACCCACAAAGGACTTACCTATCCAATACAAAGAGTCTTCAACCTTACCAAGGACTTACCCACTTTGCAAGAGTCTTCGGCCTTCTCCAAGGACTTACCCACTCTTGCACAAGTCTTCGGCCTTGTAGGAATTACCCACTCTTCTTGGATCTTCTGCCTTTGACTTCACCTTCACTCGGAGAAGCTTTCCACCAAGGACTTACCCACTTGAGCTTGAGTCTTCTACCTTCTCCAAGGGCTTACCCACTCTAGCTCCAAGTCTTCGGCCTTGATCTTCACCAAGGGACTCCTTCCCTTGTTCTTCTTCACCTCTCTTGGACAAGAGAGAGAACCTTCATCTTCATGATTGAAATGGAGAGATGGGGAGGTTGTGGAAGTGAGAGCTTCACAAGATATACAAATGGGACTAGCTCTCTTACATATTTCCTACTCACTCTAATGGATGTAACAAGTGATTAAGCTTAGAGAGAGAGAGGAGGCTGTGGGAAGCACTCAACTATAGAATAGGAACCTCACAAAGAGTTTGCAATGAATGCTCAACCTTGGAATGAAGCCCAAGGGGTCCTATTTATAGCTGGGGATGCCTCTTAGCCTTTGGGAACACTTGTGAACGAAAATTAGCCGTTTTGTGGCTTGCAACGGATCTATTTTCACTTGTTGCAACTCCACAACGGCTAGAATCACTTTTCTGCACTTTTTCGTACAGTCTGATCGGCCGAGTTTATATAAAGGTAACTCGGCCGAACCACTAAAAGACAAGGCTGAAAGCTAGACTGTCGGCCGAGTTCCCTTGGAGAAACTCGGCCGATCGGTCGACTTTCATCTTGGACCGATCAGTGGATCGGCCGAGTTTCCTAGCTAGAAACTCGACCGAACGGGAATCGGCTGAGTTTGTAACTCGGCCGATTGCAACAAAAATTCCAGAATATATGGATCGGCCGAGTTTGGAATTCGGCCGACAAAATCCCTGTTATGGATATTTTGGAATTTTCGTTTGACTATACAAATGATGGATTTTTGTGTCCCAATAATTTTTCTAAGCTTAATTACAAGTCATACAATCATTACAAGTGGTTACAAAGCAATTCTAAGGTCATTTACATAGAGATCCCAAATAGCACACTTGTAGCTATTTTGACTTGTCTTTTCTCCAATTTGATATGCGCAAGTTAGGGCATTTGGAGTGTGTCTAAACCTAATCTGAAATCACTCAATGTAGAAGCATTAGACACCAATATGTGGAATGGTTAGTCATCATCAAAACAATGGTTTAGTCAATTTAGACGTGAGTCAACATTGACCTAATTGACCTTGAGTCAACATAGTTATTTCTTCACCATGAGAAGACAAGGTAAATCCCCAGCAAGCCCATCACAAGCAGCAAGTTCAAAGAATCACACCAAAGCGTAGAATCCCTGGCCCACCACACTCACGTTCAAGCCGCCTCAAGGCTAGGACCCTTTGCATCATCATGACATTTTTGTTTGTTTGTTTAACTAATGAATCATTGTATGTATTAAGGGATTCCCCTCTCCCGTGATAAAAAAACATGGGTATCGTGGTAAATGGCATGAAATTGGGAGCTTCCAAAGTCTACATACCATCTCCTTCCCGAAATTTAAAGGCAATCGATGTCCACGTGATGTTTCCCAACCTTTTCAATAAAATATAAGTGATGACTACCAAAGGAGGGTGACAGCAAGAATGGTGTACTGTATGTCCTTTTCAATCGTTTTCTTACTAATCAAATATGGTTGCGTAGCTTAAATCAAATCCTTTCAACGTCATTGTAGATGCCAACTAATCGGGGGTTGTGGCCGTAATTTTGCTTCCAAATTTCTTATTAATCAAACAGTGTTGTTGCATTTGTCATATAGCTTAAGCCAAAGCCTATCAACGTCACTGAATATGCCAACTAGTCGGGGGTTGTGGCTGAAACTTTGCTTCCATCTATACGTGCTTTCTCTATAACCAGAAAAACTTGGAGGGGGTCCACATCAGGAGTAACCCTTGGCTGATGAGTCAGGATTTGCTGGTACTGAATTGGTAAGTAGCAGGCTGCTTCTATACCCTTAAATTTACACGTGTCCCTGTCCATGAGAAGGTAGGGTTGGGATTTTATGCTTGTAATACGTGTAGTCATCTTAAATTAGGAGCAGCGTGTTTCTTGTGTAACCAGTAACAGCAAATGCTACGGGTTGGCTGATGGGCATTGGGCAGTCAGACTTGATCCAATCGTTACCATGTGAAAAGAAAAGTCTGGATTCTATCAACGCGGAGGCGGTCGGGGTAGCCCCCACCTCTAGTCCATCCAGTTCGAGCATAGAAGGGGAAACCCATCTATCTATATGTATGTCCCCGACGCAACCATTCAGCCGCTCAATTCACGGATCGCTGCCTCGGAGCAGCGATGGACTCCAGCACCATGCACTCCCGTGGTTCGCCCACTCGGCATTTGACTATGCGCAAACTCTTTCTCCACCCATCATCTCCACGAAAGCACGCCGGAGACCGAGCAGCGGCAACTGCAGGTGGCGCCACCAACAGATTCTTCCAGGAGGCGATCATGGAGAGCAGCATCACGTCCGTGGAGCAGATCATCAGACGCTGGGATCCCGAAGGTTCTGATTACTCCAGGATCACATCCCTCTTTCACGAGAGCCGCGACGAAGCGGCACGCTTCATACGCGCCGTCAACGAACTCCATCGAGACATGCTCTCGTTCGCGAGATCTAACCCCCAATCATCCGTCCTCGTCCGCGCGCAGGGGCTCATGACCACGGCGATGAACCGCCTCTGGAAGGAGTTCTACCAGATCCTTGCAGCGAATCTCGACCGCCTGGATTCGGACATGGTAGTCTCCTCCACCAGGTCTTCCGCCTCAACCAGTACGTCGGCCGAAAAGCCCGATGAGATCTATGACGCCTCGTCAACCTTCGTCTTCACCGATGACGACGAGGACGAGGACGACGACGACGATGACATCCGTGTGCAGCCTATGTCAGATAGTGCTGTTTATCCATCCCAGAGGTTTCCTTTGACCATCATGGCCTCCCTGCGCTCTATTGCCCAGTGTATGGTATCCAATGGATATTCCCGCGAGTGCATAGAGGCTTACAAACTCGCCCGCACCTCCGTTGTACAAAAAGGCCTCGCTCGCAACGGCTTTCACCTATCTTCCACAGGTGCCAGAGCAGCCAGTGGTAGCAACAACGGCGGCACCATACTCCTTGATCATCGCATCGACAGATGGGTCGACGCAGCTCCGACAACGATTCGGACCCTTTTCGCCGGGGAGCGCATCCTCTCCGATTTTGTCTTCGGAAACGAGGGAAATTCCGACGACTTAAGCCCTTCTTCGGCTGTTCCCATCAATGAATCATGCTTCACCGTAGTCGCAAGGGATGCCGCCGTTCGCTTCCTCGCATTCCCGGCTCAGGTTGCGGCTGAAACCCTAAAGGGAATGACAGGGGGAGCAGGATCTAAGCGGACTGGGAGGGCGCCGCCGCAAAGGATCTTCGGACTCCTGGACATGTACAACACACTTGCCGTCCTGTGGCCTGAGGTCGACTCTGTCTTCTCCTACTACTCCACTTCATCTGTCCAGAAGCAGCTCATCTCCAGCATAATAAGTCTGGGCGAAGCAGTCCGTGCCATGCTCACCGATTTCGAGCTTGTCATACAGAGAGACTCTTCCAAAACGACGCTACCTGGCGGCGGGCTCCACCCCTTGACCCAGTACGTGATGGACTACGTCATTAAGCTGGCTGATGAACACCACACAGCGTTAGCTGAGATTTACGCCGACTACCTATTCCAGTCCAAGACACCTACTGGTGACGTCCTGTCCACCTACGTCAACAACACAACGTCGCTGTCTGTACCATCCTCCCCCTGCCGAAGGAAGGGAGAAGAGAATCGCGGTTCGCCCGACGCTTCTCCCAGCTTCGTGGCCTTCTCCCACTACTCATCCGCAAGTAACAACGTCTCACCTCGGCTGGCATGGCTTCTGATTGTTTTACTCTGCAAGCTCGATGGAAAAGCGGAGCTGTACAAAGACGCTGCTCTGTCCTACCTCTTCCTCGCAAACAACCTCCGCTACATGAACGCCCGCGTCCGCGGCAGCAAACGACTCCGAGAGTTCCTCGGCCGGGAGTGGACCACGACCCACGAAAACAAGGCCGGGGCCTTCTTCAGGAGCTTTGAGCGACTGGCATGGAACAACGTCCTTGAAGCCATCCCTGCCGACGCCGGGACTTTCATTTTAGAGAAGGAAGGCGTGGCCGGAGTACGGGCGCGCATGGAGCAGTTTAACAGAGCGTTCCAAGAGGCCTACAAGAAGCAGGCCAGCTGCGTGGTGCTAGATAGGGAAGCTAGAGAGGATGTCCGAGCGGATTTAGCCGCCAGGATAGCCGAGCCCTACCGGCTGTTCTACGACCACTGCCGTCCCGTTCTCCGCCGCGACCGCGAGTCGATCGGGGTTGTAAGGTTCACGCCCGACGACGTGACTCACTACCTCAAAGAGCTGTATGAGCCTGAGGTGCTCGACGAGTGGGCTTCCACGTCCGTCGTAGGTTCTGTTACCGCGTTGCCTCGGTCGCCTGACCAGTGCCGGTCATCTGGTACGAGCCGACACATCTGCCGGACGGCGGTGCGAAAAATCTGCAGCCGCCTCCGGACAGCCGGATGAGGGCGCGCTGAGTGCCCCACACCCGGGGAGCCATTAATTGATGTCCCCTGATTTTTGACTTGTATATAAAGTAGTCGTATGTAAATGTTATTTTAGAGAGATTGTATACGGATATTTGTGTATATACTTACAGGAAGACCACGTGCTAAACACTGCAATTAGATTCATCTAATAAACGACTACAAAATATAATGTGGTCCATATTTTTTCAATTTTAATATTTTGTTTGCTCATATAGTTTTTGATTCTTATTTTTGGTGATATAATTGAATTCTAGAGTGTTGAAAATACAATGTCAAAATATTCGATTTGGGCATTGACTTTCAAACTTTGTGGAATTCTAAATCGGTCCTGACATAATTTAAACTTGAAGTCGCTTTCTTCTTTGAGTTCATAATTAATATCTATAATAATTTAAATATAAATTAAGAAAAGAGAATAGTTCGATTAACAACCAGCTCACTCCCACCAACTTGAAGTGTTTTATTAAGAATATGACTTCTACTCTCCTTGTGTGACATTTGCATGTTGACATAAAGATACTAAAGCAACAAAAATGTAAATAAGCAACTTGAAATGTATTGTGATAAAAAATAAAATGACAAATGAACTACAAGTTAACCTAGATTGAAAAATATGACCCAAAACTAATTTTCTACTAGGTTCACAATTACCACTCACATAAATTATATACACAACCCGCTAAAAGATAATAACTTAGTAAATTGTCAGTTGATTTCCTCCAACATTTAGTAAGTGATTACATTAATTAAAGAAGGCTCATGAAATCTAGTAATATATCATGGTAAAAGCATTTGTGTTTCCGTGTACAAGCCATATCAAATATTACATCAACTTTCCTTGTATGGGTTTGCCTATCAGCTGAAAAAAAGTAAGCAAACAGGAAGTGTAGACCAATGAGCTCACAGTCAGGCTATTGAAATACATAGACAGATTGGACCAATAAGCTAACAAATAGGTTGCTAAAGAAGTGAGACTGGCTGAGTCGATGAGCTCATATACACACCCATGAAACATACAAAAAGGGTGGAACTTTGCATTGACGCACACATTGTTGGAATGACACATCCATATTCACCTCAATCTACGTTGACCACTATATATATTGTCTACATAAAAGTATATTACTATTATGATGCTTTTAGGTGGCTTGTGCCAATTAGCTAGAAAAATTTCATAAGAAAACAAGCTTACAAGATAACATAAGTATGCAAATGGGTTGGACCAACGGGCTAAAAGACATACTACTGAAATACATAGACATGTCGGATCAATGAGCTAACATACATGTTGTTGGAGCAATAAGGCCCAATGAAGCAATGAGCTCATAGATACAGTCGACACATATAGAAAGACCAGACCAATAAGCTAACACACATACTATTGGAATGGCAAATCAATATTTATCTCACTCTACGTTGGCTTATTTTGAATTAATAAAAAAATTATATATCAAGTTGTAGAAGTAGCAAGGAAAGGAAATGCCCAAAAACGATAAACATGACATAGAAAGTTGAGGGGGAAAATAGGTCGATAAACATGATGACACACTGCTGCAAACTCCCACTTATTATAAATAAGATAGAGAAGATAATCACAAATTTGATTATTCAAATATGGTTTATATCTTGATTATCATATATTCAATAAAATGTGATGAAAATAGAATGTAAGGATCGATTTTTAACTTCTCAACAACCTGTGGTGCTACAAATTGAAACCTTGAAAACAAGGAGTGACTCTAATATTCAACATTAAACTATAAAAAATTTGTAGCTCAAACTTAGTTATTTTCTTGTTATTTTGGATAAAATGTTATTAAAATAGCATGTATGGAAATCAAAACCCTCACAACAAGGAATGAGTAACTTTGATAAGTGAAGAGGAAGACCAGAAATAGTGCACCGTGACATTAGAATACCTAGACCAAGCAAGCACATATTTTTACAAACATTTAAGTTAACCACACTAAACCTAAAAATACATCATTAGTCAACATGGGATTGTAAATGATCAGGCTACAACAATCATCTTAGCTTGTCATACTATCCTTGAATCTAGAAACATAAAAACTGACATAGACATGTTGAGTATGTGGATAAATGACCTTTAACTGACATATTAAGATATTGTCAATAAAGATAATGAATATATATAAAGTAGATCATATATTTTTTTCATTTATCTATAGTACTACACTGCATGGGCAAATTGGTCCCTGTACTATAAATCGTGAGCATCATCCCTATTCAAGAGTTACAAGAGCCATGATATTCTCCTTGTACCTACTATTATGGGGGTGGTACTTATCCTTTTCTTGGAGGCATCTAAGTGTACAACAAAGCATTGATAGTACAACTCAAATAGGTAGAATTAGTAAGGATGATGCTTCATCATAATCAAGATACATGTATCATGTATTTCATCTGAGTAAACTTTAATACATATTGAGAGGATATTAACCTCATCCCATTGTTAAAAATCCTAACTATTGTCCTGGAGTCATCCTAAACTTTAACTACCACCTATTTAAGATCATTTGTAAGACTTACTAATAGCATTAACACTAGAAAATGGCCAGCTAGTGATTGCTTGGGATAATTTGGCCCAATATAACTCCATATCACAGATGTAACATTTGAACACTCATCCAGATGCTAGAAGTTTTATATAGTTCACATTTCTAAATTTTTATTTCACTCTAGAAAATATCTACAATGTTGATATTAGGGGGTTTAAATCACCACATTAGATTTAATAATTTAAATAAATCTCACTGTGGAACATCTAGTTCATATTCATTAAATGAATTGTATATAATATAGGTTTTTATTGTGATAACTAGTTCCCCACTTAGTCAGTGTAGCCTAGTTTACTTGACAAATCTTGATTGCTATTTTTTTAATAGATTATTTTTACATATAATCTTAATGTTTAATTTACATTGTGAATTGCATGTTTAGCATGCACAATTAGGGTTTCAGAATGCAGTGCCTATTTTTTGTTTTAGTAGAATCATGAGAATTTTGGTGCACTTTACATGTTAATTGATTGAATTCATATAGTGAAATGTTGGTTGTTTGAAGCTTTAATAGAGGTCGAGGAAACCCTAGTAGCGTGTTAGATGAATTAGTTATGATCATTATCAACTAGATGGTTCTTTGAGATAAATGGATAAATTTAGATTGGTAAAGATAAAAAATAGAATGGCTTCTCTAAAAACTCCATCACTTATCATTCAACATGGACATGGGTTTGTTATTATGAGGTTATGTAGCATGTGACCTACCAATCTAACAAGTCATGTTAACTTGTACAAATTTGCTGGCATTTTATTGTTGAGATGTGAAGGAATTCAAATGATCTATGAAAGGTTGACCAACTCTTAGTATACCTCAACTTGGAAAACTCAAAGGTTTGTTTGAAAACATATAGAAAGTCAAATGGCTTGTAATAGAAATTATTTGCCCTTTCAACAAGTCAGACAACTATTGTGTGAGTAAATGAAAACTAAAAATTGAGTAATATATAATATGCCAAAGCAACTTAGTTGTCTTGTATATGTCATAGATAAAAGTAACATATTGTAATACAATATTTTCCTAGAAAAGTTAACCAATACCTAGAAAGGAGAGAAATATTATTTCTAGTGGATATTATATCCTAAAGTTAGAACAAGGATTTATCTTGATTTTTGTGTTTTCTTCATAGGGATGATTTAATTTGATCCATATGATTTTTGTGGAATATTCTACTTAGAATAAAAATATTTAGATACCTAACATATTTTTATCTTGTCATTCCTTCTCTCTATCTTTGAATCCTTCAAGCTAGTCTTAATACTATTCAGTGGTTGATGTAAGAGACACTACTTTCTCATGTGTTGGACAAAGATTGGATTTCATCTAATCTCCATCTTTAGGTTTCCAGAGTTGATTGGTTTAACTGCATTTTTAGTGAAATGATCATTCCATAACAAATTTTATATTTAGTTATAATGAATAAGTGTAATGAAAGGATATTACCCTTATAATTACTTGTTAAAGGAAAATTAGATATAATTTGAACTAAATTTATGTCCCTTAATTCTTTTATGAATTCAAATTGGATTTTGCACATATATATATATGTATATATATGTTTATATATATATGTATGTATATATATATATATATATATATAGAGAGAGAGAGAGAGAGAAATGTAGACACATTGAGATATTTGTTGGGTTTTAGGGGAGGCAGAAGGCAACGGAAACAAAAATTATCTTCTCCTCAATCCCAAAATAAAGGAATCGCATCAACGTCTATACAATAGGAATGATGGTTTGTAGAGGCATACCTTGTCCTGAGGCTTGCTCAGAGATGTTACTTCATGGCTTGCGCGGTCTTCACCTCTAGTCTTGGACGGTGTCTATATAGCTCCTGGTCTCACCGAGACTGTCGGGATTGACAACTGTCCTCTGAGCGGTAGAAATCTCCAGCCTCTGAAGTAGTCCACACAGACCACTTGGAACTCCGATCGCCTTGTCGCACAAGGCACCAGAAGGAGTCTAGTCACCGACACACTCTCCTACCACCAGTCACCTTTCTGCAGTTGTCTTTCTCTTGTTATGCCTCCCTTATCGGGTAGGACTTGCTCGGGCTCTCCTGGTTACCACAACCAGAGAGAACGACAACTTTACAGAGCAACTGGTGTTTTGAGTTGTACTTGAGTTGCCCCCAATACCCCTACATATATAGGAGGGTCATGGGACAGGGTTCTCTACCCCGGGTAATGCGGGATTAAAGTAGGAGTAGAAGGGTTCGAGATTTTCACAAAACAACCAACTGCGCCAGCTGAACCAATTGTTTCAAGCATGAACCGATCGGTTGGGGACCTGAGCTGATCGGTTCACACCTAAAATGGTCGGTTGGGGCAGTTGAGTTGATCAGTTCAAGTCTAAACCGATCGGTTCACTCCCCAGATCAATTCCCGATTGACTTTTCCTCTTTTGTTTCGAATTGATCCAAATACCAATCTTTGTTCCAATCAAATTGGACAAGTGAAATGAAAAGAAATTTCTCACGGACCTAACTTTCCCAACTCGCTCGATTGGAGCATTTGAGCCGATCAGTTCAACCCTTGAATCCGTCGTCTCAACCTGTCTTGAGCCGATCAGTTCATCACATGAGCTGATCAATTCACCAACCTGAGCCGATCAGTTCATCATATGAGGCGATCGGTTGGGAGTGCAGACTGCGCAGAATCAGTCAATTGCAGTTTCCATCAATCTGATACTCTAATCAATTGGTCCATTACTGAGCTATCAATTGATTAAGTGTTTAATTGAACTACTAAACTCCTTTAGAAATCAATCTAAACATCGTTTGTGGATAAACTCCTCTTCCAGATTAAATCCTATGTGTGTGACCCTGCAGGCCCATTTCACGTTGGCAGTGAAAGTCCATAACACTTATGACTTCACAAGCAAAGAGTGGTGCCTAGTCGCACATTAGTGCTACCCAAGTGAAAAGGAAAGTTGGAGAAAAACTTTCAATCCTACAATCTGTGAATGGTGTTACAGTGAATGTATAATTCCTTTGTCACTGATATCCCAAATGAACTCAAGGCATGAAATAGTCATCCTGTCAATGTTCATTCACTTTCTTGATCTCAGAGTAGACTGGAGGAGATATGTATGACATCAATATCACATACTGATTCAAACATGCATGTGCATGCCTATCTCAATCCTACTCATCAAGTGGCCATGGATATCAAACTCCCTCAGGAGGGATAAATCCCATATCTATCACTCACCCCTCAAAAGCCCCATGTGTCAAAGCCACCCAATCATCACCTTTATAACAACCCATGTTTCATGACTGCGTTTGATGATGTAAAAGTGTACCCAACGACATGTGTTGAATGTAGTGATTTCAGGTCAAAGAATCACACTCACCACCATCACTGTGAGAACTGACTATGACTACCATGTCATGGTTCCATGTGTCAAACTCACGGTGGGTCTGTCCGGTACACTTGTTCTCTAATGAGTACCTATGTGTTTGGTTTGATATCTCCATATCATGACTAATGATATTTTGTCATCAACCAACACCACAATATAGTCTTGTGTGTCATTGTTGTCTATCTACCTTCCATAATGACATCTGACTAGGGACATAATAAGAATGTACAAACTCTTAGCATCCACATGATCTCATTGTTCAGGTCCTCACCTGAAAGCATATGTCATTGAGTATTGTCATTCTATAGACATTCAATATGTTCTATCATTATATCATTTGACTGAACCAGAAAGAATTGGAAGCTTGCTTTTGATGTTTATCAAATCAATCTTAATGTATCCCACCAATCATCCCATGATTGGCTCTCAGGGCATACATACCAAAAGACTCCCACTTGCACTGCGAGCCAATCACCCTTGAATCATATTCATAGTGATATTAAAACATGTCCCACATGTTACTATACTCTAGTGCTAACATAGTGAGTTATGGAAACACCTTGCCAAAGTCGTTATTAACTGCATGTCTCTCATCTCTTCATTGTACGTCACATGTATGAGATGGAATTTCTATAATATGCGATCTCGTATTCCTTTGCTAACCTTTAGCCACATTGCATGACCAAGCACTACTTATTTGTCATCAATGACCGGAATATCTATAAGTTCATCTCATGAACTTCCAGATCCATATAGTATCCACTAATGTCCTCTAACACACGGATACTCGGCTTTTCCTTTTAAACGACTTTATTAGAACATTTCCATTTATCAACAAACATTCACTTTTATATATCTCATATATATTTTGTGATTAATTTTCTATCCTTTTCGGAAGTTCGCATCAGTGTAACTCTTTACAGTGAACCCTTCCTTATTTCCATAGAACTAGTACTTCTCAAGTACTTATCAAGTTCTTATGGTATTCCAGTAACCCTTACTAGAACTAGATGAACATCCACTCATCATGTTCTACATACGAGTTATCAGGATGAGCATATCATATTGTGATGTCCTACGTACAAGATGATAAATGCATTTTGTTCTTGCCATGTCCATACATGCAAGATGATGGGATGATTACATACATGATAGATTCATATCTATTTTTAGTGTTCCCATTCTTCATAAGAATTGGACACTTGGCCTTGGGATACTAACTCCATGTAACATGGACAAGTTTTCTCCCAGTGAATATGTGCACACTGAACCCTTCAGTATAGATTGCCAATGTATGCTATCTCTTTTCAGGTCAAGAGGGTTTTGAGAACTATCTCTATAGATCTCTATTCCTATCTCATAGGAAATGTCTCTATCTTCCTTAATGATAATTTCTACAAAGAATTCCATTCTTAGAGCATCTCATTTCACATCAACATGTGGAATGTGAATATGCTCCCACTAAATCACAGATCCCTTCTTTATATTTGACATATCAATCAAACCCTTTGACTATATCATCAAAGTAAAGATCCAGCTCTAAGTTTCTTGTACTTAATCAATCACATTGATTAGTCTAATGTAACTTATAGACTTCATTTGCATTAATGGATTCATAAACCTTATAGGTTGTGTCACATACACATCCTTGTTTTATTCCTCATAGGAATGCAGTTTTAGTATCCATATGCCAAATCTCTTAGTCATTAAGTTGCAATTAACAAGCATCATCCTTCTCAAAATGGTATCCATGTGTCTTAACGCTTAAGGCTCATTTTCACTTATGGATTTCATCCCAATGGGTGCTACCATCAAGGTCATACCTTATGGTTCACATGTAAGTCATTTAGGATGTAATGGTCATAAACCATAACTCAAAATCCGGTTCCTCATCATCTAGATAGTTGACTCATCACATGACCAACTCATCACATAGATAGCTGAGGTGTATCTATTCAAGGAATTTGAGAACTCACGACACTTTGTGATTCTTAATATCCTTTATTAGTGTAGGGTGTTCTTTATTTAAGAAGAACTTAGTTATTTGATAATCATCCTCTAATTCCTTAGAGTATGACTCCTTTTGCTTTAGACATCACCATGCCTTAATCACGAGTTCACTATGATACACTATCATAATCACTCACAAGGTTCTCAAACATATTGTTCAAGTATCTCATTCATTGATCTCATCAAGAATTAATACTTTACCAAATCTGTACTTCATCTATGATATTCTTGAACACTTCAAGATATTCATATTGGTATTTCTCTAAACACCATTTGAAGTACTAGCATTTTCTCCAATAGGTATGTAAATACATCACATGTATTATACCTAATAAGATAATCATTCTCCCACTACCACTAGTGAAGATTGATTTATCATGTTCAAGAGATTCATGTCTCTTACTGGTTCTCTAACCAAAAGAGTCTAGATTTATCCATCATATGGAAACTAGAAATGAATTTCTCATGATGATGCTAATTCGTTGTTTGAGTTATCAATAACTTTTAGATATCATTTTATCTTATGCATACCAAGTACTATAAGATAAACAAGGCATTGCCGCAAAGATCATATCTTTGAAATTGTAACATTAACTTTATTGATAGCTATCCTTGTCACAACAAGATGCAACAATAAAATGTTTCTATTTATTTGGCAAATATGAAATAGTAGTTCTCAACTCTATTTTGTGCCATTTAGGCTGAAATAAACTAAAAGGTACTCCTATCTATGGCAGAAACACTTGCTCCAATGATGGGTTCTCCTTTCTTGGTCCTTTCATAAAGGCCATCACTTCTTTGTAGATCTTACATATCATATATGTCAGATCTTCATCTTGGTACCATATACCTCAGAAGTAGTTCATTTCATGATACCTTAGGTGGAGATCTCCATCCCCTCCTCCTTCTCTTTTGTTCTTCCTAATATAGAGGGCAATTCCCTCATTCACCCTCCCATGTACCTTGAGGCTGAAGATGACTTGGGCTACTAGATAGCATCAGAACCCTTCTTAGCTTTGTCCTTACCCTTGCCCTTGGACATGCCTTTCTTCCTATTGACCAACATCACATACTTAGGCATGTCCTTCATCTGTGCCTCTACTATCCTCAACCTGTCCAACAACTCTGCAACGCTTTTCAAAGTTTTTGATGTTGTAGTTCATCATGAACTATATGATTCTCACCACATTTGCAATATCATGCTAGTAGCCAACTCTTGGCTCAGAGGAAATCCCAGTCTAGTTAGGTTTTCAATGTACCCAATCACATTGAGTGTGTGAATACCTAATGGATCTCCTTCTATCATGACATACTAGGATAGTGTCTTGGAGACATCATATGTCTCATGTTGTCTCAGCAACCCATAGTTCAGAGATTACAACATTAAGCACTCCACATCAATGGCATCTTCGATATGCTTCCATAAGCATCCTTTAAGCCATTGGTGTAGTGGGATTGAGTTCATCTAGTTTTGGTATATCTAGGACTTAGAGCTTTCGCTCTTTGATTAAGAACACTTCTCAACGTCCTTTCTAGTTGTGGAATTACTCCCATTTAATTTGTCCATCTTAGGAACCGATCAAAAATAAAGTGATTAGTGTTGATTAACCATTTATTGTAAAAAAGGAAATATATGTAATTTAGTCCAAAACTCAATTTTTCTTATTTGATTGATTTGAAAGGTTGACTATATAATTAGGACTTTAATTAATTATCGCTCCCACTATTTTTGTTCAAATTGATAGCCCTCACCATCAATTCGGAAGATTGCAGCGTACAACCTTCTAGTGAGCAAGATACATATTTCATCAAGTCATGAGTCAACTTTGGTTGATCGCCCACAACTTGACTATTTAGGTAGGCCATCATGCCAATTGCATCATATGCAACTCTTGGATAGATGACATGCGCAACTCCTTGCCATTCATCCCGTGCCTCTAGGCTTAGACGCTCTAAGAATCACCAGTTAAGTTTAACCTAAAAGCCGACACGACAAACATGCATCCTGCTTTGGTAGATCCTACATGTCTACCCTTCACACTTCCGCAAGATGGACGGCGCACCACGCTTTGGTGTAACCTATGCTTGGTCGATCGAGTTTTCCATGTGTTCCACTAATGGAAGGCATATAAGACTTAATATTTAGATGAGGGATTTGGTTTTATAGGTACATATACATATCCAATCACCAAAATACATAGTACGTATCATATACATGCTATATCCCACAAAAAACATGCGAAATGATAAAAGTGATTATTATGGCCATCCTAATGTGATTCCTTGAGCCAAGAGGAATCAGGGTCATCTAGGTCTACATCACATGCAACCTTTACAAGATGAACTTTGTGCTTTGCCTTTACTGGGCTTGACCAACTCATCTCCATGATTGATCGGCTCACCATCAGGCCGGTTAGTTGGGTGCCACCAGAAAATCGATTGGCTCCTCCAACCGATCGGTTTGTCTAGTCATCGTGCATCTCTTCATGGCTGCCACCCACTTGTCTTGCTCTGTGAACCGGTCATCTAGAACGCCAATCGATCGGTTCACGCCTTGAACTGATCGTCTCAATTGTCGTCAGGTTGTCCTCCATTCTTTGACATAACAGGAAATAAAAGATCTATCCTATTTTACATTTGAATTGAGAAACCCCGAGTTACATTCGGGGGGAGCAAAGGTAGGAAAGAAATCATGAGTTATCTCGAGTTACATCAAGAAAAGGAGGTAGAGAATCAGTGCGCAGACCAAGATGAAAGAAACCATATTCAACCATACACAGACATAGGGTTTATTGGCCATAACCATGCTATACATCAACCATAAAACTCATTTAAGGGTGATGTGTATCGAGTGCATTCATATTACATATCATATATGTATATTGGGATTTTTGGATTTAGGATTGGACATGCATAAAGCCAATTTTGTTTGCATCGTATGCAATAAATAAAGGTGACAAACCAAACTCGATCACATCAATAATCCTAAAGTATAGAGAAGTTGATGTGGCTCTGATACCACTATTGGGTTTTAGGGGAGACAGAGAAGGCAGTGGAAACAAAAATTTTCTTCTCCTCAATCCCAAAATAAAGGAATCACGTCAACGTCTATACAATAGGAAGGATGGTTTGTAGAGGCGTACCTTGTCCCGAGACTTGCTCGGCGACGTTACCTCACAGCTTGCATGGTCTTGACCTCCAGTCTTAGATGGTGTCTATGCAGCTCCTGGTCTCACCGGGACTGTCGAGATTGACATCTATCCACTGAGCGGCAGAAATCTCCCGCCTCTGAAGTAGTCCACACAGACCACTTGGAACTCCGATCACCTTGTCGCACAAGGCACTAGAAGGAGTCGTACCCTCCTGTCAGCTTAGTAGTGACCGACACACTCTCCTGCCACTAGTCACCTTTCTGCAGTTGTCTTTCCCTTGTTGTGCCTCCCTTATCGGGTAGCACTTGCTCGGGCTCTCCTGGTTACCACAACCAGAGAGAACGACAACTTTACAGAGCAAATGGTGTTCTGAGTTGTACTTGAGAAGCCCCCAATACCCCTATATATAGGAGGGTCATGGGACAAGGTTCTCTACCACGGGAAATGTGGGATTAAAGCATGAGTAGAAGGGTTCGAGATTTTCACAAAACAACCAACTGCGCCAGCTGAACTAATCATTTCAAGCATGAACCGATCGGTTGGGAACCTGTGCCGATCGGTTCACACCTGAACCGGTCAGTTGGGGTAGTTGAGCCAATCAGTTCAAGTATGAACCTGTCAATTCACTCCCCAGATCAATTCCCGATTGACTTTTCCTCTTTTGTTTCGAATTGATCCAAATACCAATCCTTGTTCCAAACAAATTGGACAAGTGAAACGAAAAGAAATTTCTCACCAACCTAACTTTCCCAACTCACTCGTTTGGAGAAGTTGAGCCAATCGGTTCAACCCTTGAACCGATTGTCTCAACCTGTCCTGAGCCGATCAGTTCATCACATGAGCCGATTAGTTCACCAACCTAAGCTGATCAGTTCATCATATGAGCCGATCGGTTGGGAGTGCAGACTGTGCAGAATCAATCAATTGCAGTTTCAATCAATCTGATACTCTAATCAATCAGTCCAACACCTTGAACACTATTTTATTGAGCTATCAATTGATTAAGTTTTTAATTGAACTACTAAACTCCTTTAGCAATCAATCTAAACATCGTTTGTGGATAAACTTCTCTTCTAAATTAAATCCTATGTGTGTGACCCTACAGGCCCATTTCACGTTGGTAGTGAAAGTCCATAACACTTATGACTTCACAAGCAAAGAACGGTGCCTAGTCGCACATCAGTGCTACCCAAGTGAAAAGGAAAGTTGGAGAAAAACTTTCAATCCTACAATCTGTGAATGGTGTTACAGTGTATGTATAATTCCTTTGTCACTGATATCTTGAATGAACTCAAGGCCTAGAACAGTCATCCTGTCAACGTTCATTCACTTTCTTGATCTCAGAGTAGACTAGAGGAGATATGTATGACATCAATATCACATACTGATTCACACATGTGTGCACACGCCTATCTCAATCCTACTCATTAAGTGGCCATGGATATCAAACTCCCTCAGGAGGGACAAATCCCATATCTATCACTCACCCCTCAAAAGCCCTATGTGTCAAAGCCACCCAATCATCACCTTTATAACAACCCATGTTTCAGGACTGCGTTTGATGATGTCAAAGTGTACCCAACAACATGTGTTGAGTGTAGTGATTTCAGGTCAAAGAATCACACTCACCACCATCACTGTGAGAACTGATTGTGACTACCATGTCATGGTTCCATGTGTCAAACTCATGGTGGGTCTGCCCGGTACACTTGTTCTCTAACTAGTACCTATGTGTTTGGTTTGATATCTCCATATCATGACTAACGTGATTCTGTCATCAACCAACACCACAATCTAGTCTTGTGTGTCATTGTTGTCTATCTACCTTACATAATGACATCCGACTAGGGACATAATAAGAATGTACAAACTCTTAACATCCGTATGATCTCATCATTCAGGTCCTCAACCTGAAAGCATACATCATTGATTATTGTTATTCTCTAGACATTCAATCTGTTCTATCATTATCTCATATGACTGAACCAGAAAGAATTGGAAGTTTGCCTTTGATATTTATCAAATCAATCTTAATGTATCCCACCTATCATCCCATGATTGGCTCTCAGGGCATACATATCAACAATAATAACCTTTTTCATGAAAAAAGCTTTTATTACACCCGATGTTCAAATATTAGAGATTTATAGTAGTTGTAGTAAAGACTTGTTTTCTAGTGAGTTGAATGTCACAAAAATCTAGATTGTGAAATACATCCATATTATGTTTGTTAAGGAATGTGTGTGTCAGATATATCTTCTATTTTTTTGTATTTTATGTGTGATTTTTATGTAGTGATTTTATACTATGATATGAGATGTGTAAAATTAGAAAATGATATATGCTAGTGTCAATGTAAATGTATATAGGGAATGCCATTAATGATGTTATAATACATGATGATGTATATAATATCTATATTATAAACAATTTTTCATTACTTCTTTATGAGATTAAATGATAATTAATATTTTTCAATTTATCGATTATTGATAATCTTGGTTTACATGTCTCTCTTTAGAGACATCCATAAAATTGGAATGATAATCTTGGTTTACATGTGATATAAGATATAGATAATGTAGTTTTTTATTTCTTGTATGTACAAAATGACTACAAAGACAAGTAATGTGATGCAATCAAAAGTGAATTAGGATCATGAAACAACATTGATCTTCCTAAGTGGGCCTGATTGGGTGGAATGAAATGGGGTTGCCTTATAGAAATCTAGTTGGCCAAGAAAAGGAACCCTTAGTGTGAATCCTCGTCCAATACCTATTTGGGAGAATTTTTGATCAGTTCATGGGACATGCAATGAGTGGGCTTGAATGTCGAACCTTAGTTTGTGAGGGTGACCTATATTTTATTGTCACTTTTGTAATTATGCATATTAATATACAAATGTGTCCTACATGCAAAAGGACACTTGGTGGTTGTGACATCCCAACATGGGATTAGTGCACAAGCATGTCCTAGGGATGTGATGGACACAAAGAGAGGGAAAATTGAATACAAAAGGCCATAATTTGCTACTGACATAATAAACCAAGAATGCTAGGAAATGTCCCAACAAAAGTTCTAAAATCATTCACTTTTATGATCACAAAATATCACATCATAATTACATATACAAAACTAATCCTACATAATTCATCATAAATAACCAAGGCACAAAAGGTCCTCCTGTTAATATTTACAATAAGACTTCACTTACAAGACAAAAAGCTAAAACTTGAGTCATAGAGACCAGAGGTGTAAAATGCCTTGCCTCAACATGATTGTACATTGATGACTCTATGACATCACAATGGCATACAAACCCACATTCCTACTCACTACTACTTCGAGATGGAGAATCCTCATCACTAAACCTGTATGATGGGGTTTGAAAAACTAAATAGGGCATTAGACCATGGAGTGAGATCAAAGTCCCAACAAGATATTAGGGATCTGCATAGTATTTTAATTATAAATGTTCTACTAGATATGTCACAACAAGATATTAGGGATCTGCATAGTATTTTAATTATAAATGTTCTACTAGATATGTCACAACAAGATATTAGGGATCTACACAGTATTCCTTGAATATTTACAACTTATAAAAATATATCAAATCAACAAAAATATAGGGGAGAGGTAAGTAATACACATACGGTACATTAGAACAATAACGACAATACAAAATGGAAGTGGTAGGATATTATAGAATTGAATATATACAACTTGATTACATATTTTGTTATTATTTCATCAGAACTTGGGATGAACTAGTCAATGTACTAGGCCATGATTGTGAATTCCCTTATATCAAATATAGTATATTAGGATAATGTAATCTCTATGAGACCTCACCACTCCATAGTTGATGCTAGAATAAAAATTAGGGTTTCATCAGCCTATGACCTATATAAAAGTAGTCAGCTTGTCTTGGATACTCATGTTATATCACTTATCATATCATATACCTAGTATTTCCTTTTAATCATCCATCACATATTTCTCAATCACATCAGAATAATTTCCATATACAACAAGAGATATGGCCTCAAAGGCACTTGTAACATACCAAATTTCAGTGATTTTCTTGAGCTATTATACATAATTCTTACAATTTAAAAATCTTTATTGCTAAATTTTCATTTATATTTCTATTCATTAGTTTATCTTTAAGTCATAGAACCAAAATGAAAACTTGCCTCATCTTGGTATAGTCATCCCATTTGTGACCCACAACTGAATAGTTGAACTCAATTATAGATTATTAGAATTAAAATCATACAATCATACATTTTTTATCTTTAGATATTAACACTTGAATTGATTAGGATAGTTAATTTGTTAGCCTCCTTAAAATCATAAATGGAGGAGTTAGTATTTTTAGTGATTAGTTTAAGAAAAATTAAACACATGATCACAATTTTAGGTAAACAGACTGGTAACTTAGTAGATAAAATTCTATAAGTAAAGGAGATTAAGGAGAAATATTAATTACCGATTATCAACACCTGGTCAAACATGGCATTGAGCATCCCTGCACCTTTTTCTACGTGTCTTCATCTCTGCATGCCTGGAGGGCATTACTAGATGGACAATGAGCGAATCCCGACCTCCTCCTCCAATTTTCCCCACTTTCAATCCCACAACCTTTGATGGACTCCCCCTTCCCTAATGATCCATTTTCTAGACTTAATTTTACCCTGGTTGCCCAGACCAGTAAAGATGACAACCTAGGTGTTTCCATGACGGATGGACTTCACTTGGGATGTCATGCCAAAAGCTTCAACTTCGCCTCCTATGTATAGTCCTTAAGTTCCCTATCCCTATATAAACCTATAGTCACCAACTCAACTAGCCGTCACTGCATATGAACTCCATAATTGTGACAAAACCTTCTTGTTCATCTGGACCATCTAACAACCATTCAAACTATCTAGATATACATCACATCATCCCTGAATCTCTAAGCCAATAATTGGTCCCAACATGCTCCCTCTACTCTGCCTTCCCCCCGATCTACATGATCTCTATGAACAACACTAGACCTCACCATCACATGCAAGGCCACCATCACTTCCTCACAATAGTGACGACCGATGGTCATAGCATCTGCAACATCCTTTGACTAGTGTATTTATCACAGGAGCATGCAACCAAGATCTCCTATACATCGAGAGGTACCTCGACCCCCCTCCTTTGTTCATTCTAAGAACTAGAAATACATAAACCAAATTAAGATATATTACATCTGAGTTAGTAAATATAACTGTGACGTGTACGCAAATCTACATTTTTTGGATTCAATACATAAGAATATGACTCTAAAACAAGTAAAATAGAGAGAGAAAAATGGAAAATTTCAAATTGTATTACCCACAACTTTAGAATATACTCTTAATAGTCAGCCTTGGAATGATCATTCTTATTGATAATCCATGTAATGAAGACATGAACCTGATAATGAAAGAAATGAACAAAAATGAGGATGTTAAGAAATGGACATTGGAAGATGAGATGAGTATACAATAACCTAATTTCATTGCTATTATTTTCTGAACTACCTGTATATGTGAGATATACCCTAATATACTAAAGCCCTCTTATATGATAAGTATATATGATTATATCTTAGGTATATGCATAAACATGTATGACATAAATCTATATATCATATGTGACTGCATGACAACTACAATAGTGGAAATAGACCTAAGGACTTCATGAGAAGCATTATGACAACCAATGATGATTATTGAACATTCTACCCAAGATGGGGGAAAAAGGTAATTTCACCTAATAAAAACCTAAGAAGTTACTTCCATGACAAGTAACATAGAATAAAACTAATACATCCTTTATTTCTAGATCCTTGAGGATTGGGCATCGTTGATCCTTGTGTGCATCTCGATTGGAGATTCTTAATTAGAAAAAGGTACTGAATTCTTTATTCCAATGTTGATCTATTAATTACTTCGTCAATCAAAGTTTTCGACCGATACACATTTGGTCAAAGTATTTGTCAACCGAATGAAGTTTTGTTCAGCTTAATTTATTCAATCATGTTCAGTTTGTTATTAAATGTACCTAACCATAATGGATCATCACATGGGTACCAGAACCTATATTTTATTTCAGGATTGGGTGGTTGACAGTGGATGTTCCAAACACATGACCGGAAACAAGAATGCTTTTCAAACTTTTGAAGAAAAGAAAAGCGAAACATTCACCTTTGGAGACAATGGTAAAGGTAAAATTGTTGGAATAGGTGATATTGGTACAAACCTTGAAATTAAGAATGTTTTACTTATTGATGGTTTGCACCAAAACTTGATAAGTATCAATCAACTATGTGATAGTGGATAGGATGTTTTATTTAATAAAAAATGCTGCAAGTTGCTAGTATAAAACACTACAAATGGTGTGTATGAAGGAAAAAGAATTGGAAATCTATATATTCTTAGACCTAACTCTATGCAATCTGTAGTTGGAAAATGCTTGCTTGCAAAAGATAATTCTCTACAATTATGGCATAGAAAATTAGGTCATGCTAGTTCACATGTCATTAAAAAGTTAGTTAAATATGATCTTGTTTGTGGTTTTCCTAAGCTATCTTTTGATCAATCTGAAAATTGTGAACCATGTACTTTGGGTAAACAAACTAAAACTTCTTTTAAACCCATAAACATGCTTAGCACTAGTAGATCACTAGAACTCATTCATATGGATTTATTTGGACCTATGAGGACACAATCTATTAGTGGAAAAAGATATTTCTTTGTTCTTATTGATGATTACAGTAGATATACATGGGTTCATTTTCTTGCAAATAAAGATGATACCATTCAAGTGTTCATACAGTTTTGCTCAAAGATTGAAAATCAATTACAAAATAAAATATACACAATTAGAAGTGATCATGGTGGAGAATTTGAGAATCATATATTTGAAGAATTCTACACATCTCAGGGCTACACTCACAATTTTTTAGCTCCACGTACTCCACAACAAAATGGCATAGTTGAAAGAAAGAATAGGTCTTTACAAGAAATGGCTAGGACTATGATGCTTGAACATAATACATCTAAAAATTTTTGGGCTGAAGCAGTAAACACATCTTGCTATGTACTAAATAGAATAACCGTACATCCTCATTTGAAGAAAACTCCATATGAACTCATCTATAATAAGAAACCAAGGGTTGATTATTTTCATACATTTGGCTCAACTTGCTATATCTTAAACACAAAGCATGATAGAGACAAATTTGACTCTAAATCACAAAAAGCCTTTTTCTTGGGATATTCAACATCTAGAAAAGCATTTAGAATATACAACACCATCTCTAGAAAAGCTGAAGAATCCATTCACATTACTTTTCATGAAGAACTAAAAAAAATGTCGAAGATAATGACATAGTTGATATTACTCATCAAATTGAAGATCTTAACATATCAACTAAAGATGATCAAAATGCTGAAAATGATCAACAAATTGAGGCACAACAACCCATTCCTAGACTAATTAAACATCATCCTCAAGAACTAATCATTGGGAATCCTAATGATAAAGTAAAAACTCGTTCCTCTTTTAGAGATGTTGCAAATATGACATTTGTATCTATGATCGAACCCAAAAAGGTAACTGAAGCTCTAAAAGATGATTATTGGATAATGGCCATGCAAGAAGAATTAAATCAATTTACTAAGAATGATGTATGGGACTTAGTTCCTAAACCTCAAGATAAAACCACAATTGGAACTAAGTGGGTTTTTCATAAAAAATTGAATGAAGTCGGGGAAGTAGTGAGAAATAAGGATAGGTTGGTACCACAAGGGTACAATCAACAAGAAGGAATAGACTTTGATGAAACTTATGCACCCGTACCAAGACTTGAAGCCATTAGAATGCTACTAGCTATAGATGCCCACAAAGACATCAAACTATTCCAAATGGATGTAAAAAGTGCATTTCTAAATGGAATAATATAAGAGGAAGTATATGTTGCCCAACCACCCGGTTTTGAAATTCCTGGTAAAGATGATAATGTATATAAACTTAATAAAGCACTTTATGGGTTAAAACAAGCACCTAGAAATTGGTATGAAAGGCTTAAAAAGTATCTCTTTGATAATAGTTTTTCAATTGGAAATTCAGATTCAACTTTATTTTTAAAAAATCTGAATATGAATTTCTAGTTGTTCAAATTTATGTTGATGATATTATCTTTGGTGCATCAAATGAATTCTTATGTAAAAAATTTAGTGATATTATGCAAAAAGAATTTGAAATGAGTCTCATGGGAGAATTGACTTTCTTTCTTGGATTTCAAATAAAGCAAACGCCTGCTGGGATTTTTATAAGCCAAGAGAAGTATACACATGAACGTTTAAAATGTTTTGGAATGGAGCATTGCAAACATGCTACCACACCAATGACCACTTCTACTAAAATTGACAAAGCTGAAAATGGGGAACCCATTGATGATTCTTTGTATAGGGCCATGATTGGTAGTTTGCTTTACTTAACCACCTCTAGATTGGGTATCATGTTTTCTGTCGGACTTTGTTCTATATTTCAATCAAATCCCATGCAAACTCATTTTCAATCTATCAAAAGGATTCTAAGATACTTAGCCGACACTTTAAACTATGGTTTATGGTATCCTAAAAGACAATCTTTAGATTTGACAGCTTATACTGATGCCGACTACGCTGGTTGTCGAATTGATCAAAAGAGCACAAGCAGAAGTTGTTTCTTATTAGGACAAGCTTTAGTATCATGGTTTAGCAAGAAACAAAATATGGTTTCTCTTTCTACCACTGAAGATGAATATATGGAAGCCGGGTCTTGTTGTGCTCAAGTGCTTTGTATACAACAAGTTTTAAATGATTATGGTTTTACATTCTCATCTACGCCTATCTATTGTGATAATACTAGTGCTATAAACTTGGCACATAATCCTATTTTACACAGTCGTGCCAAACATATTGAAATTCGTCATCATTTTCTAAGAGATCATATTTCCAAAAAACATATATCCCTTCATCATGTTGATAGGGAAGATCAATTGGCTGATATTTTCACAAAACTACTTCCATTGGATCAATTTAATTACATAAGAAAGAAATTACTTATCACTCCCTTAGAAAATGTTTTCTTTGACATTTGTTCTTCTCCTTCTTAAAATCGATTTGTTTTCCTGACACTTACATTTTGGCTGGAATGGACACCTTTTAGCTCTTTTAATCATCAATTTGTAGGGGAGAACTAATTAAGGGGGAGTCTTACAACATGTTTTTAACAGTTATCTTTTTGAAATGACAAAGGGGGAGAAATAATATAAATCTTAAATACTCAAATCAATGAGTTTCATACATACTCTCTTGGCATCACATCAAATGCTGCTATATTCCCTAAAGAGTTGGATTTTATGTTCCACACTTCTGTGGGAATAATAAGCACACATTCCATTAACAAGAGAAGGAATACACAAGGAAAACTTCAGGTATGAAATTCAATATAATTTAAGCTTATTTGATTTATATTTAGAAATGTTTGCATCTTCAAAAAGGGGGAGATTGTCGGCTAAATGGAAATAATTAAAATCCCTTTGTTTTGAAAATGACAAATATTTCATTCCTTTGGATCTAATGTGCTAATTGAGTATTTTAGGAACAAGAATACAAGGTGGTGGATGACAAATATTTGGAAGATCTATATACTTAAATTACTTTATTTTCATGATTGTAATCAAATGTAAAAAATATTTAGTAAATCAAGCGGTTAGATCTTCCTATCCACACACAAAACTTAGTTAGGTCATCCCCTATGATAGAATCACAATATCACTTTAATACATACATTTAGTAAAAGTCTAGACACACTAAAACATGGACTTTCTCAATCGAACAACTTCTCGACCGAGACACACTCGGTCGAGAATCTTCTCGACCGAGAATCACCTAAGTCTATTCTTCGAGCTAGTTCTATAGCCGCTAGACTTGGTGGGAAAAAGTGGTTGGGAGTTGAGTTGAACGTTGCAATAAACTTACTCCAGACTTACTCTCGGTCGACGAAATGCTCGACCGAGAGACACTCGGTCGAGAAACTTCTCGACCGAGAAAGGTTTTGTCTGTACTTTTAAGAGTTAATTAACTAGCCGTTAAAAATGTAATTAGTGGAGAACTAATGGCTATTTGAGCACTAAGAACCCCCTAGAAAGTGTTTAGAATGTCCCTAAGCACTAGTAGGCCATTCCTATAAATAGGACATGCATTAGGACACCTAAACTCACTTGAGTACATATACTTGCAATTGAGAATCAACTCTTGTGAGCAATTGAGAAATCCTTCACTTGCAGATCATTTCCATAAGATAAGATTTTGTGTCCTATAGGCTAGCATCTCCTACCCACTACACTTTCACGTTCATACACATTGGATAGGAGATCAAAATGCTTGATATAGGATTCAAGCCTTGTGCTAAAATGGTAAATTGTATTTTTCCTTCTTCCCTTCTTGTTCCTTTTATTGTTTGTTTTCTCCTTTGCTACTCCTAGGTTGGAGGCTGTGGAAAGGAGGTTGTAGGAGCTTCTTCGGTGGTGAAGGTAGCTCGGCGTGACTTTGGACTACTTCTAGAATGTCTCAACGGGAAGCTACTTCAAGGAGGAAGGCTACTTCAAGGGAGATCTTGAAGTTACTTCAAGTGAAGGCTGCTTCAAGGTTGGTGAGATGACTTTGGGGTGAAGGCTGTCCAAAGGGTTGTGAAGGTAGTTGTATCTTATGTAACATCCTTTTGAGGTAATAAAGTGCGATTTCTTTCAAAAATCCCAATTGGAAACAATTGGGTAGTGGACTGACTCCCTTAGTATTTGCTGAGGGTGGAACCACTCTAAACGCCTTGTCTCCTTCTCTAATATTTTTGTGATTGTTTGTTGAATTAATTTTAAATATCATACAACCCGATTCACTCCCCTCTAGTGTTTTTCAGATGCCGGGTTGCATTTTTACAGTTTTACCCCTGTCTTTCCTTCTCTTTCTCCTCTGTTGCGCGTGAGGGTGCTTTGGTCTTTAGCTCCGGATTTGACCTGACTGATGTGGCGTGGACTGCTAAGATGGCCCGCGCCCATTGCACCAAGTCACAGGTCCGGGCCCCCTCTCTCGCTCTCTTTCTCTATTTTCAAATGACCATGCCTACGTGGCATTTTTTGATTGGTTGGTTTCATAAAATCATAACTAATTAACCGTTTGTCCAAAATTAAAAGTAAAATATTTTATGGACATAGAAAAATCCCATCTTTCTAATAAAAATGGTTTCAATGTATAATTTTGAGTTTGTCAAAAAAGTATTTTTAGGAAAAGATTTAATTGATTAAAAATCACTACATATACATCTAATGGACCATATATTCATAATACATAAAATTATACGTTTTCTTTATCAGAAAAACCTAACTAAGACAATGGTGATGGTTTTAGGGTCAAAATGAGGTTTTTTTGAAAAGTCTAAAAGTTAGGGTTTCCTTGCCTTTATACATGATTAAACCCTAATTCATGTTTAAACATTGGTAATAGGAAATCAATCTTTGGAATTGATTAAAGTAGTGAAGGAGTAATTGGATCTCTTAAGAAAGGTATGTGCTTTACTTACACCTATGTTGGGAAAATATGTAGCTTAACCTAGTTTCCGTAATGGGGCTATCATTAAAAGCTAATTCTCCTTTTTGACATTTCCTTAGCCATAATTGTCTCAAATCAGTTTTAAGGTTTATTTCTTGGGTCTTGTACCCCACTGCCATGTCTATAATTACTTGATGCTTTACATGCCATATTTCTTAAAATGTTGATTGTATTAGACTATTAAACTAGAGTAGTGGTACTTATGTACAACCACCCATAGATAGGGCATGTGTAAATTCACCCTGGGGAATGTGTTACTCTCCCCAATATAGAAAATTTATTGGTGATTGGAATGTGTTTCTCTCCCTCACCTCTTGGTTGAGGTTAGGTAGGTGCCTCAACCCTACATAGTTTAGGTAGTCAATATTATCATGCATGCAACCTTTTCACTATTTTTATTATGGAAAGCATCTATTTACTTATGCCTCATTCTTTTGACATTCTTCATCTTATGATGAAATCTTGGCCCTATTTCTTTATAGTTATCTTATCTTTTTTTCTTGTTCATTTTTCTGTGACACATACCTTGTTTTTATTTCCCCTTTTTCGGGATGCTTTCCCAACCACCCAGGGATAGATCAAGGTTTTGTACAAGGCCAAGAGGACCAAGTTCAGGAGTAGTAGATTCAAGTTTTGCTATCAAGGATGACTAGGTTGCTTGTTGCTAGATCCCATAGTTTCTTTTATGTTCTTTTCTTTTTCAAAGAAACTCATGTAGTGAACAAGAGTTCATAAGCAATGTAATAACTAGTTTCTTTCTGCTGCTATTAGCATTTTATATGTATCTGAATCATGATTATTTACTTGGAATATTATACATACATTCCACAGGATCTATTTTTCTTGGAAAAAGTGAATTTTTGTATTTCCTTTAAATTTTAATAAGGAGGTGATCTCGCCTCTTTACACATGCACTAATAGAATATCTTTACCTGTCCCAGAAGATCAATTCCATGATGAGGTACTTTTTGCAACATATTCTGGAACCTCTCCCATGCTTCAGAGTAGGATTCATTGACTTGTTGGATGAAGTTTTGGATCTTCTTTACCAAGTCATTGGTCTTCTGTGGAGTGAAATAACGCTCAAAGAAGGTGTCAATCATTTGATCCCATGTTTTAATGCATTCATCATCAAGGTTATGAAACCATAACTTTGTGATGTCTGCCAATGATGACAGAAAAGTCTTCAGATATATCACAGTTGCCGGTATTCAATTTATCTTGACCATATCACAATTTTCCACAAAGTTGCTAATGTCCACCATCGAGTATTCAGAACTATGGCCATGGAAAGCTTAGGATTTGACTAAAGAGATCAACCCTGGGTCAATCTTGTAGAAACCCACATTGATGGATTGTCTTTTAATTGGTCCTTTTTAAGATATTGTGGCAGAGGCTATGATCCTCTCCCATATTGTCTATTCTTCCTCTCCCATCATTTCTTCTACCTCTGGTTCTTCTGGTGTTACAAGCCTCTCAGGTGGGAGTGTCGGTGGTGGAGTTCGGTTGAATCAATCCACTGATTGTCCAACTTCTCTCTCTCAAGTATGCACCATACACCAGTGCCTGAAAGTAGCAAATTAATTCTCAGAGTGCAGTAGCGGAGATAGAAGTAATAATGATTTTATAAATCAGCTCTAAGTGAAATGTAAAAAGAAAATTAAAAGGGTCAGCCTAGTGTGGTGACCACAACACTCGTAGTGTTGTATGTTGCTATTTCCCCAGCAACAATGCTAAAAACTTCACACATGCTTACCGTGTGTTGTACGCAAGTGAACGTATCAAAGTAATATAGGCCCTTTTGAGGCCCGAGTCAAACACAGGGAAATGTTCTACAGAGAATACTACTAACTATGGTCTAATCAGCTAGGCTGATGTAAATGAATGAGTTTGATTGAACAGAAGCAAAAATAGAATGAAACAAACTTAACACTTAAATTACTCAAATTTTGGGAATTCCTTAGGATTATGGTTTCACCATAGATAACATTATTCATTCTATAGACCAATATCTATTACCCCTATCCCTGGATAAAGAACCTGTAGTCAGAACTACCCACTCCCACAGTGTAGTTCACTACCTATTCTAATGCCAACCCCATTTCTATAGAAATTGGTTGATTAGTTAGGTGCTTTATGATAAAAGTCTGGGTTTGTCCTCCTATTTATTCTCCACCTTTCCCAAGCAGTGCAATAAATGGGTAAATATATTATTTCCAACCCTTAACCTCTCTCCTGATATGATTATGAGTCTAATAATCTAACTATGTTGATAAAGTATAAATAGAACAATGCATCTTCATAGATTCATATCCAGAAAATTATGATAAAGATGATAATAATGCATGGAAATAAGTTACAATGCATATCTGGACTACTCCCAGGTCCTAAGGAATCAAGGGGATTAGCCCTGCATGGTTTTCATTAACGAATACAGAGTAGAGAAAGAGAAAGAGAAAGACATGGGAAACATTTGAGAAACTAAATAACCCATGTGAATAGATGATCCAAACGATCCCCTACGTTGTGCAATCGACTGTCTTTTGGTTGTCGATTCACCTTCTGCTAGGTGTTTGGATCATCCTGGATGAAGCCTTTGATTCCTTTCTCCTCTTCTCTCTCTCTCTCTGGTGTCCTGTAATGGAATATGATTGCCTCCTTATGTATGGCTGAACTCCCCTTAGGTCATAGGAGTCACTTACAGTACAAAATAACGTCCACTATTGGATTATATTTCCATCTTTAGATTTGTCAAATCGGGCAGACTCGGTAGTTCCGACTTGGTAGTTAGTAATAGCGAGATCTTAGGCTAGCCCTTACTCTTTACAGTGTCGGTACTATTGACTTGTATCGATAGCATGAGTCTTTAGGTCACCCAAGCATTGTCTTCCTGACGTCATCTTGGTAGTACCGAGTTTGTGAACTCGGTAGTACTAACTTTTTGCGATTCATCTTTGTGCTTCACTGATGTGATTTTGGTGCTACCGACTTAGAGTGTCGATAGTATCAAGTTTGTGTGAGTCTTTTTTGGGCAATAACTGACATGAAGTCGGTACTACCGACTTCTAGTGTTGGTAATATCGACTCTGTGAAGTTCCATTGTACCTGAAAATACACAAGAACATAGATAAATACTCAGGATAAATATTAAATCATCTTAAACATTTAAAATCAGATAATTTGATGCATTTTAATATTACATGCCATTAATAGCATTTCATACATTACTAATTAGATAAATGACAAAACAACACTTAAAATCAAGGAAAATATGCCTATGAAAATGACTAAAAACCCCTACATAAGGTAACAAGTATCCAAGTTATCCTTAAGTTAAGCAATGAGCTAACAATCATCCTGAGTCTATGCCCTATAAAGCACCTACACCTCGGTGGAGGGACACCCAGAAAAATAGGAAAGAAAAGAGTATGCATCATCAAAGGCTGAGGATGTACATTTAACAATATTTTGGGCATTTAAATGGGTTAAAAGAAAAAAAGGAGATGTTCACATGAAAAGGAGAGTCATCAAAAGAATAGAAAGTTCCAATAAGAGATATATTAAGAAAATAAATTCCAAAAGAATGATGCATATATATAAACAAGTAAGATAACACATCTTGCCATTAACTATTCACAATATCACAACAGTCATAATCATTCACATGCAGATATATATTGAATAAAGATAGCTATAGTAGGGACAGGACACCATTGATTCATTGATCTAAGTTAAATGGGTGGAAATAGCATACCCCAGGTGGAAATAGGGCACCTTAGTATATATCAGGGTGTAAGTAGCACACCCTGGGCAGAAACAATACACCTTAATGGTTACACATGAGTGTCTACAATAGTTATCTAGTCAAATTATCTAACATGCATAAATAGAGTAGCAAGATAGTTTGTATTCATCATTCACATTTCCATGTACAACAAAAAAGTAGGTGGGATCATACACCTGAAGCAGCAAAATATTCATCAAGCAAAGTAGAACCATATGATTCAATTTCATGAAATAAGGAATTTGCAATATGAATGAATTATAGGGGACAATATTCAAAGGATGCCACATTGTAAGATGAATTAAATAAAATTATGCCCAAAACTAAATAGACAGAAGTACATACCTTATCTTCATGGTTAGAGGTTAACTCAATGGTCATACTTGGTTTCTGAAGTCGGGTGTTTATCCTATTAAACATTGGGTGTGTTAGTCAAATAAAATGGAACACATGTATACGTTCCTATTATGTATTGTCATATTATTTTTATCCTTGTATGGATCACCTAAATGACATATTAGGATCTTAATAATATTAAGTGGATACATGATTGATTAGATATATCTTTTTGTTTGCAATATTTGTCTTTAGATACATAAGTCTAAGTACATCTTAGGTTACATATACGTGTGGGTAGTTTATTCCTCCAACTTATGTTTTATAATATATTCCTCATTTAATATCACTATACTTGAATTTATACTAATAAGGCTCAGTATACTAGTATCCATAGGTATAAATATTCTTATAGTATTGTTTTGTACTTATAATCACCATCAATTATGTATGTATATATATGTGTGAATCTAGGGTTTGTAATATATGAAAGGAACATGATTAGTATGCTAGGCTTTAGTATAAAAGTATTACAATTTGTGAAGCACCACTTAACCACTTATTAACTCACACAACTATATTAAAGTTTGTGCTAATATAATAAATACTATGATTAGTAGGTCATCTCAGTTAGATCACTATGATAACCATCCTCTATATATCTAGCATGTGCTAATTATTATTTCATCTTTTGTTTAATATCTTTGTAGTAACGAGCTTCTTGAAATAAAATCTCACCTACCTAGTATTTAGTAATGTTATTACTCTACTTCATGTATTATTATGACAACAATCGGGGTAAAAAAGTCAATGGGTATAGTTATCGCATTATTGGCCTAAAAATCTATATTCATCTAGATTCAATGATGGCATCATCTTATAGATATGTTGTGCTTCTTGTTCATTAGAATTGACACTTTTCTATATGTATACTCTATTGTGATACAAGTAGATATATAGACGAAATGATCAATATAGTACACAATTAGGTTAGATCTGTATAGTTCACATCTACTAAATTAATGACATGATAATAATTTGAAATACCAAGAAGAATACTGACCTACTGAAAGTCCATGAATCGATATTTGATTCTCATCAACTTGATTGCATTCAGGTTCATCTTCTAAGTTGAATCATTGACGCATAGTTTCAAAGGTAGTGTTCATCCCCATTCTCACTACTAGGTATGGGGTTGCAACTTGAGTCCCAAGGTGAATCACTGACGCTTCCTTGAGTTTGGTGGTTTAAGTAGGGTTGAAAGTTAAATGTTGACCAGTACTTCTTTCTCCATTACTCAAGATGGTTGTGGAAGGTGGAGGAGAATGTGGTATGGATGGCGATCGAGGGAAACTCTCAAAATCTTCAGACCATGCACTTTCAACCAGCTATGAAGATAGAATCGAGTTTGCAGAAGATCATTGACAACTAGTAAGATGGCTGGAGGATGGAAAACACTATGTTGTAGGTAGAAGGTTTGCCAAGGAGGAGGAGGAAGTATCGCAGTCTATTGGTGGCATAGAAAGAGGGATTCCACTAGCTAGGTTTTGGGTGAGTAGGGCCACTTTGTTGAACTAGAGATGCTAGGATGATGGAAGCAGTCTGTCTTGTGGTTGTGTCTGATCAATGGTGTTGGAAGCCTTGATGGTAAAGAAAGGAGGAAGAAGAGATGGACGAGGATATGTGTCAATGCAAGGAGGTAGGGCGACAGAGAGGATTGACCCTGTAGAGAAGGTAGCATGCCACTATGAAGGTGTGAGGAGGTGGCATAGAATATGTGGTGGAACCACAAGTAGATGAAGATAGGGCAATCACAGTCATGAGACCATATGTGGCTGGCTATTCCACTCACTATAGTATATGGGACATCGACAATCTTTCTATCTAACTAGGTGTGGGAAAGAGGAGAAGAAGAAGAGGTTGCAGTGATGTGGAGAGGAAAGGCCTTGGTTTCTCTATCGAACACTAGTTGCAGGGACGAGGGTAGAATATGAAGGGTAGGGTTCTAGGATCTATCGTAAAAGGGAAGGATGGGGAAGAAGATACGAAGGGGAGACAATGGCAGTGGCCATTTTCTGCGCTGCATGTAAACCCAGCTCGAAGGGCACGTGAGTGACGGTTCCAAATGGGTTGAAGACATTACATGAAATATAATGTGGATTATATGAATTTAAGATATTGGACACATTAACATATACCGAAGCTTGAAATTTGCATTCACTTAAATAGGAGGGCAATTAATGTCCAACTGACCTGATATTTCATGGGTTTGCTGATTAAGGTGTTGGAAGTTTAATTTTGACATTAACCTCTCATTTGAACATGGTTTGCATTTTATTTACTTGCTTGTATGTTATGTACCTAAAAATATATTTAGTACCTTTCTTAATCAATTTTGATGTAAATTTTTTATTTTCTCATTTTCCTTCATGATAAAGTCTTAGTAATATTTTAGAGATCCATTTAAGGTCAAATCATGTTGATTGGTGAATTTATATAATTAACCCCAATTGAATAGTTAAGTACTTAATTGGTTCTAAAATCTCATGATATTGGATATATTTATCGTTTGAATATAATTTTAGATTCCAAACATTATAATTTAATTACATTGGGGGAAAGAAACTTGATATTAATCAATATTGAAAAGGGGCCTCGAATAAAGGAGGATTGGGCTAAGATCCTTGATTCAAGTATGTTACAGTTATGTTATATCCCTAGATATATATAGTCATTCCACATGCTTAGATTTAGTGTAACATAGATTTTGTGAAAGAAAATATACACCTGATACTAAATTGGGCCATGAATTGTATTTTTTTTGTACTTGTAGTGAGAGATGTTAAGATCACTAATTAGACCTCTAGTAAGGAACAATTTAATTAATTACTACTATCTATAAATTTGATGTGATAATATGATTCATTCTAGTACCCTTAAGTAGCATGGTAATATATATTTAACAGTTTACCCATATGCACAATAAGAGGTATTTATGTACTGGCATATAATTAAATATGAGACTTACATCCTAGATTCTTGAAATAAGAGTGTTCATTTACTTCATGTGTAAAATATTCATAATCCTAGATGACCAAATTGAGCTTATATATTAAGATTACGAAACAATAATTTAAGACGTAAATAATAGAAATGTGTCTTATTACTAAATCATATATATATATATATATATATAATTAAGGCATATATAGATTGTATGGTTACAAATGGGATTAATAACTAAAATAGATATCTATTGCATCATGTCTAGTTAATAATACTTAAAAACTTAATAATCTAATAGGCAATGCAAAATGGGATAAAAATGATAGGCATGTATATAATATTATATATTGTAGGAAAGTATGGGACATAAATGGCAATGGAAACAAAAAAGTCTTGCCATATTCTCCTTGACCAGCGGATTGTGTCACCAACTATGGATTGAGAAGGAAGGCTTGCAAGGCATATAATTGGTCTTAGAGCAAGTCCAATTTGCAACGGTGTTCTTCTTTTACAAGATGTACCTGGACAATTATCAACGACAACATCTTGGTGTAGCACCACAGACTGCAGTTAATGATGTTCTCCTAACAGATGGAAATGGACTCCATGCCTCTACATAGTCAATGCAGACCACCGAGAACTCTTGTCATTCTTTTGGAACTGACATGAATGAGTTGTCCTTTTGATGTCAATGTTCTAGCATTGACTAATTTTCCCTTTGGCGTCACTCCCTTTTACGTGTAAGACTTACTTAGGGATTTCACATTACCACAAAAGTGAGAAGACAATGTTTTTCAGAGGTAGTTGTGTCTTTTAAAAACCTTCACTACACCCTATTTATAGGAGAGTTCGGGAAAGGGTTTACAGATCAACTGTGAGTCAAAGATGGATTTTCACAAATTTATGGTTGTTGCAAATCATGAATAGGTTGGCTCAGTTCTGAACTAGTAGGTTCACATTTGAATCAATCAACTCAACACTTGAATCGATCGTTTCACTATCTTTACTATTTGCAAATATATTGGCTTTCAATGTGGTCATTAATGCACACATGACTTCAACATCAATTTTTGATCCAATCTTATTGATCATTGAACCAAGCGATTCACATACTAAATAGGTCGGTTCAAACTCTAAACAAGTCGGCTCATATCCTGAACCATTCGATTCATTTTCCAATTTAGCCAATGTTCAACCAACATTGTTCAAATTGACTCGACACTTGAATCGATCGACTCACAGTCCTGGTCAGCTAATTTTTAGCCAATGTTCCTAAAATTGAGTACCTAAACCCTTTACTAATCAAGTTAAACCTTATTTGTGAGTAAGACCCTATTCCAGGTGTATCCTATGTGTGTGCCCTATAGGACCCATGTTACAATGGTACAGTGAATGTCCATAACTAACTTATGACATCACAAGCAATGAGCGATATCTAGAAATACATTATTACTACCCAAGTAATTTGGAAAGTGCGAGAACAACTTCAACCTACAATACATGATCAATACTACAATGATCATACAGTCCCTTTCTCACTGATATCTAGATTGAACTTGAGGCATAAAATCATCACCCTCTAAACATTCAATCCATATTCCTTGATCTATAACAGTCTGTCTAAGATGCATGTGAGCTCACATATCATATATTGATTCATATGAGTATGGCCATATGTTTCACAGTCTCGCTTATCAAATGTCCATGATATCTACTCCAGTAGGAGGGACAAATCCCAACTACATCACTCACAGTCATTCCTCATGTGTCACAATGTAACCTGTAGGCTAAATTGGACATTATTATAATCCCTTTGTTTTGATGATGACAAACATTTCATTCTTGTGGATCTAACGTGCTACTTGAGTGTTGCAGGAATTAGGTAGATGAAAAACTATTTGGAAGATCTATATGCTAAAATTGCTTTAAGTCATGAATGTAATCAAATGTAAAAACTTGTACAAGTATATAATGTACAAGTACTTAGACATCATGTAAATCAAGCGTTAGATCTTCCCTAGCCAATCACAACACTTAGATAGTTCATCCCTTAAAATAGTGTCACAACTGCACACTCATGCATACACTTGGTACTTAGTTTAAAACATTGAAACAGGGTTAATCCCAGTCGACAATGTTCTCGACCGAGACACTCTCGGTCGACAAACTCTTCGACCGAGAAAGACCCAGGTAGTTGTTAGACATAAAAGACAAAGTAGTTGGGAGTTGGAGTAGAACATTATATACACTTGCTCCAGACAGTCCCTCGGTCGACAAGTCCTCGACCGAGAAGGATTCTCGGTCGACAATTCTTCGACCGAGAAGAGTTCTGTCTGCACTTTTTAGAGTTAATTAACTAGCCATTGCTAAAGCAACTAATGGATACCTAACGACTAGTTAAGCACTTAGAACCCCCTAGAAAGTGTCTAGAATGTCCTTAAGCATCCATAGGCCATTCCTATAAATAGGACAAGCCATAGGACACCCAAAGTACACTTGTGCAACACTTGAGCATATACTTGCAATTGGCTAATCATTCTTGAGAGCAATAGAGAAATTCCAACATTGGCTATTCATTCCCATTGCTCCAATTCCGTGTCCTATAGGCTAGCATCTCCTACCCACAACACTTACACTTTCATATACATTGGTTAGGAGATCAAAACACTTGATATAGGAAATCAAGCCTTGTGCTACAACGGTATTGTAATTTCTGTTTTTCCTTCTTGTTCCTTTATATCTTTTGTACTCTCCTTGCTACTCCTAGGGTTAGAGTCTAAAGATTGGAGAGGGTTTGACTTCTCAGGTGGAGAAGGGTCTTCTCGGTGGAGAAGGTGGACTTTGGACTACTTCAAGAAGGATGTCCCAACGGGAAGCTACTTCAAGAGGAAGGCTACTTCAAGGGGAGCTTGAGGTTACTTCAAGGAAGGCTTATTCGAGGTTGGTGAGACTACTTCTACGTGAAGGCTGTCCAAAGGGTTTGGTGAAAGTGTTGTAATTTTATGTAACATCCTTGCGAGGTAATAAAATTAAATACTTTCAAAATCCCGGTTGGGTAAGAAACTGGGTAGTGGATTGACTGTCTTAGTATTTACTAAGGTTTGAACCACTCTAAATCCTTGTCCCCTTGTCCAATATTTTTGTGGTTGTTTAATTTGGTTAAATTATTAATAAAATATCAGAAAACCCTATTCACCCCCACTCTAGTGGTTTTTCAATTGGTATCAGAGCAGGGCTTCAAGGAACTCTAACAAAGTCTTAAAGAATGGGTGACGAGTTGCTCAACAATCTCAACTTGGAAGGAACACTCGTGGCTAGGCCTCCAACTTTTGATGGTACTAACTACACCTACTGGAAGAGGAGGATGCAATTTTACTTCCAAGGAATCAGTTGGGACTTATGGAGAATGGTATCAACTCCATATGAAATTCCTCAAACGGAGTATGCAAATTGGGATGCTAATACGGTAAAGTCTGCCCAAATGAATGCAAAAGTTGTAAGTATACTTTATTGCTCAATTTTCGTTGGTGAGTTTAATAGAATATCAAATTGTGAAAAAGCTTATGAGATATGGCATAGACTTTCTATAACATATGAAGGAACTGTTCAGTTAAAAACTCTAAAATCAAAATGCTTAAACAGAAATTTGAACAATTTCATATGGATCAAAATGAGTCTATTAGTGAAATGTATGCAAAATTCTCTTCTATTGTGAATGGTTTAAATGCTTTAGGTAAAATAATTAGTGAAGAAGATCAAGTTTCAAAAATCCTTAGGTCTCTTCCTTCCAAATACAAGCCTAAGGTGACTGCCATTGAAGAAGCAAATGATCTTACACGGCTAAGGATGGAACAACTTATTGGCAACCTAGAAGAACATGAGGCAACTTTAGAAGAGGAAGAAAGAAGAGAACGTGAACTTCAACAAGGGAGAAATAAGGACATTGCATTCAAAGCATAAACCAAGATCAATCATGACACAAGTGAAGATGATAGTGAAGAAGAAACTCTCATTGTAAATGGTAAGCAATATAAAAGTTTTAAATCTAACAAAACTTCTAGTATTTCTTCTTCCAGGTGCTTTGAATGTGGCAAAAAGGGACACATGAAAGGTGATTGTCCAAAATTCAAGAAAGGAAAGAAATCATCTCATAAAAAGAAAGAAAGAGCATATAAAGCTACATGGGATGATTCAAGTGATGATAGTGATGATGGAAAAGAAGAAGTAGATGTCTTATTGCTACAACAAATGAAGAAGAAGAGGTAAGTCTTTTTGATCTACCAAAAGAAGATCTAATTGCTAGTCTTCAAGATGCACATGAGAAATATATTGAGTGCAAGAAGAAATTTAAGAAATCAAATAAAGAGTTACATGCTAAAATTCTTGCTCTCACATCTGAAAATGAAGATCTCAAAAAGGGTATTGAAGATTATGACATTAAACTTAAATTTGTAGAAGCAAATTGCAATCTTCTTTCCCTAGAAAAGTTAAACTTGCAAACTCAAGTAAATGATCTTCAAAGACAATCTATTTTGTGTACACATCTAGATTATGATATTATTGTGAAAGAAATTCTTTATTATCTAATCTAGATCAAGCAAAATTAGATATCAAGAAGAAAATGGATGAGATTATGAAGTTACAACAAAAAGTGAGTAGCTTGAGTAACAATAATATTCTTGATAATATCTTAAATGATTCTTATCGTCAAATTGGAAGGAGAGGACTAGGTTATAAGGCTAAGGGAAAAATCTTATCAAAAACCTAGTTGGAGAAGGACACAAGTGCTAGAGAATCAATCCATGTATGTACCCAAGAACAACTCAACTACTAGAAAGAGAAATGAGATTGACTCTATTAGTTGTCATTATTGCTTGCGTCTTGGACACTATTGGTTTTCATGCCCATACAAGAAAAAGAATGATGATCTGGCTTGGGTTCCTAAAACTTAGAAGTTTGAATTTGACTATTTGAGATTTGACCTAAACTGATTCTTGATATAAAAATGTCATATCTCAACACAATCAAGCTTTGACTTTCATATTCTTGTTTTACTTGGAAACAATTACTGAAAACAATTCTAAATTAGTACATAAACTTTCTCGGTCGAGAAACTATTCGACCGAGAACACTGTCGGTCGAGAATTAGTCAACCGAGCAGGTTACTGTTTTGAAGTCTGCAACAAGTCTGATTAAATATGTACAAACAACATCAGTTTTGGTTGAGAAAAATGTCGACCGAGATAAATTTGGTCGACAAACAGTTTGACCGAATCAAGTTCTGCCGAACCTATTTTAAATTAATCTAGTTTGCTATCAATTTGTTATTAATGATTGATTTAATATGCAAATCAAGTATAAATCTTGGAGACCATTTTTGAAACAAGACATATTGATCTTTTTGCATCATGAATTAAGGTATAACATTATGAATATGAAATCCTTAAACATATTGCAAAAGTGTTATATGAAGACTGATTTTGAACAAACTTTATTCATTGATTGAAAAAGTTTATTAAGCATGTTCAGTTACATGGTTTGTCTTAAAATTGAAAACTATTGAACCTGAATGGGATTATTTTGGTTTATTCTCTATATGGTTTGGCTTAAAACAGAAAATATGAACCATGATTAGTTTAATCAAGGAAATTACTGTTTTATCATAGTCCACATGGTTTTTCCTGTGTATTCCTTGGTCTATCTATATAGGAACCATGTATATTGAATTCTAATCATTGTATGTACATACTCTTATCTTGATCATTGCATTGTGGATATGCTTCTACTGTTATATAATAATTATTGTGCTATGATCATTGTGTTTCATTGGTTTGTCTAAAATAATCTTTGATCCATATATACAAACCATCAATGGATATTATTCTTGATCATTGTCATTCAGTTCATATGAAGATGCCATTTTGCATAAATAGTAAAATTTCATGGCACAAATGCATTTTAATTTGAAAATATGTAGAAATTGCCTCTTAATTGAAATCAAGTTTGACTAAGGGGCACTTTGGTCGATGTCAAGGTCGACCTAAAATAAGCTTGACAAAATATTTATTTGTACATCATTTTACTGCACTTAATCTTAACATTCAAAATGTGTTTATTATATTGAAAACATAATTTTAGTACATAACTCTCATAAAAGGTCAAATATTAATTGTGACCTTAGAATCCTTAAATTATCTTGACTATAAGATTAAGGGGGAGCTCACACAAACTATCTTGATTATAAGATTAAGAAGCTTACAAAACTTTGTAAACATCATTTGAAGTTTGTTATGACCTTAGTATTTTTAATCTTGGTTATTAAAATAAAGTAATTTCATGAATGGTATATATGTATCTTGTTCTTAATGGAATTCTCTAGCAAATCAGGGCTTAACATCCCGTACTTTTGGTTAGAGACACTTTTCATGTACTTTAAGCTTAAAGGATTCTCATATCATTTTCAGGGCTTAACATCCCTTGTAAAATGGGTGAGAAATCAATACACATATGCCATAAACTTGAAAGGAACTCATATCATTTCAAGGCTTAACATCCTTTGCAAATGATTGAGAAATAAATTGTGGCTAAATTTAACATTAATTGGTTTGCATTAATCCCTTGATTTTAAATTGAATATCTCTTTAAGGGGGAGCATAGCATAAAATTAAGGGGGAGAAATAAAAAGTCATACTAAATGATTATCTTGGATATCTTTTTGAAATGACAAAGGGGGAGAAATAATATAAAATCAAAAACATAAAATAAAATGAGTTTCATAATATCTCGGCTAGCACCCACTTGCAAAACAACAATGCCTACAAAAGGTAAACTTCAGGTATGATACTCATATTATTTATATTTCCTTATTTTATATTTAGGAAATGTTTGTCATCTTCAAAAAGGGGGAGATTGTTGTCTAAATTGGACATTATTATAATCCCTTTGTTTTGATGATGACAAATATTTCATTCTTGTGGATCTAACATGCTACTTGAGTGTTGCAGGAATTAGGTGGATAACAAACTACTTGGAAGATCTATATGCTAAAATTGCTTTAAGTCATGAATGTAATCAAATGTAAAAACTTGTACAAGTATATAATGTACAAGTACTTAGACATCATGTAAATCAAGCATTAGATCTTCCCTAGCCAATCACAACACTTATATAGGTCATCCCTTAAAATAGTGTCACAACTGCACACTCATACATACACTTGGTACTTAGTTTAAAACATTGAAACAGGGTTAATCTCGGTCGACAACATTATCGACCGAGACACTCTCGGTCGACAAACTCTTCGACCGAGAAAGACCCAGGTAGCCGTTAGACACAACATACAAGGTAATTGGGAGTTCGAGTAGAACGTTATATACACTTGCTCCAGACAGTCCCTCGGTCGACAAGTCCTCGACCGAGAAGGATTCTCGGACGAGAATTCTTCCACCGAGAAGAGTTTTGTCTGCACTTTTTAGAGTTAATTAACTAGTCATTGCTAAAGCAACTAATGGATACCTAACAGCTAGTTAAGCACTTAGAACCCCCTACAAAGTGTCTAGAACGTCCTTAAGCATCCATAGGCCATTCCTATAAATAGGACAAGCCATAGGACACCCAAAGTACACTTGTGCAACACTTGCAATTGGCTAATCATTCTTGAGAGCAATAGAGCAATTCCAACATTGGCTATTCATTCCCATTGCTCCAATTTCGTGTCCCATAGGCTAGCATCCCCTACCCACAACACTTACACTTTCATATACATTGGTTAGGAGATCAAAACGCTTGATATAGGAAATCAAGCCTTGTGCTACAACAATATTGTAATTTCTGTTTCTCCTTCTTGTTCCTTTATATATTTTGTACTCTCCTTGCTACTCCTAGGGTTGGAGGTTGTGGATTGGAGAAGGTTTGACTTCTCAGGTGGAGAAGGTGGACTTTGGACTACTTCAAGAAGGCTGTCTCAACGGGAAGCAACTTCAAGAGGAAGGCTACTTCACGGGGAGCTTGAGGTTACTTCAAGGAGGGATGCTTCGAGGTTGGTGAGACTACTTCTAGGTGAAGGCTATCCGAAGGGTTTGGTGAAAGTGTTGTAATTTTATGTAACATCCTTGCGAGGTAATAAAATTAAATACTTTCAAAATCCCGGTTGGGTAAGCAACCAGGTAGTGGATTGACTGCCTTAGTATTTGCTAAGGGTGGAACCACTCTAAATCCTTGTCCCCTTGTCCAATATTTTTGTGGTTGTTTAATTTGGTTAAATTATTAATAAAATATGATAAAACCCTATTCACCCCCCCTCTAGTGATTTTTCATATCCCAGCATCACCTTTATGGTGACCCTTATTCTAGGTCGCGTTGGATGGTGTCAAAATACATCAAACTACATGTGATGAGTGTAGTGACTTTAGTTCTAAGAACCATAATCACCACTATCACTATGAGAGCTAATTGTGACTATCATTCAATGATGTCCATGTATCACTCTCAAGGTGGGTCTGTCTGATACACAATTCTCTAAGAAGTATCTATGTGTTTGGTTTGATATCACATATCATGACTAATGAGATTTTGTCATCAACCATCACACACTCTAGTCTTATGTGTTATTGCTATCTATTAGCTTCAACAATAATATCTAATTTGGGACACAACAAGAATGTATGTACCCTTATTATAACGAACCCCTCCCCCTGTTATCCCCTATTAAGGTGGACTGAGAGGGCAAGTGTCATTATCATAAATATAGTATCAAGATTTAGCAAATAACCAATAATAATTAAAAACGTCATTAAATGGAAAAGAGTTTGGTAACAATATGAAGATATAATATCCTCAAGGGAGTTACATGGTAAAAAATCCAACTATTGCAACAGTAATAGATCAAACTATCTAAATCCTCTAGCATTCTTTTCTATTGGCATCTTCTTGTCTGGATGTCCATCATTCAACATTAATTATAGTTTAAACTAAAATAGCATGAAACAAAAACTCGATGAATGTATCAAAATATACTTAGTATGTGGGGGAAACAAAATATTCTTGTGTAGGTGTAGCAACATAATCAGCCATAGAAAAATTAAAATTACACAATTGAACAAGCATTTTCTAATTGTAACCTCTCAACCCTTACCCTTTCACTTTTGTGGTGTATCCTCTCTTTAGGGGATCCTCTCTATGGGGAACCCTCTCTTTAGGATTTGATCACTGTAGTGGACATTGATAACCTTCCCTCACCCATGCTTAGTTTCATATGTAGGCCTTCATTTCCACACTTGTCCTATGGTGATCTTCCTTTTCAGGCTTGATCACCAGTCATTCCCATAATGAATTAATTCACCTCATGATTTTTAAATCACCAGATATTAGTCATGGTTTTGAGAAGGTTACATTTATATAAGATGATACTCACAGTGACTTTAAATATTGCATGAAGTAAATAAAAAATCAAGCATTTTAATTACAATCCAGTCGGGAAAAATCAGAAAGAACAAAAGACGATAAGGTGAGAATTCATAGGAATAACCACATACCTTTCTCAGGGATGACTTAAAGTCCAAGTAAACAAGAGAAATTATAATCAACCAAGAAATCACCCTAAAATTAGTGCATAAAACCCAAGTATTACTATTTTGTCCATAAACTATCATTAAGACTAACTTAGGTTCCAAGTTAGGGTTTGAGGGTTAGGGTTACATTAGGTTTTGGTTTACCAAACCCTAATTACAATACTTTAATGCTTTTTAACTCAGGAAATCCTAATTTATTATCTTACAAATTCTAAATCTCAAATTAGATCCAAAATGTCCTTTAAATAAAAAAAGATTAGACTTTAATCGTAAAATCATTTAAACAAGTTATGATCATTAAAACTAAGAAATTAGGGTTTTCTTACATTTAATACACTAAAGGTTGCATCTTTGTGAACTTTTGGTACTCGGGACAAAATTAGGTCATGGAACCAATCTTATTGGATTCCCAATATTTTTTTCATTAAAATACACTACATTTTTTTATTGGCTAAACTTTTTTACCATTTTTGTATTTTGTGTAAAAGGTTTACAGAAAAGAAAAAGAAGATTTATGCAAGGCCCTTGCTCCAAGAATTAGATAATAAGGAATCTGCAAAACTAAAAAAGATATAAAGAAAAAAGGACAATCTAACACAGGAAGGCATCAGATGGAAAAGAAAATATCTAGACCTATCATCCCAAAAAAATGGAGTCATAGAACATGAATGTGCAGCTAGGCAAAAATATTCTTCAATAGGAACCATCAAACTATTGTTAACCCAAATAAAAAATCTCAAAAAGTAGATCTCAAAGAATGTCAAAAAGAACTTATGATCTAGCATCCACAACTACTGGAAAGGATCTTCATACATGGAGATATAGAACGTTGGTTCAGACTTAACACATACTCTAAAGAATAAACTAAAACCATCAGGGAGGGCTGTTAGACTGAGAAATCTAGAAAGTTGATTCTTAAAGGAGGATCTCAAAGTAGCAAGAACAAACCACCATCTACATAGTTGCTTAACTTGAAAACACCATCTGAACATGGCTAATCAGATATGACCTGAAACCAAAAACACTTTCAGGTCACTTTCAATCTTTTTCCAAAGAGTCAAAGGGGCACGACAACTATCATCATGAACTCTCTGATTCCTTTCATGCTAGATGTGATATATAAGGATAGCAAATAGAGATTTGAAATTCTTGTCCTTCGTAGAAATAACATCATCCCAACTAGTAGGTAAATAGAGAAGGGGGTAGGATTTATGAGTCTCAAACCAAATATTAGAAGCATAGGAGCATTCCAAAGTGATATGATGGAAACATTCATAATCATTTAAATAGAGGAAACAAATAGAGGTGATAGGGATACCGATCCTTGTAATATAATAAGAGGCGGGGAGTTTGTTGAGCTGATATTTCCAAAGATTAGTGATGCAATTTTTATGAGATTGAAAACTCCATATCTATTCAACAACTATCTTTAGAGCCTTTAGATTTGATCGCATCCCACACGTATTTCAAAGAAGCCTTTTTGAGAGACTTTAAAACCAATTCATCTCCACTATAGAGTTTAATACCTTTTGAGTGTAGAACATCCAGAAGCGTAACAAATACTCTATTAAAAGGTATATGCCAAATCAAGTTGACCAAAGCATGACAGGGTAAACCAGACTTGATAATCATTTCCTTACCTACAAAATCTTCTAGAAAAGAACCATTAAGCCAAGATCAATGCACAATTTTTCTTTATCGCCAATACCAACATGAAATTCAACCAGGGATAACAAAACAAAATGAATTCTAAAAATTTTGTTAAAGAGCCAACAGAAGTTAGAAGAATCAAGAATACTCCAAAGTGAATGCTTCCTTAAGTAATTTCATTTATCCATTTCACCCAAAGAGTATCTTTCTTTTGGGCAATATTCTAGGCGTTTAAGATGATACATGCCTTAGAGACATCCTTTCTCTTTCTCAAACCCAAGCCTCCATCTTTCTTAAGTAGAATTACTTTGTTCCAAGGAACCATGTGTAAATTCTTCTCATCAGAAATTCCCATACAAAGTCTTTGAAATACTTATCAATTTCATCAAGAACAAAAGTAAGCATAAAAAAGAGAAAATGCATTTAAGATGTTAAGAAGAAATGAAAGATCATTTCAAGTCTCCAGCAAAAGAAAGCAACTTTGCCTTCCACCCATTTAGTCTTTTTTTAATTTTATTAAGAGGAAGTGATTGCATTCAATAGGGAAACACCAAGATACCTAGAATTGTCAACAGAGGCAACTTCCATACCTAGAAGATCCATGATATCAGAAGACTATGAGATTTATCTAAACATGATAGAACTTTTCCCAAAATTAATGCAAAGACATGATTCATTGCCAAACTTCTTAAAGTTATCATTCAGGTGCTTAGCACATTGGGTGTCAACTTTAACAAAAATCATAAGATTGTCTGTGAAGATTAAATGAGATAATTTATAGTTCTTTGATATAATAATAAAGAAATTATTTATTTTCATAAACAACTTTCATCATCATATCGGAGAATTCCTGCATGACAATAATGAAAAGATATGGAGCAATAGGATCTGGCTAGAAAATACCATTAGAATGAAAGAAAAGATCAGTAGATTCCCCATGGATTAGAATTTGGTAAGAAGTGGAATATCAAATTAACTCAATCCATCTAATCCAAGTAGATGGAAATCACATTTTGAACATAATAGAAAAAAGATAACTCCATTTCACTGTCATAGGCTTTAGAAATATCTGTTGGATACATAGATTCCTTCCCAAACCCTTCTTGAAGTCACTCAGGATCTCATTTGTTAGAAGTATGGCATCCTTGATGCTCCTATCCTTGATAAACACACACTTGTAAATGTCAATGATAGAAGGAAGGACACCATGTAAAGATCATGTAAATGATTTTATAAAAGACAATGCAAAGACCAATTGGGCACCAATTTCCAATAACATTTGTATACTTGTTATTAGGAATCAGGATAATAAACATTTTATTGGCCTCTTTCAAAAGGCTTCCATTCACAAAAAACTCCTTAACAACAAAATAAACATCATCACTAATTGTTTCCCAAGCATGTTTATAAAATAGGGCATTAAATCCATCCGGGCCTAAGGCCTTTTCAACATTCAAATTACAATAATATCAACAACCTCCTTGCAAGAAGTAGGAGAAATGAGAGATAACTTTTGATCAAGAAAAAGTACAGGGCCAGACCATTCATCTTTCCAAACCTTAGAACTTATAAAAGGGTTATTGAACAAATTTTGATAGAGTTAAAAAGTAGAAGTAGAGATGATAAAAGGGTCATACAATAGAATACCATTAACCAAAAGACTGCCTATGTTATTTCAAATTCATTTATTTCTCATACATGAATATAAAAAGCTAGTATTTGAATCTCCATCTTTCAACCGTTGAAACTGAGATTTCTGTATCATGAAATTTTCCTCATTGTTTGAGAGGATGGCAACAAATAAACAAAGACTCCTAGCAATCTCTCTAGCTTGTTCATCTAGAAGATAAAGATCAACATCAGATTGAGAAACAATTGTAGAGTTTCTAGCAACTTTTTCTTTTTCAAAGATATCACCAAAGGTAGATCTAATCCATCTTTTGATATTAGCTTTGAGGGCATTTAATTTTTTATACAGTTAAAACATTGCAAATCCTTCAAAATTAATGTTCCAGGTATCTCTGAGAATAAAATAAAAGTCTTCATGCTTAAGATAAGAGTTAATAAACTTGAAAGGAGACTTGACAATCCTCATATTACCTATCTTTAAAGAAAGTCTTCTATGATTGCTGACAGTGTTAGAAATGGCTTCTCCATGAAATTCAAGAATAGAATTTAAGAAATTAGAATTAGACAATATTCTATACATTTTAGAAGTGATGAAATCCAAATCCTCTTGATGATTATCCTGTGTGAAAAATGGCCACCCAAGTTCATATCAAAAAGACTGCAGTTTAGAAGACATCTGTTGAAGTCCTCCATAGATTTCTTTGTAGGAAGATCTTACCAATTTTCTCTATAACTTTCTAATAGAATTAAAATCATCTATATCAAACCAAGGAACATTAGTAATAGATTGAATATCCTCAATATCATTTTAGAGTTTTTCTCTATCCGCATCACCATTATGGACATAAACAATAGTAATAGAGAAATGGAAATTGTTAAAACAAACCATGGTATGAATGAACTTATTAGATTCTTGTAACTTAGTAACAGTTCAATCCTTCCAAAGGATGACAACCCAGCCCAAAACATGGGATTGATGATTTGAAATCTAGTTCTAAATAGGAAAATAGTTAGACATAAACTTCTTGATATTATTAGATCTGAGTTTAGTTTCATTCAAGATGATAATAACACTCCTGGAATGCCCTAATTCATCTAAAACACCTCTAATCTAATTATATATACCTCTGACATTCTAGGAGGAAATATGGATAGAAGGAATCATTTGTTAACATCATTTTTTGAACCACAACCTTAGTAGTTCTTCATCATTGATAATCCCAAAACCTCCAAACCTATTAGTATGCATCAGGGAAAATCAAGAATTAGAAACTCCGTGAAAGATACTCAAATGTATCTTTCCATGAAAATTAGGAGGAGATATGTTGTTCTTCCTTTTGACATTCAAAAAACCTTCTGCATCAATTGCACTTGAATAAGACAAAGAATGTGATGATTGAGGGAATATAGGGATATGAGTTGAGGGAATATATCTTTAAGCTTTCTCAAGTCTAAAAGAAAGCAATCTCAACATTGTGGCTAGTACCAATAGGATTAACCTTCATAATAGAAATCTCCAACTGAATGTCAGACGTAATTGGGTTGACTCTCCATATCTATTTGCTGAAATTGTTACTAGGCTGTAAAGGATATGCATCTTGACAAAAATATTCCTCATGTCTGTAAAATCCATGGGCTCCACATTTGAAAGGGACCCATTCATGTGAAAAACTAACAGTATGATGGTCACCATCCTCACTTAGTGGTGTAAGTTGTCCAGGAAAAGCAAACTCAGAGTAGATTTTGACTTTAATGCCAACATATCCCAATCTAGAACAACTATTAATAGGTTCATCTATGCACACCAAATACCCTAGTAATGAGCCAATCCGCTCTAACATATGAGAATCCCAAAGATCCAAAGGTAAATTGTAAATCTGAACCCAAGTAGGTACTTCCTTAAACTTAGATTTAGAAAACATGAATAACTAACACCATTTCTCTAGAAACATAGGTCTATTCTTGACAAACCAGGTTCCAGATAGTGTGACCTACAAATTTGAATCGTCTGAGAACCAAAGGATAAAAATCCCATCACCATAATTAAACACTTTATAGATCCCACTGGTTCCTAGAACTAATATATATAATTAATTAGCATTGGAAAGTGTGGATGGAAGTTTAGAACATATCTTATCAGGCATCTGCTCAACTGCTAGCATTTTCCTTGGCTTCATCTTTTAGATACATCAGTTTACCTTCAAGAACCATTATTTGTTTCTATTGAAGAAAGAATGATGTATCAATGACCAAGGGATCCATAACATCAGATGAAACAAGACTAGGAACAACATTTAGATCACCTACTCCATCCTTTCTTTTCCAAATCCATCTATATAGTCAGGGTGGTAGATGTCGACACTGCATCACCTAGCTAGTCTCTGAAGCCTTCTCTTCCTCATGACTCAAGAGTGAGAGTATTTAAAAATACACTACTTGTTTGTTGTATTTGGATATTACTATCATCTTCTAGAATTTTTGCAAAATAAAGTCCTCTGGACCAATCAAAGCTTGCCACATAGGCACCTGAATGGAACATGACATGCTAGAGTGGGGCCATGGTTGATCCAATCAGCTCGTTCCATGTTGTCACCTGGGCTCACTCAGCTTAAGAGAAAAGAAAGGAATAATATTATATTATCACTCACCTCTCAGTAATTGATCAGGGGCAGAGTCATAATCCTCTTTCAGGTTGTCTTCTTCCTTGTTGTCTCCTTCCTCAGGAGTAGGCAGTCAACTAGATGGCTGACTTTGAACTTCAGGCCTCATTGACAATAGGCAAGGGTACTACGACCTTCACAACACCCTACCGAACTTGTAGGGGGTGTTTTATAACTTGGAGAAGGTACTAATAAGACGGAAGCATAAAGGGATCTCTGACAAGGTTTAGAGGGAAGCCTAGAAGGGAAGGACATGACTAGCAACAAATTTGAGAGAGGTTTGTAGTGTTGGGTCTCACAAAGTCTTGTGAAGAGCTTTGTAGTCTCATAGAGAGTTTCTACCCCTCCTTTTATAGTCATGGTTTTAAGGGTTGGTCGACGAGTAGCCAGAGAATTAGGGAAATATTCAATAGCCTTCCAAACGGGGTAAAACATGGGATAGGATGGCTCATAATCGTTTCCTAATCACAATGGAAAAGTTTCCAAATGTGCACATGCATCTAAGAACGAAAAAAGTGAGAAAGGAACCAGACCATTCCTGGTTTCCTAATCTTTCAAAGGTAGGAGATGCTCTTTTCACCATTAATCTTTGAAATGGAGGCCACTGGGGTGTGCACTTATTAATAAAAGGACTGAGTTTATTAATGAAAATTGTGACATTTAATACATTGCCATGTTATCCCTTTCACTTTAGGAATAAGAAAAAAAATCATATCACTTTCTCCTTGGTTCCAATTTAATGAAAAATGTAGAAGGAAAGATTTTAACACTTATTTACCGATGTGGACATGCTTTGAGACCAATACACAAAAGTTAATGATACCTTTCTTTATCTTTAAGTGTTTTGACATGTCTTCTCATTAAGTATGATATTGAACCCAATGTAATTCATTAGTTGCCTTCAACATCTCTTTTCTAGAAAACTCTACATAATTCCATATGTAAAACACCCATTGTGTTTAATTTAGTAATTACTTTATTATTGGGTTTTCCTCTCTTTCTTTACCCAAAATATATTAATGGATTCTTGAAATTAGTAAAACACACAAAATCCATTCCATATGAAGAATTTGCATTCTCAGACCAAAGTTTTTTAAACAAGAGATCAATCTTTGTATATGTCCTTAACAATTCAATATTTACATTCCAATATGTATAAAAACTTGTGAAAAACCAGGTTATAACCCTTATTATATAAATCATCTCATTATTCAGATCTGATAAATGTGTATTTATCCATTATTTACATGTCTAAAATACCTCTTTAGGATTCTTCTACTGATTATTTTCTTAGTTTTAGAATTAATTATTCCAGTTTAGATTTTCTCTATTTAATTGGAGTTTTTATTATGTTTACTTGTATTTTTGTAAAAAATGGCCTAATCACACCAATGATTATATACTCTTGAAATATAATTGCATAATTTCCAGCATTCCTAAAATTCATGTATACCTGACACCACAAGTGTCATAACTTTTGCGTCCAAATTCCAAATTCTGTGTACAAATACTCGTTGGAAATAAAATGTAAGTTCTTCAAAGAAAATCCTATTAGTTGAACCTTTTTTATCCTATGATAGGAGTGAAATCTTCTTGAAGTCACTATTGCAGAATCTACATTAAAGAAAGCAACATGGACATATATTAAAGAAGAGACAACTCAATTAACCCCTCCATTGTTGACAAGAAATTAATTAGCTACAAATTTGACAAGAAAAGTTGAAAATTTTATAAATACTTTTATGAAAGAAAAAAAGGCAAGAAATTACTAGTCAACTTCTAAAATGAGAAAACCATCAACACATTCAAAGTTTGATCCTTGTGACTTGGAGATGAAACAAGCCACCCCTCTTGAGTTTTTTGCCCTGCCTTTCTCCCTATAAAAGGAGGGGGGCTACAAAGTAGAAGGGACATCGAGTCTTAATTTATAAATCCAATTTTTAGTATATTGTTCACATCTTGTATCATTAAGGATCTCATTTTAGTTTGCATTCCTGGTAGTTTGATTATGTCCAAGTAGATCCTTCTGGGGCATGGGAGTAGCCCTTAGCCCAGTTTTGTTCAATATAATCAGTTCTCTTACTCCATTGGAAAAAAATACTTTCTCTTTGTTTTTGTGTATTTATTGGATGATCAGATATATTCTTATAGAGTAATATGATTGTGGATCTTGTTAAGAATGAAATAATAGTCCATTAATTGTGAGTATTATCTTTTTTCTCGTTAGTCTTATTCTTGTTATATTCCTTGGTGATGGAACCACCTGAACCTTAGGTTTGAACATCAGTTTGAATTCACATGCTTCTTGATATGATTGTGGATAATGGCATGTTAGATGGTTGGGAAATGATCCATAAACATCAGAATCCACAGATTTATGTAAAGTCCAACCCTTGTAAGTTTGTTTGTAAGGACATGCAGCCACAAGGTCCTAATTTGATTCTTGGAGTTCAGAAGTTGATCACTTAAATAGGAAAGTGGTTTTTGATGGTGATACTCTACACCCCCATATATTTATTTCTTCATTAGTTAATCTTTACTTTAATACTTTTATTTTTTTACTTAGTTTAATCAAACCTTCTCAATCTAGACTTAATTCTTGTTCTCACACTCAGATTTAAAACACAAACATCCTCTTTCTTCCGTCTCTAGGGATCGATACCTCTCTATATTTAGTTTATTTGGTGCTTACATCAAGTTGACAACATGTTTATAAGGTTAAGCTCCAGGATTTTTCCAAGTGATTGTTGCATGTACAATGATGCACATAAATTTGGCACCATTGTTGGGGATGACACTCATTTTTTTACAAATTAGATTACTTGTATATCTTGTATACTATTGTTCATATTTACTAACTTATATAACTTTTAGAATAGTTCTATAATTTTGTTCCATAACTTCTTTCTTAGATTTTTTGTAATATATTTTGCCTACCTAGTCTCATTCTGGTAGTGTACCTCTTCCTCTTGCCAAGTTTCCATTCGGTCAATACTGCTTTCTAGTTTATTTTTATAACTTTTAGTCTTGTTCCATAATTTCTTAAGCTTATGTTTGTAATTTCTGACTAACCTCTTATCTTGTTTTAGTTCTTTCCATAATGTTTAGTTTCTTCTAATTTTGATTCACTCAAAAAAAATTAAAAAATGGGATGGACGATACATTACGATTCATCATATCATTTGAATGGTTATTACAACCATGCATCACTGCATTTGTCTAATGTGTCCCTGAAGTATGGTAGTACTTTCTATGATCCCAATCCTTTCTATCCTGGTGGGTATGATATTAATTCTAACCCACAAATTCCCAGGTCCATTATTAGGAACTATGCTACCTTTGTCCATATTCAAATGGGGGTATGACCACCAAAATTTTGAGAAATATTAACCTATTTGTGAAACCCAATATAATCCTCAACAAGAAGAGAGACTTAGGGCCCTATAGAAAATAGCAATAGAAGGACATGAAAAACTAGAAACCAACCAAGCCTTGGTAGCTATTTTTCTAGAAGCCCAATCAAAGAATCTAGATTGTCAAATTGTGTCCCCACAATTTTATGGTTATACCTTGTAATGTTGAGTCTTCCCACAAAGGTGGATGTAATGAAAATTTCAACCCACCATCTCTTGAAGATTATTAAGAGGAGTAATGCTTCAATCAATATGAGGGGTACCAGGGCCAAGATCATTATGGGGGTACAACCAACAAATTTTGGGGGCTTATGAACCTTATTTTGCAAATCAATATACACCTCAACAGGAGTAGATCAGAGTTCTAGAGGGGCTAGCAACATAGCAATGAAAGATTTTAGAAGAGCATCATAAATCATTAGAATATTGACAAGCCATATTATCTACTTTACTAGAGGCCCAATCACAAAGATCCCCAGAGGAGTTAGAGCAACCCAGGATTGTTCCTCCTGATGATGATGATGATCCCATTTTTGTTTCATATAAGTCAGATCCTGAAGAAATAGCAAAGATAATAGGGTCATATTCTTTGGGTGCAAAGAGGATGTTGGTATTCTGACCCTTCCGCTTTTTTTTTGTTAAGCCAGGAGGTCATCTATTCATCTCACCCTTCCGCTGGAGGCTTTATTACATGAGTATGAAAAGTCAAAGTAGGAGTGTCATTTTGAAGATCCAACAAATCTTCCTATCAATGACATAAATCCAGATGTTATCATGGACCAATCCATTTGCACTGAACCCTTTATGTGTAAAGAACGGTCACCCTTCCATGATAAATCAGTAGATGTTTCTAGAGACAGACTTCCTCTCCAAGACCCTTACACTCCACCACATCAAATTTCCTTTTCAAATATAGCTAATATTTATGGGAAGCCGCCACTTGAAGAAAGTCGCATCCCACTCATTCATTATAAAGATCACATTCCCATTTTACTTCCTTCTGAACTCACGAGAACATCTTGTATAAGGGAACTTGAGCCACATGTCATTTCAACAAGGAAATTCAATAATCGCACTGACCCCAATGTTGCGAATAAAAATATTTGTGATGTTGAATTTTATCCTTTTATTCCTTTCATATCACCAACAATTTTCCTATATGCAGATCAATATGATGGAGAGAAATTGAAACCATATCCTCCTCCAATTTTTCACATTTGGCACTACTTGTTTTACCTATCTGGCACCTGCCAATATCCCCCAATCCACATCCATCTCCAATACTTCCTTTACTATTGAAGGAAGATCTGTGGATCCCTATCAGAGTGGATGCGAGGTGAAAGGATATAAATGCCCCATTGAGATTCCAAAACTACCCCATCATTGGGTACACTATAAACCTCCAGCAATCAAGGTCCCAACCCTCATTCATATTCCATTCATCTAGACATTCTTTTTAGCTACTAGGTCCCTCTAGTGATCCTCACCCTTTTCTTCCCTCCATCTTGGATTCTTGTTTTTCTCGGGATGAGTAAAAGTTTAAGTTCGAGATGGACGGGGGGGTGGTACGTACTCCTTGAACCCACTCTATCTTACACCTTTTGCAATTTTCATTTGTTATATATCTTAATTTTGATTTTTTTTCAAATAATTTATCATTTTTTTTAATTTTGGCCTTTATCTAGTTGGCTTGATGAATAAAACACTTCATGCAAATATACCCCTTCCTTGAATTTAGTAAATCTTCCTTGTAAAGTGTTTACAAAATGTCATAATTATAAAACATCATCTCCCTTAGAACCCCAAAGTAAGCATCACTCCTTGAAAATGTTGGCAAGCCGTATGAAATCCATACGAATCAAATATGAATTTTCTTTATTTTGAAGTGTATATTAACTTGTCATCAATCTTGTATAATGTGTTGAAAGGAAGAATCAATTATATGCAATGATACTCATCGAAAAAAAAGTGAAATTTTATAAACACAGAAACAACCTTCTCCCTCCTTCATCTATTAAAGAAAAGCAACAAACCACCTCAAGACAAACTCCAAGTCTAGGGTGGCATGCATCCTCCATCGCAATTCTTCCATACCCCTTGTATATAACATGGGAGTAACATCAAAAGATATCAAAGGGAACATCGAAAATATATGGACAATGTAACTACCGTCCATGAATAAATCAATCCCAAGTCGAATAGAGGAGGGATCATCTTCTTCCTCAACTCCTTCATCTTGTTCTTATACAAAAACACACAATAAAAAGAAAAATAAATAAAATATAGAAATAAATTAGATTAATTTTGTTTCCTACAAAGTCTTGATTTAAAAACAAGCTATAAAACATGTTTTAATCGGCAATATATAGTTTTGTGTTACATGGTTCTAGGATATTGGGTTGCTTGGCCAGATAAGGAGGTAAGGAACAAAGTGATGATATGAGGGTAAAATTAAACATGTTTATAGTAAAAATTGGAACAATTTGTGATTCTTTTTATTTGAGGACAAGTAAATATTCTAATTTAGGGTATTTTGTTAAATGTGTATTTATCCATTTTTTTAAAATCTTTTAGATATCTATTTAGGGTTATTCTGTTGATTATTTTCTTAATTTTAGAATTAATTGTTTGAGTTTAGATTTTATCTCTTTTATTGTATTTTTAATTATATTTACTTCGATTTTTATAGAAAAATGACCTAATCACTCCAATAATTAAGTACTCTTGGAATATAATTGCACAATTTCCATAGGTCCTAAAATTCATGTATATTTGACACCAAAAGTGTCATAACGTTGCGTTCAAACTCCAAATTGGGTGTGCAAATACTAGTCAAAAAGGAAATTTAATTTCCTAAAAGAAAATCATATTAGTTGGATCGTTTATGAGCTTTTGAAGGGAGAAAAATCCACTCGAAGTTGCTATTGTAAAATTTGCATTAAAGAAAGTCACATGGTCAAATATTAAAGAAGAGATAACTCAATAAACCCCTTTATTGTGAGCAAACAATTAATTCTCTACTTTGACTAATTTTTTTTTTCAAATTCCATATTCTTTTATGAAAGAAAAAATGCAAGAGAAGACTAGTCAAACTCCAAAATGAGAAAGCCATCAAAGAAATCAAAGTTTGACCCATGTGACTTGGAGATGAAACAAGTCATTCCTCTTGGGTTTTTGTTCCCCCTTTCTCTCTATTAAAGGAGGGGGGACTCCAAAGAAAAAGGGGCACCAAGTCTTAGTTTTTCTATCTGACTTTTAGTCTATAGTTCACATCTAGTATCATTATGGATCTCATTTTAGTTTGCATGCCTAGTTATTTCATTATGTCCAAGTAGATTCTTTTGGGACACGGGAAGTAGCCCCTTAGCCCAGTTCTATTGAATATAATAAGTTCTCTACTTCATTGGAAAAAAAAGCTTTTTCTTTGTTTATGTGTGGTTATTGGATAATCTGATATATTCTTATGGAGTCATATGACCATGGATCTTTGTAAAAATATAACAATAGTCCTTTAATTGCAATTCACATCTTTTTATCTATTTAATCTTATTGTTGTTATAATACTTGGTGATGCAATCACCTAAGCCTTTGGTTTGAACGTTAGTTTGAATTCACATGGTACATGATATGACCGTCGATAGTGGGATGTTGGACGGTTGGAGAATGATCTGTAAACATCGGGACCAACAAATTTATGAGAAGTTTGATCCTTGTGAATTTGACCAGAAGGACATCCAACCACAAGGTCCTAATTTGATCCTTGGAGTTAAATAGGAACATAATTTTTAATAGTGATCCTTCAGACCCCCAAATCTTTACTTTTTGATTAGTTCATCTTTATTTTGGTACTTTTATTTTTGTACTTAGTTTAAACAAACCTTTTAATTCTTGTTCTCGCAATCGGACTTCAATCTCAAACATATTTTTTTGCCATCTCAAGGGATCATACCTCTCTATTTAGTTGATTTAGTACTTGCATCAAGTGGAAAACCTATTTAGAAGGTTAAATTCTAGGACTTGTTCAGTGATTTTTGTGTGTATAATGAATGCATATTCATCATTTATTTCTACATCATTCAGAATATTTGATTAGGACTTTTTTTGGTAATTTTAGTTTAATTCATAAATAAATTGTACTTTCATGTTGTCAATTTTCCTTTTCTAAATTATTATGAGATTTTTCCCAATTTTTAGGAATTATTGAAGCATTTAACTCAACATAAGAAAATATGAATATAGGAGGCCTTTCAAATTTCCCATAGAGTTTGATATACCTCCACAAATTTAGTCATAACTCCCACATACAAATTTCAAATTTGGAATTTAGATATGTTTTGAAAAGATAATTTTAAATTTTACATAAAAACATATTTCCTGGTGACTTTGGCAGTCATTTGACTATCCAATCAACCAATGAACATGCTTGTTTGTTTCCTATAGTGTCTGATTTAAATATATACCCTACACTAAAATTGGCATAACCTTCATATCCAAAGGTGGAATTTAATGTTCAAATATACGTTGGAAATAGAATTCAATGGCTACATGAAAAAATTATTTTTAGGTGTAATTTAAAGGCTTTTACCAGACGAAATTTGTATGAAACTTCAGGAATAGGAATCTATAGAGAGAGTCAAAATTTGAAGGGTCAAAAGAAGGCAATCAATGATTTTCTCCATTGCCTATTGAGAAGTAAATTATTCTCTTGACCAAGACATACATCAGCCGCCTCTACTGCTTCCCTCTCCTTCCCTTTCAGGGTTTCCTCCCCTTCTTCCCTTATAAAAGAAGGGGGGAATACACAAGAAAAGGGCATCCAATCTAGATAAAGTTTTAGTTTCTAGTCCTGAACTTTGTACTCACATTTTCTTTTGAAATTATGTCATTTTAATTCCTAGTTGTAATATTTCATTATGCAATATAATTTCAGTTTTTATCTCTGCATCTTTGTTATTGTCATTCTTCATTTTTCGTTCTTGTTCCTTGTTCTTCTCTGGGAACGAAGGATTAAGGGATCAAACCATTTAACTGACACCACCTAGATCTCCTCAGAGATTCTTGTTCCTACATTCTATGGCTTCGTTCCTTCCTTCTCTTTCTTCTCCTCTAATCTCTAGTGAGTATTCTCCTTAACAAGGAAAGGGAAATAGTCCCTTGGCCATTGTTTTGATCGGATTGAGTTTATACAACTTTTTATATGGATGGCTTTTGGTGTAGAAAATCATCAATTTCAAAAAAGTAATGAAATGTTTTCATCGTGAGTTGATCCTAGAGGACGTGATTGTGGTAATTGCGATTTTGAATGACTAAACCATTTGCATGGGGATTTGGATGTAACTGTCAAAAATCCATCATAGGATGATGAACTAAGAAGCATGAGCGCCATGATCAATGGACTCACATAGAGTTTGTCTCTTGCATTTTGTTTACGAATGATTTCATACCTTCTTCTATCATACTTGTCATGAATTTTTTGATCTTGTCCTCACTTTGGTTGAGGTGGTGAAAACCCCTAAGCCTTGATGTTTTTTCCTATATGATTTCAACCATTTCATCCAACACTTTTTCCAATCGCTTTCTTTTAATTCTTGTAATTTTATTCTTGTCCTTAGATAATCTTTTATTTTGTGCTAAAATTCTTCTTTATATACTTTTCTTGCTTTAGTTTAATGTTTTCATTTCTTTTCTTTAGTGTAATCTTTTATTTCTCTTGCACTCTAATTTCTTGCACTAGTTTAATCAACCCCCTGAAATTGGAATTTACTTTTGTTGAATCTTTCAAAAATACCAAAAAGAAATACAAGTTCAAAATAAATTGGATTCTAAAAATAATCTTAAAAAAGTTTTCATGTGGGATTCGACCCTTTATATGCTAAGCCTTAATTAAAAAGTAAAAAAGGTTAAACTCTAGGATAATCTATCTTAGTTTTTGGTCCATGAAATTATTCATATCAAAATGGCACTGTTGTCGGGGATCAGGAATTATTTTTTTTCAAACCGAGAAAATTATTAGAACAATTGTTTTTTCATTTTTTTGGCCTTCTGAGAAAATTCGAAAAGTGCAACTCCTCTTTTTTTACTGAGTTTCCATTCCAGCAGTACATTTTTTCTACACTCGAATATAATTGTCATTATTACTATGTATGTGACGTCCGTCGAATGCCAATTCCGCGTAGCCACTTTTTAATCCTGAACCATAAAGAACATTCCATCGTTTAAATAGACAAAACACAACAGACATGTTGTATAATGCCATGGAGAGTAAAGACCATGTCAGCACTTGGGAGACACTTCAAACTAAAGTTTTGAACAAATATTTACCCCCTTCCCTCACCTACAAAATTAGGGGAGTGATCCTCCTTTTCTCTATGGTCCCAGGTGAAACCTTAGGAGAGGCTTGGGAAAGATTTAGGGAACTCCTGCGATGTGCCCCTCATCACGACATTTCCTAATCTCAACTCATTGAGGTATTTTATTGTGGGGTTGATGATGACACAAAAAAGTTTTTAGATCCCTCATCTGAAGGAAATTTCATGTTCCAAAATTTGAGTAGTGCTTGGGAGGTTGTAAAATGTGCATTAGAAACTCAAGAAAGAAGAGGAACTGGTGGGGTCTTCATAGTATCCAAGGCGGATGCAAATCCTAATATTCAAAATATTGTTGAATCCCTTAAGATAATTTCCTTGAAATAGGATCGCCTTGAAATTTCCTTCAATGCCTATGAGAGGCAGCCTCAATAGGTTAGGGTTGTCAAGTATTTATGTGGGACTATCTAAGGGTGTGATCATGCTACCCTTCAATGTCAATATCTCTACAAAACTCCCATGGAGCTACCTATTGGTCAGCAAGTAGATGACCTCAACTCCATCCATAGTATCCCAGACCAGGCTTATGGTAGAAACCATCCCAAATTTTAGTATGGGAATCCTTCAGGAGCTGAAAATTCTTCTCAACTCCCCCTCAGCAGAGACCATCTTCCCCCTCATACAATAGTCGTACACCTCCATGCTTCCCATACAACAATCAGAGAAACTTTGGGAACCAAGGGAATTATAAGGGAAATTTCCAGAATCTTGGCCCTTACCAAGGGCAACAATTTCAAAACCTCAACCAGCCACCACCATGACCTCAGGCACCACAAGATTCCCCCACCCCCTCTACAATTGATATGGCATCCACCTTGGAGCAAATCATTCTTGCTCAACAAGCCCAGCAGAAGGCAACTGATGTTCATTTAGCTCGCCTCATTGCCCAACAAAAACCCCCTACCAACACTTCCATCGGCCAACCTGAACCCAATCCCAAGCATATAGAATAGCTTAAAGTTATTACTACCATATTCAGCCTTATCACATAAGAAAGAGGAAGTTTCCCCCTCATAGATCTAGACCAAGGGGAAGACGAAGAGGTTTTTGTTGTCCCTCAATGATTGATATCACCTACCCCACAAGATGAGGGTCCTATGTATAAGCCGTGAGTACCTTTTGTCGGCCAACTGAAGAAAACCCAATTGGAATCTAGGTTCAACAAGTTCAAGGAAATCATGAAAAAGTTATGTGTCAACATCCCAGTTTTGGACGCAACGACAAATCTACCTGAATGGAAAAAAATTCTTCAAAGCCCTTCTAAATCATAAGTGCATAATTGAAGAATCTGAAATGGTAAAATTGGCTAGAACTACATCACATATCATCCAGAGTAAAACGTCGAAGAAACACAAAGACCCAGGATCATTTGGGATCACTTGTTGTATCGATAATTACACCAACTATTCAGGGCTAGATGATCTTGGAGCTAGTGTATCCATCATCCCTTTGAGCATGTGCAGAAGGCTCAGTCTCACTGATGCTAGACCCACTCCGATGTATATTCAACTTGCAAATTCTTCCATTACCAAGCCTATTTGCATTATTGATGATGTTTTGGTTAAGGTCGGGAAATTCTACATCCCTCGTGAGTTTGTGCTGCTTGATATAAAAGAAGACACTTGCTACCCTATCATCTTTGGCAGTCCCTTTCTCACCATGGCCAGGGACTGCATTGACATTGAGGCAGGATTTCTCACACTGCGAGTGGGAATGGAATTCATAAATTTCCAAGCCTCTAGGGGTAGCATGAAGTATAACCCATACGATGAAGTCTATTTACTCAAATGCATGGAACAATTTAATCAGATGCATCACTCCATCCATAATTTTGAACCCCTCGCCTATGACTAAAACCCAAATTTATCTAGTGGACAATCAAGTTTCTATTTGATGCACTGATTATTTGTCACTTTCACATGCTATTTTATATTGATTTTTTGTGCATTTTTTGTTAATTTTCATATTAATTGTGAATGATTTAATTTTATTAGCCTATGATACTTATTCACATTAAATAACTATAATTTCAATGTTTCTGAAGGATTTATGATATTTCTAGAGCTTATGGTCAGACTTTATGAATTTCATGAACTATTCAAGAATATACACAACTCGGTACTACCAACTTTGGAATCAGTGGTGTTATACATGCTCAATTTGGAACTAAAAGAAATCAGGAAGAAACAATAGTACCGAGTTTACAAGTCGATCTACCGACAACATCATTGTGTTTTGATCAAGAATTATCGAAGTAACTCGGTAATATCGATAGTCTCATCTGTATTATCGACAACTTAATAGGTGTTCACACAATTAGAGGAGTTCTTAGTACTGAAACCTATTAGTAGTACTGACACATCGGGATTAGGTAGATCTAAAGACATCATTTAATCTGAATGATGAGGTTTTAACTTACCCTAAGTCATCCTTACGACTTAGGGAATGTGTGGCCAGACTTGTCTATCTCATCGTTTTCCATTATACGATGGCCGAGATCTAGGAGAGGAGAAAGCAGAGAAGAAGACCATGTTCTACACAATCCAGAGCCTTCCGATAGACAAATTTGCAATTGGAAGGTAGCAACTCAGCACGTGCATGAGAAAGGATCATTTGAACCGTATACAACATGGGTTCTTCATGTTCTCTATGTTTTTTCTCTTTCTTTTAATTTTTTTGACTATGGAAACCATGTGGGGCTAATCTACACATTCCTTAGGACCTGGAAGTAGCCTAGTTGTGCATTGTAATTGATGTTTATGCATTAATTAATTAGTTTCTCTTAATATCCAGATTTATTTCTATGAGAATAAATGAACTATCCATACTTGATCACCAGGGTAGTAATTGGACCTTTATTTTTTTTGAAAAAGGGAAATTAATGGTCAAAGCTTCATAGAAATACACGTTCTATAAAGACCTTTGAGAAAGATGTCTTAGAAATGTAAGGAGATTACCCAGAGCAATTGATAAAATACCTATCTAATAACACAATCGATAAGAGAGTGGGGTTGGTATTAGATTAGGTAGTAAATTATGCCGCTCGCTATAGGATCTTAATCTAGTGTTAGGAAAGATTTGTATTAATGTGTTGATATTAAATTGCAATGTTAACCATGGTGAAACCACTATCCTATGGAACATACTCAGATTGAGAAAAACAACCAATAATTTAGATTTATTTTCTATTCTAGATAATTAAATCAATCAATCATGTTTCTTCGGCCGAAGCTGATTGTATTATAGTTAGTAATAGTTTGTCAATTTACATTTCCCCATGTTTGACATCCGGGCCAGATTGTCCTATATTACTCTGATAGTTTAAACTTGCATTTTAAGCGTGTATAATATACCTATCATGTTTTTGGCACCGTTGCTGGGGATACGTCAACTTCAACATTACAAGTCCTATAATCGGTCATTCTAGGTTAATCCTTTTTTTCTTTTATCCATTGAAAGATGAATTCAACTATCCATTTATTCTTACCATTAGTATCATGGTCTCATAGTGTTTTTTGCTATATTTTGGTACTAGTTCATGTTGCATACCATAGCCCATGACTACGGAGAATTGACTCGACCAAGTTTTGGTCAAGCGGAGCTTCTTCGCAGTGGATGGGAGTAAGGTGCATCAATGGACAGATTTAATCAAACTCCACCACCTACACCTCCACTAGAGGAACCTGAGCCAGTTGAAATGGGTGAACCAGCATAAGAACAGACAATCTGGGAAAGGATCAAGGCATCTTCTTCGACTGATAAAAAAGGGCCAATAAAGAGACAAGACATACATGTCAGTAGCTACAAGATTGATCCAAGGTTTGTCTCATTAGTCAAATCACAAGCCTTTAATGGCCACAACTCTAAAGATATGATGACGCATATCAGTAATTTCATAGAAAGTCATGATATGGTCAAGATAGATAGAGTGTCGACAATTGTCATATACCTAAAGCTCTTTCCATCATCATTGGCAGACAATGCCAAGTCTTAGTTCCATAAATTTGAAGATGAATGCTTTGAAATGTGGGAAAAAATGATAGATGCCTTCTTTGAGAGGTACTTTCCACCCCAAAAGACAAATGATATGGTGAAGAAAATCCAAAACTTCAAACAACAAGCCAAGGAGTCATATTCTTAGGCATGGGAGATGTTCCAGAACATGATGCAGAAGGTCCCTCACCATGGCATCGACCTGTTAGGTTAGGTGAAAATTTTCTATTATGGTTTACACAAGGGAGAAAGGGCCACACTTGATAGTCTCAGGATGGGCTTCTTCCTCAACAATAAGCTAGCCCGGTGTCACAAAATCTTAAAGAACATGTCTAAGAGCCAGACATGAGGAGAAGAGAGAGAGCAACTAGAAACCCTTACAAGTGTTGGGAGTCCAAGGTTATTTTGGTACTGAATGAGAGGTTGGACTTAATTGCTAAGAAGTTGTGTGCTAAGGATGGAAATTCTTCAGGAGGGGAGGACGAGGAGTACGAGTTTGCACGATAATAGCAACAATACAAGAATAACGACTACTCCTGGAGGAAGGATCTTAAGTTCTCTTGGAAGGATCCTAATAATTTCTACCAAGACTTGTCCCAAGCACATCAGCTAAACCATAGTAGGTTGGTGGCCAACAACAATATCAACAGGATAGGGGTCTCGTAAAAAATGACCACATTGAGGAGATACTCGGGAAGCTTGTCAACCAAAATGTACTTATTGGATAGAATTAGAGAGAACTATAGAACCAAGGAGCACAGAACCACAATATAGAAATGCAAATTTCTCAGATTGCAGCAGAAGTGGCTTTTTTGAAGAAGCCAGGGAAGTAGGGGTTTCCAAGAAACACTGATGTACCTTCTAGAAATCAACAGGTCAAGGCAGTATTACTTTGCAGTGGCAGAAAATTGCTTAATGACAAATCAACTAGTTCAGATGCAGGGAGGCCAAAAGTGATAATTACAAGGCAGTGACTGTTGATACAACAGTTGAACCAGATACTACAATAGAGAAAAAGTCAACTGATGTTGAGTACTATGAGAGAGAGGAGACTAGGAAAAATACATATATCCCACCTCACCAAAGGAAAGTGGTGAAGTTAGTGCCCTTTCCAAACAGTATGAAGGCAACTAAGGTGGAGCAACAGTTTCAGAAATTCTTGGATAGCTTCAGAAAATTGCATGTCAATATCCCCTTAATTGATGCAATTGAGTAGATCCCTTCATAAAACAAATTCATGAAGGATATAATTACCAAGAAGATTAGGATAGTTGGTTCTGAGGTCCTGGTACTAAAGGAGCAAGTCAGCGCTTTTATTTTGGGGAAATTGCCACCAAAAAGGCAAGATCCAGGCTGCTTCAACATTTCTTGCTATATTGGGTAGACCAAATTTGGAGAGGCTTTGTGTGATTTAGGGGCAAGAATCAATCTTATGCCCTTGACCACCTTCAAGAATCTTGGTCTTAAGGATTCCAGGAAGAGCAACATGACTATTCAGTTGGCAGATAACTCGGTGGTTAGGGCCTATGGCATATGCGAATATGTTCTTGTCAAAGTGGACAAATTTTTGTTTCCAATAGACTTTGTAGTAATGGAGATGTAGGATGATCACGACAATGAACTACTTTTAGGAAGGCCATTCCCGACAACAACTAGCATGATACTTGAGATGGGAAGAGGGAAATGGATAGTTGGGATCCATGATGATAATTTTGAAATCTAGATGCCCAAGCACACAAAGAAGTCCAAGGAGACAATGTAGTGTCTCATGCTACAACAGGTCCATGGAAATATGTCTTTATTCCTAGGAAGGTCATTCCTTGACATGGATCATGTAATGACACAAGTTCAAAGAGGCACACTGGAAGTGGATATCCTGGAAAATACTAAAGAAGTTTCATTGGCCAAGGCAGTGCAACATCCTGATGATGAAGAGGATGAACATTGCCCAACAACAATTGAAGAGGTAGCACTGTCTGCTCTTTTACAAGCATATCCACAGTTACCTTTGGAGGCATCTATGATTACTGTTGTCGATGATTATTCCCAATGATGTTCCTTGGAGGAATGTGTGTTGTTACACAAGGCACTATCGTACTATTAACCAGACATTTTGAGGACTTAGGACCACCTCCACCACCATTGGTCCCATCTTTGTCGAGTCCTCTGGATTTGGAGCTGAATCCATTGCCACCTCACTTTAAGTACATTTTCTTGGCAATAGAGGAGAAGCTTCCAGCCATCATCTTGACTTCCCTAAGCATTCGGGAAGAGGAGAAACTACTTGTGGTTCTAAAGAACCACCACGCAACATTCGACTGGTCCGTGGCAGACATAAATGGGATTTCCCCTAGTTTCTGTCAACACAAGATCAAACTGGAAGAAGTAGCCAAAGCTATAGTGCAACCTCAATGTTAACTCAACCCCATCATGACTGAGGTAGTAAAGAAGGAGGAAGTAAAAATTTTGTCTACATGTATTATATATGATATCTCTGATTTACACTGGGTTAGTTTAACCCAGGTAGTTCCTGAAAAGGGGGGTATAACAGTCACTACTTATTCCAATGATGAGTTGATTTCCACTAGACTAGTGAGTGGGTGGTGTATATGCATAGCTTATACACGTTTGAACGCTGCCACTTTAAAAGACCATTTCTCACTCCCTTTTATCGACTAGGTTTTAGAGCGTCTCTGAATTTTGTTTTCTTGACAGTTATTCCAGATACAATCAGATTTCCATCGATCCACAAGATCAAGAGAAGTCAACCTTCACTTGTCCTTATGCCACATTTGCGTATCACTATATGTCGTTCGGTCTTTGTAATGCACCGATCACTTTCCAGCGATGCATGCTTGCCATTTTTTATGATATGGTAGAGCAATGTTTGGAAGTGTTTATGGATGGTTTTTCGTTGTATGGGGAGTCCTTTTATGATTTCCTTGACAATCTAGATAATGTCTTGTAAAGATGTGAGGAAACTCATATTATTTTGGATTGAGAAAAATATCACATGATGGTGACCAAAGGAATTGTCTTGGGACACAAGGTGTCTAATAAAGGAATGGAGGTAGACTGGGTCAAAATAGAGGTCATCTCCAAACTAACTCCACCATCATCAGTGAAGGGAGCGAGGAGCTTCTTAGGACATGTTGGATTTTACCGCCATTTTATCAAAGATTTTTCTAAGATTGCTAAACCGCTCTCTGAGTTATTGGACAAGGATGTTGAATTTAAGTTTGATGAGTGATCTTTGAAATATTTTGATGTGTTGAATGAGAAGCTAGTTGCCGCACCCTTTTCCCAAGCTCGAGATTGGATTTAACCTTTTGAGATGATGTGTGACGCATCAAATTATGTAGTAGGGGACGTTCTAGGATAAAGTCCCCGCTATCATCTATTATGTGTATACGGCTTTAAATGATGCCCAATTAAATTATACAACAACTGACAAGGATTCATTGGTGGTTGTTTTTTCTTTTGAGAAATTCCATCAATATTTGATAGGGGATAGGGTTATAGGGTGGAAAGATCATGCAACCATCAAATACTTGCTATAGAAAGAAGATGTCAGGCCCAAGTTGATTAGGTGGATCTTATTATTGCAGGAATTTGATATAGAAATTAAGGACAAAGCTGACACTGAGAATTTGGTGGTGGATCACATTTTTTGTCTTGAAAGGGTGGATGAAAAGGACATAGATTACTTATTGAGGAAGATTTCCCTGATGAGCAGATCTTTTTTATGAAAATAAGAGATCCATAATTCACATATATTGTGAACTATTTGGTATGTGGATAGCTGTAAGGATATTGGGGATACTAGGAGAAGAAAATATTCTTCCACTCCTTACATGTTACATATGGGATGAACCCATCTTGATCAGGCAATGTAGGGTTGGTATTCAGAGAAAGTGTGTGCCAGATTGTGAATTTTAGAGTATTTTGGCATGTTGTCATTCTTTAACTATAGGGGTTCATCATGCTAGTTCTAGGATTGTGGCTAAAGTTTTAGAATGGGGTTTGTATTGGATGACAATTTTTAAAGATGCGTACAATTATGTTCATCATTATGATGCTTGTCAATGTGAAGGTAATATTTTGAAAAGACATGAAATGCCTCTGAATGTTTTTTAGGAAATTGAGGCATTTAAATTATGGGGCATAGAATTCATGGGCCCTTTTGTGACTTCAAATTCTAATCTTTACATGTTACTTGTTGTGGATTATGTATTTAAGTGGGTGGAATCAATTACAAGCCGCACCAATGACACCTAGTGGTATGTAGATTTGTGAAGGAACACATTTTGTAGGTTTGGGGTGCTCAGGTCAATGATTAGTGATGGTGGTTCTCATTTCACCAATAGAAAATTTGGTGCAATTTTGAGAAAATATGGAATGAAACATAGGGTAGGTACTCCATATCACCCCCAAACCCAAGGGCAGGTTGAAGTGTCTAATAGGGAGATCAAGAAGATTTTGGAAAAGATAGTTTCAACCAATAAGACTAATTGGAGAATGTTCCTCAATGATGCTCTTTGGCCATATAGGACCACCTATAAAACACCTGTAGGGATCACTCCTTTTAGGTTGGTTTATGGGAGGGCTTGTCACCTACATGTAGAGCTAGAACATGAGGCTAAGTGGTCCCTGAGGAAATTAAACTACAACTTGGAAAATGTAGGGAAAAAGAGATTGTTAGAGTTGAATGAGTTAGATGAGATTAGGTTTAATGGCTATGAGAGATCAAGAAAGATCACAAAGAAAATTCATGATCACCACATATTGCATAGGGGTTTCACTCCAGGATAGAAGGTTCTTCTTTTAAATTCTAGGTTGAAATTATATCCTGATAAGTTGAGTCTAGATGGAGTGGACCCTTTGAGGTGATTAAAGCATTCCCTCAAGGAGATGTGGAGATTAGCAATGGGGCTGAGCCATTCTGTTTCAATGGCCAGTGACTTAAGTACTACTTTGGGGGAGATGTGATTAGGAAGGAGGAAGAGTTGAAGCACATTGAGCTTCACTGATCTTATAATCTTAGGATAATCAAGCCTATGACATAAAATAAGGACACTTGTTGGGAGGCAACCCAACCATCATTTTTTCTCTTTACATTCTAATTTATAATTTCATAGATTTGAATTTGTTTTTATTTAGTTTTTATATAAAAAAGGTAACTTGATCAATCTAGTGTGGTGTGCAGGATGAGTACCTATCAGTACTACTAACTCAAAAGTCAGTACTACCGACTGCATCACAGGGAAAAGTTTGACTGGAATTATGGAGCTTGATACTATTTATAGATCAATTGGTAGTGCCAACAAATCATAGAGTGGCCGGGAAAAAATTCACGGTCAACTCGGTACTACCGACCCCAAAGTCAGTTGCACCAACATTTTCCAGAGATGAGGTCAGGCTAACTGATAAGGACTCAGTACTACTGACCAAAAGTCAATAGTACTGACAAAAGGTGCACTCTAGGTTCAAAATACTGAGTTTCCACTCAGAAGCACCAATGAAATTTGAAAGAATCGGTACTACAAACACCTTGCCGGTACTATCAAAACCTAAAGACATGGGATCTTTGGGAGTACAATCCAACGATCGAGACTTCACATCAGAAGGTCAGTACCACCAATATATGGGATGTGTTGGTACTACTAACACGACATTTCTACTATTGAAAATATGCAATCCGTGCCAATGACATCAGCAGATCGGGACAATCAGTAGCATCGAGCACACAAACTAGAGATGAAAAGTCAGTACTACTGACACATCATTCGTAGAACCAACACGATGGTAGAGAGGTGAGTTTAGATATAAAAGGAGGGGTTGTGATTCATTTATCTACACACTTTCTCTACTTCTCCTACAAGAAAGCATGAGAGAACATCTCCAGGCATTCACACTCTACACTGAGCTCTCTTTCTCTCAAATTCCCTTCTACTACCAAGGATGGTGCCAAGGTGAGAGGCTTCTTCCTCAAGAGGGTTCCAAACTTGGTTCCCAAACTAGGACAGATTGCCCATCCCAATGCCGACATCAAAAAGATCTATGAAGAGCTAAAAAAGAGGGAGATGCATGCAACACAGTATGGAGACCGTGACTTCATCACCTCCATTGGCTTCATTGACAACATGTGCTCGGTCTACTAGCGTCAATGGCTGGTAGGCGAGCATCCCTTCTTTTGCAACTGGCTTACATACCTAGATCTCGTCTATGAGTTCCTGGTGTCACTGGAGGTCTGCATCATCTGTGAGCATGGGGATGGTTGGTGGAATGGTCACATCAGTTTCTTCCTCTACAACACTAACTACACTCTAACACTATAATAGTTCAACACTATATATGGAAGGCTGGGTGAAGAAGACCACTTCTACCCTGACAACTTCAGATTCAAGGTGGCATGGGAGCTATTGTTAGAGTTGACAGAAGTTTAACACATCCAACTATCACACAAACTCCATCAATGACATTGAGCATCCTTTTTCTCACATACTCCATCGCCTCCTCACCAACACTCTCCTTACCAAATTAAGTCAAGGGCAGGGGAAAACCCATAGGGTTAGCCTCTACTTTCTCTACTAATTATTGGATCTAGGGCATAGGAGTTTGAACTTTGGTGCCTTCTTCCTTTAGCACATGATGGGGGTGAAGCGGTAGCTGTAGAGGAAACCTCCAATTCATTTTGGAGGTTTGATCACACCAATAGCTCTTCATCTCAACCTCAACCTTGCCACCACCAAACCACTGAAGGTTGCAAAAAAGCTCAATCTAAACTACTTTAAAAGATCCATCCTCGTCAACACATACCATGGTACTGTACTTGCATGATGTATAGTAGGTACCCAACAAAAGGAGTGGGTGCTACCATATGAAGTCTTCTACTTGTAGGGAGTCCACCTCATGGGGTGCCCTGTAGATAGCTCGTCATTGATGAATGCATATTCATCTTAGTTCAATCATCTCTTTTAGCCTAGTTTTGGTTACATTCATGCATTTATTGGCCTTATCTTCTTATATGAAACTTATATTGTCTTAATTGATTTTACTCCTATGTTTATTGATTTTTTGCACCCTTGCACAGGTCATTTTGAGATTTGGGCCTTATCTCCTAGGCCCATATCCTTTTCTTTTGGGCTTTTCTTAGTTCTGATCAGAAACGAGAGATACCCTCTCCTCTTCTTTTCCTCATGCGCCTCTCACCAGGCTACTGGGTCCCACCTTCCCACTAATTCATCACAACACTGTGACCCCACTCTTCTTCCCCTCTAACCCTGATCGCTATATCTACCCTAATAATTGCGACCTACCCTCCCACTGCAGATCGCGATCGTGATTCCATTATCGCGACCAAATCGACCCCCCACACCCACGACAGCAAACCACCACCTGCGGTTTCCCTTCCAGAACCGACCTCCACCCGCGGTCTGCCTCTCTTCACCCTCACAGATCACGATTCTACTTCGCCCACACCCGTGGTCTCACTCCTCCACGCTGGTCGTGGTTTGTTGTGATGCTGCTATCGAAGGAGAGGAGAAGGTCACATCTGCTACTCTCTAAGAACCACAGATCGGCTCCCCCCAACCATGCCCGGGGTCTCCTCCATGGCCATCCATCGCAACATCACAGTGCCACCATGACCTTCAGGACTCTGCTGCTTCCCATGGTCCCGTTGCTGCTTCCCACTACAACCATGTTTTCCCCCTGCAGCAAAGTCTCACCCGCGATCTTCATAATCGTGATCGTGGTTGCACATAACCGCGACCCCCACCCTCCAAAAGACTACAACACTCCAACACCGTGGACACCTATCTGTGATTCCTATATTCGCGACCGCAACAGCACTTCCAAGACCACGACCGCGGTTCACAACACCACGATCTGCTGGACAACTAAATCGCAGCACTGCTCCTTCTCTCCAACCCACGACCACTCAGGCTAAAAGAAAGAACACCGATCAGGCATGTACCTTAGCCGCTCGCCACCATGCGACACCTCGGCTACCCTAACCTCGGAACTACTAACCACGATCCATGGGATTTGCTACTACCACGCACAGCTAGAGATCACGACTAAGGCAAGATCACTGACATCTACGAGTGCATGTTTGAAGGTCGTGAATTTAAGTCGGTGTGAATTTGCCTATAAATAGAACGCGACTCCAACCCGTAAAGGTGGGGAATCCAGACGTCGTTAGGCTGCAGGACTGTCATGGGCCTAAGGAGACGACCCCCATAGCCAAGAACCTACCCCCATGGTGGTTTGCGGCTTGTTCATCCAGATTTGGAGTAGAAACTCTAGATCTGCAAGCCACTTCTTCCAAGTCTAGATCTAGATCTAGATTCAGATCTAGATCTGTTGCATCTACGCCATCTCTACGCCACCATCTCATCCACAAGCTTCTCCTCCTTCTATGAGAAAGGACTACGAGAAGAAAGAGAAGGTGGAGAGAGAAGATCTACCCCATATGTCATGGTGTTCTCCCCTCCTCATCTAGATCTGCCCTGACATTATGTAGAAGATTGTTCCTCCACAGAGTTGTGATCATCATCTTCACCATGCTCATGGCGAAATCTTCTCTCTCTATTGTTTTTCTTGTTTCTCTCACTATGAGCGAGTAGTTTCCTTTCGCTGGGGTGCGGGGACTAGCCCCGCTACCCATGCTTACATGTTCAAATACTAAACATTCCATGGCATGTATATAACTTTTCATTTCGTTGTTAATCGTCGATGTGTGCTTGTGGATTGATCATCTACTTGCATTTGTCTTATTCATATCCTATGTTGTGAGAACTTCAATATGTAGGATTTGAATGTCGATTAACGCGGTTGACTCCTTGATGAGAAATCGGATGGGATTCCCTGAAGTAGCAAGTGTGTGATTCGTGAGGTGACGAGACATCTAGCCCTTAGTGATGCTTCTATGTGCCTAACACCTGTATAGGGGGCCCGTAGCTTTAGTTGGATATCTCTATCTTCGGAGCAGTAAGTATGTGATCTGAATGGTGAGGAGACATCTGATACATAAGGTGATGCTTAAGTGAACCTGACGCCCGTATGGGGGGTTTTGCAGCAGCTCTATTTAGATGACTATATCTTGCCTGGACATTTGTATTTAGATGTGATTGCATGAATAGTGGTGGTGAAACCTGGGACCATCCCAGCGATTTCCATCATTAAACTTTTAATCAACTATTATTCCTTCTCTTTACTTTCCTTCGATTAGCTTAATTAAACTCAAATCAATCAACTTTTATTCTAATTATTAGTCTTGATTCAACTAGATTTGACTAGTAAAAGATTCTTAAAAATGTTGTCCCTTGGGATTCGATCCTCAATTATACTGCGATAAGACTCGTCCGCTTGTGGGTGGTATTATTGCATGCTGTTTTGGTTAAAAACTTAGTTATTTCAACCCTAAGTGAGTTTGTTAGTGCGAAAATATGACACGTCAAATTCTGGCGCCGTTGCCGGGGACGAAGGAATCGTCTAGTTAAATCTAGTTCTTTTGAGACTAATTTAGGTTTTTCTTTTAATTTTGATACTATCGATCATATATACTTGAATTTGGTTCTACTCTGTCCATCTTACTAGTAAAAGATCTTTCCATCCTAGGTACCCACAAAGTCTAGTGTATGCGCCGCTCGGACAGTTCCAGACTCTCTACTAGCTTTGACCCTGAGATAGACAGAACCTTTCGCCGTCAGTACATATAGAACCAAGCAAGAATGGCTCAAGAGGAGGAAATTGCTTGAAGGGTAGCTCAAGCCCTTAATGCACAAAGAGATAGACTTATGCAAGAAGCCTGAGCCACAGTTCAAGAAGAAATCCAAGTAGCCCAAGCAACAACTCAACAAGCAGAGTTACAAAAAGACCTTAGGAAGTTCTCAATCCCTAAAGCTGTGGACGTTCATCACCCAGTGCAACCTCCTCCCATCAACACTCCCAACTTTGAGATACGAGCACATTGGATCACGTTGCTTCAAAATAGTCCTTTCTATGGTAAGCAAGGAGAAGATAGTCAAGAACATCTTCTGAGGTTTATAGATCTATGTGCCATGACAAAGCAAAATGGAGTCACAGATGATGCCATCAGACTCCGTCTCTTCAAATACTCTCTTGCTGATAGAGCCATGAGTTGGTATAACTCCTTGCAATGCAAACCCATCACCACTTGGGAACAACTTCAAAATATTTTTCTGGAAAAGTTTTATCCACCTTCTCTCACATATGAAATCAGGGGCCGAATAACGCAATTCACCCAGGTCCCTGGAGAATCCCTAGCAGAAGCTTGGGAAAGATACAAAGAGCTCTTGCGCAAGTGTCCACACCACATCATTCGTAAAAATCAACTCATCGAAATCTTCTATAGGGGTGTGTATGATGACATCAAGAAGATTTTGGATTCGTCATCTGGAGGAAACTTCATGCCTCAAAGCTATGATAGCGCATGGAAGGTTGTCACCCTTGGAGCTGAAAATCTAGCCAACTGGGGTAGACCCGTAAGTGAAGGAGTGTTGAAGGTTGCTATGGCAGAAGCTAATCCAGAGTACAAGTCTATTGCTGAGTCTCTTAAGCTTCTAGTCGCCAAGCAAGACCAACTTGAAACATCTTTTGCCGCCTATGAAAGAAGACGCTCACCCCCTCGACAACAAGAACAAGTTAAGTCAGCTTCACTCTTCTATGAAGCATGCAAAGGAACTGATCATTCTACTCTAGCCTGTAACATTCTCTATGATGTTGTTTTGAGCAATACCTGTGACCAAGGATATAATGGTCAAATGGAAAATCTGAATGTTGTCAACACCATCCCTAGTCAAGGGTACTATAATCCGAATCAGAATAGGAACCATCCAGGTTTTCAATATGGAAATCCTTCTGGAGCGGAAAACTCACAACAACTTGGTTCAAATACTCAACAACGAGGCCCGCCAGGATTCCAGTATAACCAACAACCAAATTTTGGGAATCAAGGGAACTTTTGAGGAAACTACCAGAACAAAAAATACAACAATTCTCAGTTTCAGAACCTCAACCAAGTCCCCTATCAACAGCAACAACAAGGGCAACAAGCCGGTCCCATCTCTCCTGATGACAAATTGTCAGCTATTGAGAAGATGTTGCAGTCACAGCAGACTATGATAGCTAACCAACAAGCCCATCAGAAGCCTATTCAATCTCAAATAGCTCAACTTGCAGCTAGCATGAAGCCACATGCTGGAACCTTTGCTGGACAACCCGAAAACAATACTAAACATCCAGAGAAACTGAAGGTTGTCACCACCAGGTCTAGAAAAGACTATTCTGACTCCCCTTCTAAGATACCAATAGTGGCAACAAATGATGATGACTTTATGAATGTCCAAGACTCTATAATACCTGAATCTCAACTGAGGGAACAACCAACCACTGATAAGATAGACAAAGCAAGATTGGAGGAACCATTGGCTATAGAGGCAGAAGACACACCTGAGTCGGATGTGCCAGTATACAAGCCTCGTCCTCCTTTCCCATATCATTTCAAGCAGACAAAGCTTGATACCCATTTCAATAAGTTCAAGGAAGCCATGAAAAAGATTCATGTTGATATACCCTTCCTTGATGCTCTGGCTGAGATACCAGCCTGGACGAAGTACTTGAAGTCACTTCTCACAAGGAAATATATAACCGAAGAATATGAGACGGTGAAGTTAGCAACGACTACCTCCAATATTATTCAGAGCAAAATGCCCAAGAAATAGAAAGACCCGGGATCCTTTGGGATTTCATGCCATATCAGTGACTTTTCATGTAAGAAGGGATTGGCCGATCTCAGTGCTAGCATCTCTATCATGCCACTTAGCCTTTGTAAGAGGTTAGGGTTTGTAGAACCCCTCCCAATGGGAATGACCATACAATTTGCAGATAACTCTATGACTCTTCCCTTAGGAATCATTAAAGATGTCCCTGTCAAGGTTGGAAAAGACTCTTATGTCCCATGTGACTTTGTCATCATGGACATAAAGGAAGATGCTTGATACCCTCTTGTCTTTGGCCATCCGTTCCTCGCCACTGCAAGAGATTTGATTGATGTTGAAGCAGGGACCTTGCTGCTCAGATTGGGGAAAGAAACCCTCGAGTTCAAATTTTTCGAAAGCATGCAAAGACCGAGCATGCAGGAAGAAGTCTATTTGATTGATTGCATTGAGCAAATGTCGCTCCACACACAATAGGAATATGAACAAGACAAACCTTTAGAAGTGGCTCTAACAAACCCATCTACTGATAATTCCATCAGCGAACAAGTTAAGAATTGTATCCTTCACCTCGACTTTGTAGAAGAAGATCCTGAAGCTAGGTATGAGGAACTCAAAGCTGTGAATGTAACTGAAGGGCCATGCGAGAAGCCAGAAGCCCCTGAAATGAAGCCCCTGTCTGAGGGACTAAAGTACATGTTCTTGGATGATCTCAAGATTTGTCTAGTTATTATAAATTTTGATCTAACGACCGAAAAAGAAGATAAACTCCTGAAAGAATTAAAGGAAAGAAAGAAAGCTATCAACTACAAGATGAGAGATCTCACTGGGGTTAGTCAAGCGCTTTGCATGCACAAAATCCCTATGGAGGAAGACCACAAGCCGACTGTCGAGCATCAACAGAAGTTGAATCCTAATATGAAGGAAGTAGTGTGTCGTGAAGTCATCAAGTTGCTCACCACCATAATCATCTATCCAGTATCTGACTCACCTTTGGTGAGTCCTGTACATGTCGTTCCAAAGAAAGGTGGCACTATTGTGATACAGAATGAAGATAATGAACCCATCCCCACTTGAACAGTAACCGGGTGGAGGATGTGCATAGATTATAGAAAATTAAACAAGGCCACACACAAGGATAATTTTCTGATGCCTTTCCTAGATCAAGTCTTAGAGCGATTCACTCACCAGGAATATTTTTTCTATCTCGATGGTTACTCTAGATTTTATCAAATTCCTATACATCCAGATGACCAAGAGAAAACAACATTTACTTGCCCCTTTGGAACATACACCTTTAGAAGGATGCCATTCAGGCTCTGTAATGCGCCTGCGACCTTCCAACGCTGCATGACAACCATATTTTCTGGTTTAACTGAAACCATCATGGAAGTTTTCATGGATGATTTCTATATATATGGGGATTCATATGATTTGTGCCTCAAGAACCTCTCCCTCATCCTCAAACGATGCGAAGAAGCACATCTAGTGCTTAATTGGGAAAAGTGTCACTTTATGGTAAAAGAAGGCATAGTCCTTGGCCATAGGGTCAGCAATCGAGGAATCGAAGTAGACAAAGAAAAGATTGAATTAATCTCCAAACTATCTATCCCTACCAATGTAAGAGAAGTCCGCACATTCCTTGGTCATGCGGGCTTCTATAGAAGGTTTATCAAGGATTTCACTAAGATTACCAAGCCAATGACAAACCTGTTGCTGAAGGACACTGACTTCTATTTTGATGAAGAATGTATCAAGAGTTTCAACAATCTAAAGCATTCCCTTACAACAACACCCATCATTCGAGCCCCCCATATTGGGATCTCCCATTCGAAATTATGTGTGACGCCAGTGATTATGTTGTGGGTGCCGTTCTGGGCCAATGTATAGAGAAGAAACATCATGTCATCTATTATGCATCGAAGACCCTCGACGAAGCTCAGAGGAACTATGCAACTACTGAGAAGGAACTCCTAGCAGTCATATATGCCTTTGATAAGTTTAGATCCTACCTCATTGGTTCAAAGGTGATTGTCTACACTGATCATGCTGCTTTTTGTTATCTTCTAAAAAAGAAAGATGCAAAACCAAGGCTAATAAGATGGATTCTCCTATTGCAAGAATTTGATCTTGAGATTAGAGATAAGAGAGGCACAAAAAATGTTGTAGCAGACCACTTAAGTCGTATCCACATTCTGGAAACTGAGAAGATCCCAATTAACGACTCTCTTCCAGATGACCATCTTATGAAAGTCTCAGAAGCTACTCCTTGGTACTCAGACTATGTGAACTACCTTGCCGCTGGTGTCATCCACCCTGAGTGTACTGGCAATGCTCTAAAGAAATTCATGCATGATGTGAGGCAATATCACTGGGATGAATCGTACCTCTTCAACTCTGTGTTGATGGTCTCTACAGACGTTGTATCACTGAGGAAGAAGCCCAACTTATTTTAGAACAATGCCACTCAGGCCCAATCAGAGGCAATATGAGTTCTAAGAAAACTTCTTTGAAGGTTTTGCAATGTGGTTTCTTTTGGCCAACCATATCCAGAGATGCTTATAACTTCTTGTTGTCATGTGACAAGTGTCAGAGAATGAGAAACATTACGAAAAGAGATGAGATACCACTTAAGTTATGGCAAGAAGTCGAGATTTTTGATGTTTGGGGAGTGGACTACATGGGCCCATTCCCATCCTCACATGGATTTTCCTATATCCTTGTTGCAGTGGACTACGTCTCTAAATGGGTAGAGGTCATACCAACCGTAACTAGTGATTCCAAACCTATTATCAAGATATTCAAAGATGTTATATTTCCCCATTTTGGAGTTCCACACACTGTGATCTCCGATGGAGCTTCTCATTTTCTGGAAAGAAGCTTCGAAGCGTTGTTGAGAAGATATGGTGTAACACACAAGGTAGCTTCCCCCTACCACCCACAAACAAGTGGCATGTAGAGGTTTCAAACCGTCAACTGAAGGCTATCCTGGAAAAGACAGTAGGATGCAACCAAAAGGATTGGTCAGTGAAAATCAATGACGCTTTATGGGCCTACCGAACCGCGTTCAAAACTCCTCTTGGAACAACACCCTTCAGACTTATCTATGGAAAATCATGTCACTTGGCCATGGAACTAGAACATAAAGCATGGTGGGCAATAAAACAGCTGAATTTTGACAGTAAGAAAGCTGGCAAAGCTAGGATTCTACAATTTTAAGAGCTAGCAGAACTCCGGATGACGGCTTATGAGAATGCACGAATCTACAAGGAACGCATGAAACTTTGGCATGATGGTCATCTGAAGAGGAGGGACATTCAAGTGGGAGACCAAGTTCTACTGTTCAACTCAAGATTGAGGTTATTCCTAGGGAAACTCCGTTCTCACTGGTCGAGACCATACATTGTCAAAAGCATCTATCCACATGGTGCATTCACCTTATGGAGTGACAAGTCAGGTGATTTTGTGGCAAATGCACAACTCTTGAAAAGATATTTCACCACAGCTGACACTAGCACTAATGAATTGATGAATTTTTCCAAACCAACATACCAACCAAAAAGCTGAAGAAATCACATCGAGCCATCGACATAAAACAAAGGCGCTTTTCGGGAGGCAACCCGATCTTTAACTTAGCTTTTACTTTTAGTTTTGTTTTTAGAAAATTTTGCACCTGGTAGACAATGCATCGCACGATGCAGTCTTAAGTTATGATAGTTTCCATTTTTGAGATTTCACATGGAAGATGTGTCGTCGAAAGGAATGCAACCACATCTGGTGGACCAACTGGCACGAGTTTTTCCCTTCATCTCAGATTTAGAGTTTGCTTGGGATGAGAAAATCTCTAAGTTTGAGGTGGAGGGTGAGCGGTACATACTCTACTTTCCACCCTCTCCTATCAGTTTCAGACTTCAGATTTCATCGTTTAAATTTTGTTGCAATTTTGAGCAAAGTTTTCAAAATTTTCAAAATTTTCAAACATTTTCATAGTAGTTTGTATAGAAACTTGATGAAGTTGTGACTCTTTTGTTTCAATCAAAGCCATTACCTAGACGACTATCCTATTTTTCCATGCAGTTTTGAATCATTATACCTTCCTTATTCGAAACGAAGCCTCAAGGAGAACAATTCTGAAACTAGCCAATGATTGGAAATCACCATGTGAAGCTTATGAATCCTAACATCATGATCAATAGATATGGCAAGTATCAGTCGAACTGAGAGGGATCAAACATGTTGTGCTTCCTATCTGACTAGTGGAACGATAGCATGGAATCTCCACCGGATCCACATCAAGTCATTATTTGAGCGGAGTATGATAAGGAGGACAACCCGGTGCAATGAATTTTAAATCAAGTTGCATTCTGATCTGAACTCTCTTCTACACTTCTTCTATCATCTTCTTACCTGTCTGTTCATAAAAAAAACAAAAACAAAACTAGCCAATATAGTGCCAAACCCTAAGTTCGGGGTGGCACAACCCCTCTTTAGGCTTATTCCATACCCATCTGTAATGGGGGTGTACCACCAAGAAAAGATGCCTAAGTGCACACAAGAAAAAAAATGCAATCTCGAGTCGAATAGAGGAGAGATTCGCACAAAAAATGCAATCAATGAAAATGCAAATCATATAATAAAAATCTCAAGTCGAATAGAGGAGAGATTCATTTCTTCCTTCCATACCACCCTTCACTCCCTTTTCCACCTACTGGCACAATGAATGCCTAAGCTTACCAATATCCTAAAAACACCAGTGTCAGATCAGGTGCACACTTGTTGTTCTGCGGGTATCTCTGGACTCCTACGAAACTCTTAGACATGCTTGATGTGGGAGAAAGTGGAGAGTATGTGATGTTGGGAAACAAACTCGGGAATGAAGATATGGTAAGATGTGTTCTGTGATCTCAGGATGTTGAGATGCATAGTCATACCAACCAGAAAAGAAATAATTGTGATGTGAAGATGAGGCAGTCACATGAGTTGAAAGTATGCGACTGGAGATTGTTTCATATTTTGTGTTACTCGAGGACGAGCAACATTTAAGTTCAGGGTATTTTGATGAATGCATATTCATCTTAGTTCAATCATCTCTTTTAGCCCAGTTTTGATTACATTCATGCATTTATTGGCCTTATCTTATTATATGCAACTTATATTGGCTTAATTGATTTTACTCCTATTTTTATTGATTTTTTGCACCCTTGTGCAGGTCATTTTGAGCTTTGGGCCTTATCTCCTAGGCCCATGTCCTTTTCTTTTGGGCTTTGCTTAGTTCTAATCAACAATGAGCGATACCCTCTCCTCTTCTTTTCGTCATGAACCTCTCATCAGGCTAATGGGTCCCACCTTCACACTAATGCATCACAACACCATGACCCCACTCTTCTTCCCCTGTAACTACGATCGCGGTATCTACCCTAATAACCGCGACCTGCCCTCCTGCTGTAGATTGCGACCGCGATTCCATTATCATGACTAGATCGAGCCCCCACACCCACGACAGCAAACCACCACCCACGGTTTCCCTTCCAAAACCACGACCTCCACCCACAGTCTGCCTCTCTTCACCCTCACGGATCGCGATTCTCCTTCGCCCACAGCCACAGTCTCACTCTTCCACGCCAGTCACAATTTGTTGTGATGCTGCTATCGAAAGAGAGGAGAAGGTCACATCTGCTACTCTCTAAGAACCACAGCTTGGCTCCCCCAACCATGCACAGGGTCTCCTCCGTTGCCATCCATCGCAACATCACAGTGCCACCGTGACCTGCACGACTCTGCTGCTTCCCATGGTCCTGTTGCTACTTCCCACTACAACCACGTCTTCCCCCTACAGCAAAGCCTCACCTGCGGTCTTCATAATCGGGATCGCGGTTGCACATAACCGTGACCCCCACCCTCCAAAAGACCGCGACCCTCCAACACTGTGGTCACATGCCCGCGATTCCTTTATTCACGACCGCGACAGCACTTCCAAGACCGCAACCGCAGTTCCCAACACCGCGATCTGCTGGACAACTGAATCGCAACACTGCTCCTTCTCTCCAACCCACGACCACCAGGGCTAAAGGAAAGAACACCGATCAGGCATGTGCCTTAGCCGCTCGCCACCATGCAGCACCTCGGCTACCCTAACCTCAAAACTGCTGACCATGATCCATGGGATCTGCTGCTATCACGCACAGCCAGAGATCACGACTAAGGCAAGATCACTGACAGCTATGAGTGCACATTTGAAGGTCGCACCCACAAAGAAACCGCGACCGCGGTCTGTGATAGAAAGATCACGACCTGCAGTCAGCAATCCAAAATCCGCGACCGCAGCATTCAAAAAGTTGCGACCGTGCAAAAAGCCACGACCGTGACATTCAAAAGGTCGCGACCGTGCAAAAAGCCGTGACCTGCTGCAAACTTATGACGGTCGCGAATTTAAGTCGGTGTGAATCTGCCTATAAATAGAACGCGACTCCAGCCCGTAAAGGTGGGGAATCCAGACACCGTTAGGCTGTAGGACTGTCCTGGGCCTAAGGAGACGACCCCCATAGCCAAGATCCTACCCCCGTGGTGGTTTTGCTGCCTGTTCATCCAGATTTGGAGTAGAAACTCTAGATCTACAAGCCACTTCATCCAGATCTAGATCTAGATCTAGATTCAGATCTAGATCTGTTGCGTCAACGCCATCTCTACACCGCCATCTCGTCTACAAGCTTCTCCTCCTACTGCGAGCAAGGACTATGAGAAGAAAGAGAAGGTGGAGAGAGAAGATATGCCCCGTCTGCCGTGGTGTTCTCCCCTCCTCGTCCAGATCTGCCCCAACATTGTGTAGAAGACCGTTCCTCCATCTAGCTGTGATCATCTCCTACTCCATGCTCATGGTGGAATCTTCTCTCTCTATTGTTTTTCTTGTTTCTCTCACTATGAGCGAGTAGTTTCCTTTCACTCGGGTGTGGGGACTAGCCCCGCTGCCCATGCTTACATTTTCAAATACTAAACATTCCATGGCATGTATATAACTTTTCATTTCGTTGTTAATCATCGATGTGTGCTTGTGGATTGATCACCTGCTTGCATTTATCTTGTTCGTATCCTATGTTGCGAGAACTTCAATATGTAGGATTTGAATGTCGATTAATGCTGTTGACTCCTTGATGAGAAATCAGATGGGATTCCCTGAAGTAGCAAGCATGTGATCTGTGAGGTGATGAGACATCTATCCCGCAGTGACGCTTCTGTGTGCCTAACGCCTGTATAGGGGGCCCACAACTTTAGTTGGATATATGTATCTTTGGAGTAGTAAGTATGTGATCTGGATGGTGACAAGACATCAGATACCTAAGGTGATGCTTACACGAACCTGACGACCGTATGGGGGGTTTTGCAGGAGCTCTATTTGGATGATTATATCTTGCCTGGACGTTTGTATTTAGATGTGATTGCATGAGTAGTGGTGGTGAAACCCGGGATCATCCCAATGATTTCCGTCATTAAACTTTTAATCAACTATTATTCCTACTCTTTACTTTCCTTCGATTAGCCTAATTAAACTCAAATCAATCAACTTTTGTTCTAATTATTAGTCTTGATTCAACTAGATCTGACTAGTAAAAGATTCTTTAAAATGTTGTCCCTTGGGATTCGATCCTCAACTATACTGTGATAAGGCTCGTCTGCTTGTGGGTGGTATTATTGCACCTTTTTTTGGTTAAAAACTTAGGGATTTCAACCCTAAGTGAGTTTGTTAGTGTGAAAATATGCCACGTCAGTCATATGAGGAGGAAGAAGATGTTGTAGTAGAAGACCAGAAGCAAGAGCAGGATGAAGAAGAAGAGGAGGTGGAACCAACCATCCCCGTCACGTAGAGGCAGGTTCCACGCAAGCGTCCATGACAATATGCAACCTCCAGTTCTTCTGCTCCACTGCCATCACAGGAGAATGACCCATATTCAATGATGGGAATGTATGGGATGTTGTAGGAAATACAACAAGGCCAGTAGTAGTAGTCGAAGACCTTGCTAGGCATCCATGACATGCAGGTTCGATTGAACCAAAACCAATAGGCGATATTCCACAATGAGCAAGTTGAAACAATTTCAACCCTTAGTTTTATTTTTTTAGCCTTTATTTGTTTTATTTACTTTTTAGTTGTATCTGTTAATGTTTTAGAATCCACGATCTATCAAGTGTAATAGTGGAGTTTGATTCATGGTTAATTTCAATATCATATGCTCTCATTTGTGTGAAATGGAATTTAAAAATATTTTTTTTGGCTTAGTTGCAACTTTCTTGAGTTGCACCACTTAGAGGAGTGTATGGGCAAGTCAGTTTAAGGACATTTAATATGAATGGGCATCTTAATTATTCATGAAATGTGGATGAAGATGGGGTTTGAGCTTAAATTGATCAAACAGTTAATGTGACCATAAATTGAATTAAGAAAGAAATCCTAAGGTTAAAATGTACACAAGTTATTAGAAAGGGACATATCATAGTTAATGAAAGGATTTTTCTCTTAATTATGTGATTCCACCCATTTTCCACTAATTATTGACTCACCACCTTAAGATGAACAAGTACCCTGAATTATTTCCTCTTGTTTGCATTGCATGGCATAGTAGGTGACATGGTAGTTAGTATGCTTTTATTGCATTCTCTAAAAAATGAAAAAAATATATACACATTCCTGTGCATATCATTTTAGTTGCATAACAAAAATAATGACATTTAGATAACATGCATTTTGCATCATCAATTGTTTTTATCATGTGGATATATTATTTTCTTTGAAATAGAGTGCGAGGATATACATCCATTCTCTAAAAAATATAGGAAAATATGGAAAAAAATGAATAATGTGTTAATAAAGCACAAGCATAATTTTCACCATGCTAAAATAGTGGGCCTTTGAAAAAAATGGATTTGATGTTTTAAGTGAATAGGGAGAAATGATGTCTACATTGGATTTAGGGCTCTAGAGGGGAGGTGAGTAGAGCTTCAAAAATTCTCACAAGATAGATTAGAACTTCAAATTATATCAAATTAAAACCAATAGCTTAAGTGAAATTTGAAGTCCTAACTAACAAGCATAGCAAGAATGAGAGGAATTGATAGCAAGCACTTGTCAAGCTCCTAGTCATCATCTCCATCTGAAGGTGCAGTAGAGAGAACAACATCACTTTCATCTTTAGAGGCACCAACAAAGACATCAGAGCCATCATCATCAGATGACTCACCATCATCCTCATCATCATCAGTAGCCTCCTCGTCAGCAACAACCTCCTCATCAGCCTGGTCTGGAATCTCTTCATCAGCAAGAGAGCCAAAACCTTGACCGGGCCAATGTGCAATCTGCTCATCCCAAGACATACCAAGAGCATGGAGCTCATTGGCCTATGGTAAAGAAGGAGCAGACTTATTGAGGCTAGCAAGCAGAGTGGCCAAGGGGCCAGCAGTCATAGGCAGCACACTAGGGGTAGATCCACCAACTATAGAGGGTGTAGTAGTGGAAGGTGCATGTGGAGGGGTAGGGTAAAAGTTATCATATACATAGGATGCATAGTCACCACCTAGGAAAGGCCAGTACACAGGGTAGGGATGTGCACATGACATGTTCATGTTGGACATGATGGAACATAGGTCCTGATGTAGGTACTCCTGAACCTAAAGGATGTACGCCTGTTGATGCATCATGTAACCCATAAGGGTTTCATTGGATACATGAAATGAGGCATGGGTAAGTCGGGTCGGCTGAGGTGGTGGAGATGCTCAAGTAGAGGCACCATCGGTGGTAGAGGATAGGATAGGCACAAACTTCTAAAGATTGGTCTCACGAATGCAAACTCCTTTCCAGACAGGTTTGTAATGAAGGTCGTGGAAAAGAGATTTTCCAGTGGCAAGTTGGAACAAACCACAGATCAGGGTTTGGTAGGGTGGGTGGGTGCCATAGGTGTTCTTGCTTGAGTCAAGTTACGTCATAAGATGGACAACATATCTTGACCACTTGACTCCGATGTTCTTTATAATACACAATCACCATAGTGTTTTCTACAATCTCAGTTTGATTCTAATTTAGGTCAATATTAAAATTAACAACTAGGGCAAGGATGCATCTCTTGAGGTCTAAGGCAGAGGATTGAAGGGTGCACTTCTTCCAATATGGGAATTGAGGCTACTTTAAGAACTTATGAATATTAGGGAGAGTAAGATGATTTTGCTTGTAGAAGGCCTCAGGATCTACTAAGTCAAAGTACTTTGGGTGGTCCTTACGCCAGGTGTCAATCACTTTGGTACCTGAAAAGAAGATGTTCAGGGTATCCCCAGAGACTTGAAATTTCTTCTTGGCTAATATGGATGTGAATAGTACTTGAGTATTAGGCGGGGATACGAGGGTGCATAATTCCAACGCAAGTTAGCATAAAATTCATGAACCGCTTTTGTGCTTGTGATGAAATTGTTATAGCACACGTGTTCAACACCCAAGGCAGAGAGATGATGATTATAAAAAAACTCTTCTACTTGATCTATGGCATGTTGTCATTGTGGTCTAGGCTCAAATAGGGCACAAAAAGGGAAAGGATTTGGGGGAAGGAGATCCTTATACCTATTTAGAGCCTCATTTGAGATGAAGAAAGTGTCATCAAACATAATCAAGCGGGAGTTGGATGAAGATGAATGTGCATTAGCTGGGGCAGCCCTCTTTCTCCTATTGGATGCCATAGAAATGAAAATGAGAGGAAGGAGAGAGAACAAGCTAAAGAATCACCACCAAAACTCATCCACAAACCTAGGTTAGCATGGGGGAAGGTCAAGAGAGGTCAAGCTAGGTCGAGCTAGGGCTAGGAATAGGAAGGTTAGAGCTAGGGTAGAGAGCATAGGGGAGTTGGAGGTTGGATCGGTCGAGTTTTCTCTAGTTGAGAGGGAGAATAGTCAGCCAAACTCATCTTAAAATTGCTCCAACTCGGCCATCGGTCGAGTTTTGTGAACTTGGAAACTTGACCGATAGGCTCTTTAAAAAAGCTCTCGGCCTCCGATTGATTGAGTTGGCAACTCGACTGAGGGTCAACCTGACATAAGCTTAGAAATCCTAGTTTCTAGCCCTTAGAGTGCTAATTAAATTTATTTTTCATGTCCATTATGTATTTTGAACATACTTAGACACATATCATTGATCATTTGGTACTATTTTGTGATAAAACATGCGTTTATGAAAACTACTCAAAAATATGAGGAAAAAAGGCAAAATGAACATGAAAAATGGATTTTTAGCATATTAGCAAGCAGAGGTGATCAAAATAGAGGTAAAACATATAGGATAGATGACAACTAGCAAGAAGGCATATCAGATTCATGCAAAGTAGTTATGTGCAGTTTGGATCTAATAAAGTTAAATTGCTCTCTAGCAAGAGGTTTAGTGAAAATGTTTGCCATTTGATTTTCTGTGTCCACATGCATGATATGGATATCCTTCTTGGCAATGTGATTGTGGAGAAATTGATGGTGAACCTCTATATGTTTAGCTCTACTATGCAAGATAAGATTATATGACAAGTTAATTGCCATGGTATTATCCCAATACATAGGAGAAGCATCAAAATGAATGTTAAAGTCTTGGAGCATTTGCTTCATCCATAGGACCTAGGCACAACAACTCCCAACTACAATGTATTCATTCTCAATGGTGATAATGCCATTGTGTTATGTTTCTTGGAAAATCAAGACACCAATCATGGTTCTAGGAGGAAACAAGTGCCACTTGTGCACTTTCTATCAATAAAGCACCATACACAATCCACATCACTATAATTAGTAAGAGTAAAGTCCCTTGATTTGGGATACCATCGACCAAAATTTTGGGTTTTGGCTAAGTTCCTTAAAATCCTCTTAACATCTATAAGATGTGATTTCTTAGGATTTCATTGAAAGCGAGCACACAAAGTAACACTAAACATTATATCAGGTCTAGAGGCAGTTAGGTAAAGTAAACCTCCAATCATACCTCTATAGAGATTCTCATCTACCTTCTCACCTTCTTCATATTTGTCAAGCTTGGCGGTGTTTGACATGGGTGTGTCCATCAGCTTGGTGTTATCCCTCCCAAAGTATTTGAGTGGTTTACTTGTATACTTGTCTTGATTGATGAAGTTCCCATCTTTTGTTTGCTTGATTTGAAATCCGAGGAAGAATGATAAGAAAATTGTTAGAAGTGTTCTTTAGAAATAAGGTGGAATCCAATTTTCCCATGATATACCCATGATCTAACAAAAAGTTCTTTAATTTCTCATACCAAGCTCGAGGTGCTTGTTTGAGTCCATAGAGAGCTATTTGCAAAAAATAAACATGGTTAGGTACACTACCATGTTCAAAGCCCGGAGGTTGTGCAACATACACTTCCTCCTCAATTGTATCATTCAAAAACACAATCTTAACATCCATTTTACACAGAAGAAAGTTTTATAACTGGAAAAGGAATGCAACATATGAATGGACTCAAATCTAGCTACATGTGCATATATTTCATCAATATTTATACCTTCATGTTGATTGTAGACTTGAGCCACTAACCTTGCTTTGTTCCTTACCACTTTGCCGCTTTCATCAAGCTTGTTGATGTAGACCCATTTGGTGCCAATGATCTTACTATCACTTGGTCTTGGAACTAGGGTCTAAACATTGTTCTTTTCAAATTGCTCCAATTGTTATTGCATAGCTAGAATCCACTGATCATCCCCGAGTGCTTCCTTGACAATGTTTGGCTTGAGTTGTGAGATGAAGGTGTTGTTGGCTTGTTCTTCGTTGAATGCATCCTACATCTTCACTCTTTCAAATGGATCACATAAAATCAGCTCCTTTGGATGATTCTTTGCAAACTGGGGGGTTGGATCCTTCTTCTCTTCCTCTTTCTCTTCTTCTTGAGCGACCACCTCTTTTCCCTTTTGGGTGATGTTGAGATCTTTTAGAATAGGAATTACTTCACCTACAACATCATCATTTGGAACAATATCTTTTGGAATAGAGGGGTTATCAATAAACTTAACATTAATAGATTCTTCTACTTTAGCAAGATCAATATTAAAAACTCTATAAGCCTTGCTAGTAGTGCTATAGCCAAGAAAGAAAGCATTGTAAGATTTTAGATCAAACCTGACGAGAGAATCTTTTGTATTAAAAAAAAAGACATCCAAAAACATGAAAATACTCGCTAGAAGGATTCCTACCACATCATAACTCATAGAAGGTTTTCTTCAAAGAAGGATGTTTAAAAACCCAATTTTGCACAAAACATGAGGTACTAACAGATTCAATTCAAAACTTCTATGGAGTATCATACTCTACAAGCATGGTCCAAGCCATCTCCTATAAAGACATATTCTTCCTCTCAACAACCCCATTTTTTTGAGGTGTTAAAGGTGAAGAGAATTTGTGTGCATAACCAGATTCTTGAAAAAACCATTCAAAAAGCTCATTTTAAAATTCTCCCCCATGATCATTACAGATGGAAATGATGCGGTAAGAAGCTTCATTCTCAACTCATTTAGAAAACCTCAAGAAAACATCAAGCGTATCACTCTTAGAAATGAGAAAGAAGGTCCAAGTATATCTAGAGAAGTCATCGAAAATAATAAGGCAATACTTAGAACCACGAAGCGAGTGAGTTCTCATTGGTCCAAATAGATCAATGTGAAGAATCTCAAGATCTCTCTTGGTACTAAGGACTCCTTTGGATTTCAAGGAGGACTTGGTTTGCTTTCCTTGGGTACAAGGTTGGCATTCCTCATCCTTTTCAAAATCCAATTTGGGAAGTCCCTTGACCAAGTCCTTTTTGCTCAACTTCTTCAATGGATGCATGTTTACATGACCAAGTCGACGGTGCCAAACATAATTATCATTCGAGTTTACTACTAAGTATCTACCAACAACAGGGTTACTAGAGTCAAGAACAATAATATAAAGATTACCACTTCTAGTTCCCTTATATATAACTTGGTAGGTGAGGGAATCTGGAATCAAGCATTCAAAGGAAGTAAATAACACAAGGTAACCATTGTCACATAATTGAATAACACTAATTAAATTGTGATGTAGGTCATCCACATAACGAACATTCTTGATACATAAGGATTCACCTACATCACCCTCACCTTTGACTTTACCTTTCTTATTGTCCCCAAAGGTGACCAAACCTCCTTTATTTTTGGCGAAATTGTTGAAATGACTTATATCACATGTCATATTCTTAGTGCATCCACTATCAACAATCCATCTTTCTTTTCCTGCAAGAAAGGAGAATGTCAGTTCCCAACTCAAACTTTGGGATGCGGAGTTAGCTTGAGGACCCATTTCATATTTGGGTTGGTCCCCTTAGGCTTGTAAGGAAAATAAGTAGAGTAATTATCATCACACTTGTAATAAGAACAAACCAAGGGATTCTTAGTGTTGAAAGACTCTCCTACAAAGAAAGAGGTCTCCTTGCACTTTTTCCTATCTTTGGCTTTGCTCTGACCCTATGGTGCTCCCCCTACAAATCCCAAACCCCTAGTACCACTTTGTTTGGTGTAATAGTCAAGGATTTCATTTAGGGAGTTCTTTCCTTTGAGAAATTTCTGTAGGGCTTCTATTAATCTATGGTTATCATCATATAGAGAAATAATAGTAGAAGATAAGCTAGCTATGTCATCCCTAGCATGAACAAGATCGGCCTCAAGATAGAGAGCTTTAACTAATATGAATCCTTTTAAAGGAAAATGGAAGCAAAATCATCACTAGGCAAGATAGGTCTAGAAGATAAATCATTAGCTTGACAAAGAAACCTAGCATTTTCATATTTAAGCGTTTGAATTTCACTAGGATAGACATCTCTTTCATCTCTATGAGCATCAACAAGAAGTGTAAATTCAACATTTTTAGTTTTAATCATTTCAAGCTATTTTAGGTAATTTTTGTTTTCTTCCTTGAGGTTTTCAATGTTCTTAAGGTAGATATCATTCTCAACTTCAACTCCATTGTATTGGAGCTCAAGATCAAGGTACTGCCCTTGCAAGTAATCAATACTCTCAAGATGAGTTTTCTCATTCAGCTCAAGAATTTCAAGTTTAGCATATAAATCATCACTAATTTTTCCTACCAGTTTTCTTTTAGATTTAAATTTAGGAAAAGATGAACAGGTAGAAATAAGCATGTCAATTATAGCTTCCTTAGATAACTCATGCAAGAGTACCTCACTTACCTCACCAATTTCTTCAGAAGTAGAGGCCATGAGTGCAAGGTGGCACGCTCCATCTTCTTCGGAGCTTGAGCTGCTTGAAAATGAAGCTTCCCAAGCTGCATGAGGTGCATTCTTATGTCTCTTCTCCTTCTTGTCCTTCCTCTTGTACTTACTCTCCTTCTTGTACTCCTCTTCATTCTTTGAGCTGCCCTTGTGGTGTGACTTTCTTGACTTGGGACATTCACTCTTGTAGTGCCCCTTTTGTCCACACTTGTAGCATCTAGGAGTAGAGGAGGAGTCTTGCTTTCTCATGAAGTGTTTGTCCTTGATGTAGTTGGCTTCATGCTCACTTGGGCCATCATCTTCACTAGAGGAGGAAGGATAAGTTCGACAAGCAAGTTGTTGCTGAAGGATGACTGCCTCCACTTGTGCTTTGAATGCACTATCTTTGATCTTCTTGGCTTCCTTCTCTTCTTGCTTGGCTTCTTCTTCTTGTTTGTCAAGCCTTGTCTCATGGGATTGAAGGTTGCCAATGAGCTCTTCAGTTGGGATGTCACCAAGGCTCCTCACTTCTTCAATGGAGGTGACCTTTGACTCCCATCTCTTTGGTAGAGTCCTCAAGATCTTTGAGTTGATTACACCTCTATGTAAAGTGTTGCCCAATGCAGCTAGCCCATTGATGATGACATTGAGTCTTGAGTACATCTTCACAATCCCTTCTTTCTTGACCATATTGAAGTTCTCTAGAAGGCTATTCAACATGTAGATCTTGGCCTCCTTGACTTGCTTTGTGCCTTCATAGGTGATGCACAATTTTTCCCAAATCTCATAGGCGGTGTCCCAAGATGAGATCCAGTTGAACTCCATTAGGGTAAGGTATGCATAGAGTATGCTTATGGCTTTGGAATTGAGTTGGGATTCTTTGAGTGAACCTTCACTCCATGTTGCAACAACTCTGATTGGATCCTTGTAGGGTGTGGCTGTAACGACCCCGCCTCCCGATAACCCCCAATTAAGGGAGACCGAAAGGGTGGGGTCGTTACAATTGGTATCAGAGCCTAGGTTCCTCATCTAATCATTAATAATTATTAAATTTTACAAATTCCATAGAACCGAGGGAGTTATTAGAGGAGTGTCTGAAAGACTGAGGTGTTTAGAAAAGGATCACTTCCGGGGGTTGGCAAGATTTTCCTCCGCACCTCTAGTCGGAATACGAGGACTCTCGGATTGTGTGACTACCTGGACGATGTCTTAGGATATGACTCGAAATAAGATACCTTTAGGACTCTCTCGTCTTGTTCATCCCTTCTCAACTCAAATTCTATTAAGGACCTTAAGGATTAGGGTTTCCTCTCTTCTCCTCACCTTCTTGAGGTATGGGTCAGGATGATAAGGATTAAGGAATATTCCACCAAATTAATAAAAAGCATGTAAATAAGGTGTCATGGACATAAGCTTAATAGAGTAAGCATAAAGGAATAGATACATGGTTAGGTCATATGACACGAGTTGTCATTGCCTTCAGGAGAGACCTGAGGATAGACCTCCTTGTCAGGAGAGAGTTAGTCTTGGAGGTAGAGACCTCCATTGGAAGTAGAGACCTAGCACATCCTTTGAGGATGATGGTAACCCTAACCCTAAGTGAGGGTTATAGAGAGAGATGACATGATGAGTTAGATGTCATGGTAGACCAGGTGTTTGGATATACATGCCTTGGATGCCATATAATCCCTGAGAGGTTAGATGATAAAGTATCTATGGCAACCAACCCTGGGAAGGTTTATGCATGTTTGAGCGAAAGATAGATCCTTCGGGGATGAGGTTAGAGAAGAACCTATAGAAACCTTATGGGCTGTTGCAGGTAGGGTATATCTTGCACCCAGAGTACGTCAGTGGACTGCAGTAGGTTGAAACCCTATCCAGTATGCATGATGGATGGCTTATGGGATGAGCATAAAGGGCTAGGTATAATATTGAGCCAATCATGAGTTGGGCATAGGCTTCACCCACGAAGAGGTATACCTATGAGCTTGATCCTTCATGGAAAGATGACCTCCAGTAGTATGGCTGGATGTGGAGTTAGCTCTAGAGAGAGGATGATGCTTCTAATACCTATGGTATAAGTGATTACCTTCTGGATGAGATAAAGAGTACTTTAGACCCAAGGGAGGTTTAAGTAACCAGTTGTGAGGCTTTATACCTAGTTGGTTGTCCTTGAAGAGGACTCGACTCTGAGGTATTACTCATATAAAAGGATCATGGGAGTACATGACATACCTTGGACGTGTTTGATTCGTGGTTAAGAGTTTGAGCATGCAATTGGATATCTAGAGGAGAACCTAGGGTTCCTAGGCCTAAGAGGGGAAGCAGTGTATCTGATGCTCCTGATGAGATTTGAGTCTCTATAGTTTCGAGCATGGTACTCCTCGTGTGTAGAGGTAAAGGAAATCTCTTAAGTTGAGGGTATGTTTGATGAACCCCTCACAGCTAAGTTGATCTAGTATTGAAGAAAGAGAACAAGTATGACCTAGCATAGTGAATAGGTGGTCTGCTTGTGCCTTAGTAGCTGTTGGGTTAGGCATGATCATGAGAATGTAAACCCTAAGGACGCTTGTGACCTTTTTTTATCAAGGTGTAGTTTCCTCCCATCCTGGGAGAGCGACCCTTTGGTAGGGAGTTTACCAGTTTGGTTGGTGTTGAGGAAACCTAAGGAGGTTTCATAGGATTTTGAGAAGCTAGGTGAAGAGTAAATGGCACGAGAATGAACATATAGACCCATAGATAGCCATCTCTATGTGCATGCGGATGTGTTGCCATGGAGGTAACCGGTATGGGGCCTGACCATGATAGTCAGGTTGCCATGATCCCTGTGAAAGGATGAAAGTCAGTCGAGAATGCAGAGAGAGATGATGAAGGCTTGGGTAAGGTTCTAAGTTGGACATGTACTATGTTATAATCCTAAGTCTATCCAAGGGTCATGTAGGGATAAGACCGATGGAAGAAGGAGTCGCCTAATTCCCTAGTTGCACATGACCATGGGGTCGGGAGGTAACAACTATCATTGTCTGAGGGCCATGGGTTAGGAGATTGATCACCTTCATGAACTCATGGGACCCAAAGGGTAGATGAGTAGGGAACTCTCTGATGCATAAGGGAAAAGGGATGACCCCAAAAGTGCCGGCTCCCTATAGACCTACAGGAGATGACCTAGGATTATGCTTGGACCAAGTAAGTCCGAGACCAGTTTTCCCTGGAAGTAGTGTGGATATCATGATGTTTGTGATATAAAGACATAAGCTGCACGTTTCAACTTGGATTTGAAAGTGTACGGGCAAGGTGGGCTGTACCATCTCTACTCTTGGAATAGGAAGAACTCTGTATTTGGACTGCAGCCAAATGCTTATTTCTTCTTGTTATGGGAGTGAGCGATAGGATAGTACGCATGCCTTACACCAAGGATAAAGATGATGTAAGTTGGAACATAGCTACAAGGTATGATGATAGAGATGATAACATACCCTAGTGAAGTGAATGATACATGGATGGTTTGCAAACACTAAGAGAGGTAGTGTAGTCAGCTTATGAGGATGTTTTATCAGGAACTATGTGGAATTTGCAAGTTAACTAAGCTCAAGTTCTATCACAGTGAGGATGAGCTCAGAGCTTCTTGATAGACTTAGAGTTTGAGATGAGATGATAAGTATAATACATGGAGGTGTATGTTACCTAACACCTAAGAAGTGGTAATGAATGCTCTGGTTGAGATATAGTACCTAGTTTAGCTGGAAGCTAGAAGAAGTTGAGGTTGTTCGACTAACCCTATGTTTGGAAAGAGGATGTGTTTTGGCTAACACACAGAGGTAACAAGATATGTTGAACAAGTTAACGGATTGATGTAGTAAAAGGATGGTGATAGAACCTCAGATACACTTCTTTGGATAGGAAGATAATAAAACCATTTTGAGAGTGGTTTAGGGTTTCCGAGGTATCAAGCTTGAGGAATCATAACAATACAGGAGGACATGATATACCTTGGTAATACAAAGATAGTAAGTGATGGTAGCATTCTGGATGCTTAGAACAAAGTTTCATGTAGCATGTGGCCATGCAAGCCAGGAGGTGAAGGATGAACACCAGTAACCCAGTGTATCGTTATAGAGGGTAAAAGAGTCCCTGAGAGGGAATGGGAGTTCATCACTATGGATGTTGTGGTAAGTCTCCCTTTGACCCAGAAGGTCAAGATGCAATATGGGTTATGGTAGATTGCCTTACCTAGATGACATGAGAAAGGAAGGGTTCTGCCAAGGGACAAATCTGGTTGAACTACATATGAAAAGAGATGGTTCAACTACACCATGATGCGAACTCAAAAGTTCTTGATGTGACCTAAAGGTTCACTTCCATGAGGTGGAAGTAGATACATGAAAAGCTTAGTGTTTGTACAGTCTTTCACCCCATACTAATGGACAGTATGATCCGGACTAGAGGGTCTGATGAGGGCATGTGTGCTCATTTAGGGTGATACATAGAGACAATTCTTAAGATGTGATGTTAACCACCATAGCCTTTATCAGGATGCAAGAATTTCTATAGGGAGGTTGTGTCGGTCACCACTTCATTATGATGATGTTGGTGAAGGAGGCCTCACGAAGGTCAGAAAAGAACCATAGTGTGTGCAGATGAAGTTGCTTTGATCGTACAATGGCCGAGAGTGAGCCCAGTGGTGACATGAGTCACAAGCTATTGCAAAGCAGACTGACATGCAGTTCACTGTGAGAGAATATGTGATGTGAAAATCCGACCCCTCTAAGCTACAACTGAGAAAGCTGAGTCCCCAATATATGGATCCCTTTGAGATGGATTGGTGGAGATGGTTGTGTAACCTTACCCCTCAGGATAAAATGATGTGTTGCATGAGTCCGATCTAGAGCACTATGTGAGGTACCCAAGCCAGGTGCTGAGCCCTGAACCTCTTTAGCTTTTGAAAGGCTGAAAAGTCCTGAGTCACCTATGAGGGTAAGATATACCAAGGTAAGAAAGAACTCAAATGGAATAAAATGAGATAATGAAGGCTCTCGGGAAACACCATGGAAAGGATGAAGCCACATGGGAGCCCTGATGGACATAAGAAGACTTATCCTGTTTGTTTGCTTGCTTGATGGAATTTTGAGGACAAAATTCCTATAAGAGGGGAAGGATGTTACAACCTCAATTTTTGCATATGTTTTCATAATTGAAATGAATAATTTTTTTGAATATGGACTTAATTAAAAAGGTGGTATGTTTTTCTTCAGAGAATGGATTTCTTTGTAAATCTCCCTTTGAGGGAATTTCGTAGTTCCTATTAATATATTAATCCAAGAAAAGAAGAAAAGTCCGAATAATGGAAAAAGTTGCATGATAATGGATAATAAGCAAAGTATTTTTGAGAAATACTTGGAAATATCTAGAAAGTAGCATTAATGGCCACAATTGAGTAAAATTCTTTTATGTATGGTTTCTAATAAAAGGAATATGAAAAGAGGAAAAGAAAATGAAAGATAAAGAGAAATCCTTGAAAAGAAATATCTTAATTTAGAAATAATAAATAAAGGGGTAAAGGAATATTCCCTGAGATTGGATTTCGTGCCTTTAGGTTTCCTTGAGATCCAAGGAATCCATAATGATAATATAATGGCAAAAGAAAGAGGAAATACCAATTAAATAAGTCTTATTAAAGAATAACTTGTTCTTGAAGGAAAAGCCCCTTTCCTTTGGAATTTGGGACTCTTTTTTTTGCATGCGTGTGGATAAAGGAAAAAGGAGATTTCCCTCAAAATTTGGTTGCAAAATGATGCACGGTTTCCAAGATATACAATTTAGAAGTTATCATAAAGTAGAAAGGATATTCTTTTGTCACGATTTGATATTGGGAATTTAATCCTAATTTTCCTGATGTTCAGATTGTTTGCGACTGTCGGATCAGCGATCCAACGATTGGGAGTGAATCCCAGTCACGTAGGGATGTCTTGTGCAGAGCCCACCTGAGAGGTCCTAGATTGGAGGATTTCTCAGAATGGAAAGGATTTTTTTGGAGCAAGAAGGACTCCATTAGCTTCGGGAGATGTTTCCGGTATGAACCAACCCCATATGTGGGTGGTTTTGTCGCCAAAGTAGAAAATCCCCAACCTGCTGACCTATAACTTTGACCCTATATATAGAGGGGGCTCGCGAGGGCACCAATGCAACCAATCGCTACCCCAGAATCTTCGGCAAGTGACGAAAAATGCAATGGCGAGATCAATTCTAGGAAGGACCCTAATCTTCCCCTACATCTTCCAGTCGACCTCGCCGGAGGTCCGACGATCTATCAGAGATGGAGGCACGACGCGAGCGTGGAATTAATAACCTAGTCGAGTTCGGATGGCGGGGGAAAAGCTCCCGAGCCTCCTAGATTGCTCGTTGGTGGACGGGATCCCAGACTCAACCTCTGAGTTGACCGCCTGCTCACGGAAGGTTTCTCGCGCGAGGAAGACGAAGGTGCTAGGGTGAGTTACACAATTGCCCTTCCGTTCATTCTTTCCAGGTAAGCGCATAGTTGTCATTTCTTATTTTCAATCATGGTCAAGGCGCACGCATAAGGACCGTTAGATCCATCCGGGTCCATAGGATCATCAATCAAACGACTCACTTTTTTCTAGAAGTAATCGATAATTCAGAAAAGTAATTTTACTTGCGAAAATCATAACTTTTAATAGGAAGCTCCGATGAATAAAGTTAAAACATGAAAGTTTCTTAGAAAAATACGAGGAATGCAATAAAATTAGTTTGAGAACCCGAATCTGTTCATATTTGCAAAAGTGTTTTAATCTAATGAAAAGTGCTTATGTATTAGATTAAGAAACCCTAATTGAGCATGTTGGATAAGCTTATATTGCTTAGTTGATGAAATTAAGTAATTGCAACCTGTTGAATAGTTAATAACGAACTTGAACCTGATCTAGATGATTTATTGCATGATTTAGGGTTTTACACCAATTATGAATGATTAAGCACTTAGAAACCCTAATTTAAAGGAAAAGAGGATAAGATCATATTTAATTCGAAAAATATGATAATATGTTGTTAAATGATGGTTCTAAGATATTTTGAATATAAAAATGGATAGAAACCCTTAACATAATAATTAGGGTTTTCTATTGGATAAAGTTGGAATTAATGGTAAATGGAATTCATAGGTGAATTAGATAATAATGAACTATGATTTGTTATTCCACAAAAGAACCTAAGATGATAAAAGGCTCTAATGTGAATATGTGAGTAATTAGGGTTTTGCTCCTAGAACTTCTGTTCTAGGGTATGAATGAGGAAAGTTGTAAAAAAACCGTAATAAAACCAAATTCGGATTAGAAACCCTAGAAAGTGAATCCAAGTCAATTAAATAGGTATATTCTTGGTAAAGTGTAGTAAATAGGCTATGTATGCTTTTCAGGAATTCTGTGATTGTTGAACTACTTCTTGGATTACTTGCTTGCTTGGAATTAGTTGAATCTACAAATCAGGTATGTGGTTAATTATGGATAACTGCCTTAGTTTCCCGAGGATTTTCTGGATGGTTAATCGCATTGAATGCAAATTATCTATTGGATGTTCATATTTGCAAATCATAAAGTCACTATGATTATCACATTAAAAATTGAAGTATGTATTCTCGCACCTACATGCCACCCTGATGGATGATGCCAAAGGTCAGGCCCAGATGGGTAGACCAATGGACACCTTGAGTGGTGACCCCAGGCACCAAGCTCAGAATTGAGAAGGTGGCCTATGATATTGCATGACTAGTGGGCACCATGAGTGGTGACCCCCAGGCACCAAGCTCGGGATTGAGAAGGTGGCCATAAGTCATTGGCAAAGGGCACCCTAAGGTGGTTATGCCAGGGTTAGGGCAAAAGCGGTGGAGAATGTCATATTGAAAAGTGTAAATTGGCTTATTAATTTGATTGTGATTATTAAATTGTTAGCCATATTTGCAAGATTTTGGTTGTTCCCACATACCAGTATATTTCGATATACTGACCGATATTTTGTTTGTCGGCGTTTTAGGAACAACAATTGAAAGAACAAACAGTAAAGTGACACATTGTGAAAGTAAAACATAAAGTGCAAGGAGGATTAGTTAGAGTGGATTCAAGCTTGGATAGATAGATTCCCAAGGTTTTCAAAGGTAAGTGAAGTTTTAATTTTATACCAAATTTTAGTTAGTTAGTAGAATTTCATAATTTTTATTGATTATTTGTCGAACCTTTGATCCTATTAATTGGATAACGGCACCGACCTTTCGGTCTCCCTTAATTGGGGGTTACCGGGAGGCGGGGTCGTTACAGTCACCAACACCTTGAACATGTCAATGTTCGTGCCTTGAATGTAGACTTGTATATGCCTCTTCCAATAGAGGAAGTTGGTTCCATCAAAGACCAGAGGATGCATGGAGAAGCCTCCCTCTAGGTTGAGAGAACCAAGTAGTTTGTCTGCCATCTTCTTGTCTCGTGGGAGATTGTTGGAGAAGATCCTTGGCTCTGATACCACTTGTTGGATCTAGGGCTCTAGAGGGGGGATATGTGAATAGAGCTTCAAAAATTCTCACAAGATAGATTAGATGTTCAAATTATATCAAATTAAAACCAATAGCTTAAGTGCAATTTGAAGTTCCAACTTACAAGCAAAGCAAGGATGAGAGGAAGCACTTGACAAAGGTCATGTAGAGTGGTTCAACTCTCCAAACTAGGAGAGAGTCAATACACTACCTAGAGAGGTCATCCTCTAGGACTTTCCAAGTGCTTTTCTCTATATATTCACTAATAAGAGTTACAACACAAGACTACCAAAGGACTTACCCATCCAAGAACAAGGAGTCTTCTACCTTACCAAGAACTTACCCACTTTTCCAAGAGTCTTCAACCTTCTTCCAATGTCTTACCTACTCTTGCACAAGTCTTCTACCTTCAAGGATTTACCCACTCCTCTTGGATCTTTAGCCTTTGCCTTCTCCTTCACCTGGAGAAGATCTGCACCTCTTCTTCAACTTTGAAGAAGAAGAAGAACAACTCCACCTTCACTCAGAGTAGCTTGCTTCACCTTTGGTTCATGGAGGAAAGGGGTAGGGAAGATGGAATGGATGAGAGATTTACAAGCACAAGGAAGTAGCTCTCTTACAACTGTCCTGTCTCACTCATAATCACAAAATGAATTGTAAACCAGAGAGAGAGAAAGGGGCTCAAGGAGTTGCAACACACTCAACTATAGCAAGGACTTAGAATAGCAAGAATGAGCAAACTTGGAATGAATTCCAAGGGGTCCTATTTATAGCTGGGGGTGTTCCCTTGAGTGTGGGATCACTTAGGGTTGAAATATAGTCATTTTTCAAGATGCAACGAATCTATTTTCTCCCAAAAGAACTCACCAACAGTTATAATCACTTTTCCTACATTTTTCATACAGTACATTTGGTTGAGTTTCAATAAAGGTAGCACGACCGATCCACTAAATGGAAAAGCCAATTTTCAAACTATGGGTCAAATTAGTTCTAAGAAACTCGACCGATGAGCTAAAATTAGGTTTTCTCATTGAGTCGATCGGTCGAGTTCTGTGAGTGTACAACTCGACCGATGGGTCATCTTAAAAAAATATATCATAGAATTTGTCGAGTTTTTAACTCGACTGATGAACAACCTGTAACAAATTTTCTAAATTGACATTTGAGTTATTAAACTATGGAATTAAGTGTCCCTGGTTTTTCTCATCTTAGTTACAAGTCATACCATCAATACAATTGATTACAAAAATCATCTAAGATCATTTGTAGTGATTTCCCAAATTGCACACTTGCATTGCATTTGACTTGAACTTGAACAAGCTAGGGCTTGTATAATTTGATCCTTTTCATGTACCTAAAGCTTGAAATAAATCTTGAACAAACATATTATATACATAGGAATGGAATGGTTAAGTCATTATCAAAATATGGGCAATGTATAACTCTCAAGTAAACATTCTCCCCCATTTTGAAAATGACAAACCATTCCTCAATCATATTGAAATGGATATTGAAGTTATACCTTTACCTTGTGAATTGCAAGGGGATTCAAGATTTGAACAATGTGAATTGCTCCCCCTCAATCTATGCTTACTCTAACCTGCATCGTGAGTCTATCTACACAAAGAAACAGGGCATATATATACTATATGGTCCTTTAGCAAGTCACATGATAGAGCATATGATGAACAAGAAAAGGATTGCATAGGAAGTAAAAACAATATGGTTGATCTTTAAAACATTGAACTTCTCTCCCTCTTTTGACATTATCAAAAAGGAAGGGGGGTAGAAGAGAATAGAAACATGTCTTCTCCAAGGACAACCAAACATACATCCATAACATGCAAACTCAAAGCATGCACCAAACAGAGATAAGAGAAACAAACAATCTAAGTCATAATCAAAATATGGTAAAACATGTCACCAACTCATGAGATAAAGTAAATCAAAGAGTAAGTGAACAAATGATTAAGATTACAACCCAAAAAGCAAGTTCTCAGAAAATAGCTACAAGAATGAACGATGAAAGCTAAAAGATAAAATAGTACAACTCAGAACATGTACCCAGATGTTTCTAATACAAAATAGTCTAGAAAAATATACATGATCAACAACTAGACTAAAAACTAGAACAACTAAACATATAAACTGTCTATGTCAACATCATCACCATCATCACCATCAGAAGCATCAGGCTCCTAGTCATCATCTCTATCTGAAGGTGCAGTAGAGAGAAAAACATCACCTTCATCACTGGAGGCACCAACAAAGCTATCACAATCATCATCATTAGATGCCTCACCATCATCCTCATCATCATCAGTAACCTCCTCGTAAGCAACAACCTCCTCATCAGCCTGGTATGGCATCTCCTCATCAGTAAGAGAACCAAAACCTCAACCGGGCCAACGTACATTCTACTCATCCCAAGACATACTAAGAGCCTGGAGCTCATTGGCCTGTGGGAAGGAAGGAGCAGACTTACTGAGGCTAGCAAGAAGAGTGGATAAGGGACCATCAGTCAGAGGTAGCACACTAGGGGTAGATCCACCAACAATAGAGGGTGTAGCAGCAGAAGGTACAGGTGGAGGGGGAGGGTAAAAGTGATCATATGCATAGGATGCATAGTCACCTGCTGGGAAAGGCTGGTACATAGGGTAGAGATGTGCAAAGAACATGTTCATGTTGGACATGATGGAACATAGGTCCTGATGCAGGAACTCCTAAACCTAAATGTTGTATGCATGTTGATGCATCATGTAGCCCATAAGAGTTTCATTGGATATATGAAACAAGGCACGGGCACGTCAGGTAGGCTGTGGTGGTGGAGGTGCTCAAGTAGAGGTAGAGGTAGAGGCACCAGGGGTGGTAATGGATAGGATAGGCACAAAATTTTGAAGAGTGGTCTCACTAATGCAAACTCCTTTCTGGGCAGGTTTGTAATGAAGGTCATGGAAAAGAGATTTTCCAGTGGCAAGTTGGAACAGACCAAAGATCAGGGCTGGGTGGGGTGGGTGGGTGCCACAGGTGTTCTTTCCTGCATCAAAGTAGGTCATATGATGGGTAGCATATCTTGACCACTTGACTCTGATGTTCTTCAAGAGATAGTACATGATCACCGTAGTGTTTTCTATAATCTTAGTTTGATTCTTCTTTGGGTGAATATTGCAATTAACAACTAGGACAAGGATGCATCTCTTGAGGTCCAAGGTAGAGGATTGAAGGGTGTACTTCTTCCTATATGAGAATTGAGCCTTCTTCAAGAACTTATGAATATCAGGGAGAGTAAGATCATATTCCTTGTAGAAGGCCTCAGGCTCAACTGAGTCAAAGTAATCTGGGTAGTCCTTACGCCAGGTGTCAGCCACTTTGACACTTGAAAAGAAGATGTTCAGGGTATCCTCAGAGACTTGAAATCTCTTCTTGTCTATCATGGATGTGAGGACTACCTGAATATCAGGGGGCGTATGAGGGTGTCGTAATTCTAATGCAAGTTAGCATAGAATTTGTGAACCACTTTTGTGCTTGTGATGGAATTGTTATAGCACACACATTCAACACGCAAGGTAGAGAGATGGTGATTATAAAGCAAATCCACTACTTGATCTATGACTTATTGCCATTATGGTCTAGGCTCAAATAGAGCACAAAAAGGGAAAGGATTACGGGGAAGGAGCTCCTTATACCTATTTAGAGCCTCATTTGAGATAAAGAAAGTGTCATCAAATAGAATCAAGCGGGAGTTGGACGAAGATGAAGGTGCATTACCTAGGGCGGCCCTCTTCATCCTATTAGATGCTATAGAAATGAATAGGAGAGGAAGGAGAGAGAAAAAGCTAAAGACTCACCACCAAAACTCATCCACAGACCTAGGTTATCATGGGGGAAGGTCAAGAGAGGTCAAGATAGGTCGAGCTAGGGCTAGGGAGAGGAAGGTTAGGCTAGGGTAGGGATATTAGGGGAGCTGGAGGTCAGATCAGTCGACTTTTCTCTAGTTGAGAGGGAGAATAGTTGACTAAACCCATCTTCAATTTGCTCCACCCCGTCCATCAGTCAAGTTATGTGAACTTGGAAACTTGACTGATAGGCTCTTTAAAAAAGCTCTCGGCCTCCGATCCGTCGAGTTGGTAATTCGACCTGACGTAAGCTTAGAAATCCTAGTTTCTAGCCATTAGAGTGTTAATTAAATTTATTTTTCAATTCCATTATGTATTTTGAACATACTTAGACACATATCATCCATCATTGGGTACTATTTTATGGTAAAACATGTGTTTGCTAAAACTACCCAAAAATAAGAGAAAAAAAGGTGAAATGAACATGAAAAATGGATTTTAGTAGATTACCAAGCATAGGTGATCAAAACAAAGGTAAAACATATAGGATACATGACAACTAACTAGAAGGCATATCAGATTCATGCAAAGCAGTTATGAGCAATTTAGATCTAATAAAGTTAAATTGCTCTCTAACTAGAGGTTTAGTGAAAATGCTCGCCATCTTATTTTATGTGTCAACATGCATGATATAGATATCCTTCTTGGCAATGTGATCACGGAGAAAGTGATGGTGAACCTCGATATGTTTATCTCTACTATGCAAGATAGGATTATAAGACAATTTAATTGCACTAATATTATCCAAATAGATAGGAGAAGCATCAAAATGAATTTTAAAGTCTTGGAGCATTTTCTTCATCCATAGGACCTAGGCACAAAAACTCCCGACTACAATGTATTCAGTCTCGGTGGTTGATAATGCCACTGTGCTCTATTTCTTAGAAAACCAAGACACTAGGCATGGTCCTAGGAGGAAACAAGAGCCACTTGTGTACTTTCTATCAATCATGCACTCTGCATAATCCACATCACTATACACAATAAGAGTAAACTCCCTTGACTTGGGATACCATAGTCCAAAATTTTGGGTCTTGGTTAAGTACCTTAAAATCCTCTTAACAACTATAAGATGTGATTTCTTAGGATTTCATTGAAAGAGAGCACACAAACCAACAATAAACATTATATCAGGTCTAGAGGTAGTTTAGTAAAGTAAACCTCCAATCATACCTCTATAGAGCTTCTCATCTACCTTCTCACCTTCTTCATCTTTGTCAAGTTTGGCAATGTTTGACATGGGTGTGTCCATCTGATTGGTGTTCTCCTCCCAAAGCATTTGAGTAGTTCACTTGTATACTTGTCTTGGTTGATGAAGTTCCCATCTTTTGTTTGCTTGATTTGAAAGCCAAGGAAGAATGTGAGTTCACCCATCATACTCATTTTGAATTCACCCTGCATAAGATTACTAAATTCTTTGCAAATATTAAGGTTAGTTATGCAAAAAATGATATCATCAATAGATATTTGAATCATAAGAAAATTGTGAGAAATGTGCTTTAGAAATAAGGTAGAATCCACTTTGCCCATGATATACCCATGATCTAACAAAAAGTTCTTTAATTTCTCATACCAATCTTGAGGTGCTTATTTGAGTCCATAGAGAGGTTTTGCAAAAAATAAACATGGTTAGGTAGACTATCATGTTCAAAGCCCGGAGGTTATGCAAAATACACTTCCTCCTCAATTGTACCATTAAAAGACACACTCTTAACATCCATTTGACATATAATAAAGTTTTATAACTAATAAAGGAAAGAAACATATGAATGGACTCAAGTCTAGCTACAGGTGCATATGTTGCATCAAAATTTATACCTTCCTGTTGATTGTAGCCTTGAGTCACTAACCTTGCTTTGTTCCTTACCACTTTGTCTCTTTCATCAAGCTTGTTGTCGTAGGCCCATTTGGTGCCAATGATCTTCCAATCACTTGGTCTTAGAACTTGGGTCCAAACTTTGTTCATTTCAAATTGCTCCAATTCTTCTTGCATAGCTAGAATCCACTAATCATCCCTAAGAGCTTCATTGACATTCTTTGGCTCGAGTTGTGAGATGAAGGCGTTGTTGATTTGTTCTTTGTTGAATGCATCCCGTGTCTTCACTCTTTCAAACGTATCACCTAAAATTATCTCCTTTGCATGATTCTTTGCAAATCGGGGGGTTGGATCCTTCTTTTCTTCATCTTTCTCTTTTTCTTGAGTGACCACCTCTTTTCCCTTTTGGGTGAAGTTGAGCTCTTTTAGAATAGGAATTACTTCGCATGTAATATCATCATTTAGAACAATATCTTTGGGAATAGAGGGGTTAGTCTCAATAAACATAACATTAATGGATTCTTCTACTTTAGTAAGATCAATATTAAAAACTCTATAAGCCTTACTAGTAGTGCTATAGCCAAGAAAGAAATCCTTGTAAGATTTCAGATCAAACATGTCGAGAGAATCTTTCATATTCAAAACAAAACACGGACATCCAAAAACATGAAAATACTCACTAGAAGGCTTCCTACCACGCCATAGCTCATAGGGGGTTTTCTTCAAAGAAGGATGTGTTAAAACCTAGTTTTGCACAACACATGAGGTACTAACATCTTCAGCTCAAAACTTCTATGGAGTAACATACTCTAGAAGCACAGTCCTAGCCATCACCTATAAAGAACTATTCTTCCTCTCTACAACCCCATTTTTTTGAGGTGTTTGAGGTGAAGAGAAGTTGTGTGCATAACCAGATTCTTGACAAAATCATTCAAAATTCTCATTTTCAAATTCTCCCCCATGCTCACTACGGATGGAAATGATGTTGCAAGAAGCTTCATTCTCAACTCATTTATAAATGCTCGATGAAACATCAAGTGTATCACTCTTAGAAATGAGAAAGAAGGTCCAAATATATCTAGAGAAATCATCAAAAATAATAATATAATACTTAGAACCACGAAGCGATTGAGTTCTCATTGGTCCAAATTGATCAATGTGAAGAAGTTCAAGAGCTATCTTGGTACTAAGGACTCTTTTGGATTTGAAATAGGACTTGCTTTTCTTTCCTTGGGTACAAGGTTGGCATTCCTCATCATTTTCAAAATCCAATCTGGGAAGTCCCTTAACCAAGTCCTTTTTTCTCAACTTCTTCAACTATACATATTTACATGACCAAGTCGACGGTGCCAAAGAGTAATATCATTCGAGTTTACCACTAGGCATCTATCATCAATAGGCTTAATAGAGTCAAGAGTAACAATATAAAGATTACCACTTCTAGTCCCCTTATATATAACTTGGTAGGTGAGGGAATCTAGAATCAAGCATTTAGAGGAAGTAAATAACACAAGGTAACCATTGTCACATAATTGAATAACACTAATTAAATTGTGATGTATGCATTCCACAAAAAGAACATTCTTGATACGCAAGGATTCACCTACATCACCCTCACCTTTGACTTTACCTTTCTTATTATCCCCAAAGTTGACGAAACCTCCTTTATTTTTGGTGAAGTTGTTGAAATGACTTATATCACCTGTCATATGCTTAGTACAATGATTATAACCAATCCATGTTCCTTTTTCCTACAAGAAAGGAGAATGTAAGTTCCCAACTCAAACTTTAAGATCCAAAGTTAGCTTGGGGACCAATTTCATCTTTCGGTTGGTCCCCTTAGTCTTGTAAGGACAATAAGTAGAGTAATCATCATCACACTTGCAATAAGAACAAACCATTGGATTCTTAGCAGTGGAAGATTCTCCTACAAAGAAAGAGGTCTCCTTGCTCTTTTTCTTACCTTTGGATTTGCTCTTGCCCTTTGGTGCTCCCCCTACAAATCCAAAACCACTAGTACCACTTTGTTTGGTAGAATGGTCAAGGATTTCATTTAGGGAGTTCTTCCCTTTGAGGAATTTCTGTCGGGCTTATCTTAATCTATGGTTATCATCATTTAGAGAAATAATAGTAGAAGATAAGCTAGCTATGTCATCCCTAGCATGAATAAGATCGGCCTCAAGACAGAGGGCTTTAATTAAATATGAATCCTTCTCAACATCAGTAGGCAAGATAGGTCTAGATGATAAATCATTAACTTGACAAAGCAACCTAGAATTTCCAGATTTAAGCATTTGAATTTCACTAAGATAGACATCTCTTTCATTTCTACGAGCATCAACACGAAGCTTAAATTCAACATTTTTAGTTTTAATCATTTCAAGCTCTTTTAGGCAATTTTGGTTTTCTTACTTAAGGTTTTAAATGTTCTTATAGTAGATACCATTCTCAACTTCAACTCCATTGTATTGGATCTCAAGATAAAGGTACTGCCCTTGCAAGTTATCAATACTCTCAAGATGAGCTTTCTCATTCAGCTCAAGAATTTCAAGTTTAGCACATAAATCATCAATAATTTATCCTAACCATTTTCTTTTAGATTTACATTTTGCAAAAGATGAATGGGTTGAAATAAGCATGTCAATTATAGCTTCCTTAGATAATTCATGAAATTTTACCTCACTAACCTCACTTACCTCACCAATTTCTTCACTAGTAGAGGCCATGAGAGCAAGGTGGCACTCTCCATCTTCTTCGGAGCTTGATCTACTTGAAGATGAAGCTTTCCAAGCTGCATTGTTGTGTCTCTTATCCTTCTTCTCCTTCTCCTTCTTGTACTCCTATTCTTTCTTTGAGCTTCCCTTGTGGTGTGACTTTCTTGACTTGGGACATTCACTCTTGTAGTGCCCCTTTTTTCCACACTTATAACATCTAGGAGTAGAGGAGGAGGCTTGCTTTCCTTTGAAGTGTTTGCCCTTGATGTAGTTGGCTTCATGCTCACTTGGTCCATCATCTTCACTAGAGGGGGAAGGAGAAGTTTGGCACGCAAGTTGTTATTGAAGGATGACTAGCTCCACTTGTGCTTTGAATGCACTATCTTTGATCTTCTTGGCTTCCTTCTCTTCTTGCTTGGCTTTTTCTTCTTGTTTGTCAAGCCTTGGTTCATGGGATTGGAGGTTTCCAATGAGCTCTTCGGTTGGGATGTCACTAAGGCTCCTCACTTCTTCAATGGAGGTAAACTTTGACTCCCATCTCTTTGGTAGAGTCCTCAAGATCTTGGAGTTGATTACACCAATATCCAAAGTGTTGCCCAATGCAGCCAACCCATTGATGATGACATTGAGTCTTGAGTACATCTTTGCAATCTGTTCTTTCTTGCCCATCTTGAAGTTCTCTAGAAGGATGTTTAACATGTACATCTTGGCCTCCTTGACTTGCTTTGTGCCTTCATATGTGATGCACAATTTTTCCAAAATCTCATAGGCGGTGCCCCAAGATGAGATGTAGTTGAACTCCATTGGGGCAAGGGCTGCATAGAGGATGCTTTCGGCTTTGGCATTGAGTTGGGCTTCTTTGAGTGTAGCTTCACTCCATGTTGCAACAACTCTAGTTGGCTCCTTGTAAGGTGTGGCCATGACCTTCCACATGTCAAAGATCATGCCTTGAATGTAGAATTGCATACACATCTTCCAATAGAGGAAGATGGTGCCATCAAAGACCGGACGACGCTTGGAGAAGCCATTGTCTAGGTTGTCGCCCATCTTCTCATCTCATGGGAGATTGTTGGAGATGATCCTTAGCTCTGATACCACTTTTTGGATCTAGGGCTCTGGGGGGGGGGGTAAATAGAGCTTAAAAAATTCTCACAAGATAGATTATACCTTCAAATTATATCAAATTAAAACCAATAGATTAAGTGCAATTTGAAGTCCTAACTAACAAGCATAGCAAGGATGAGAGGAAGAACTTGACAAGGTCATGTAGAGTGGTTCCACGCTCCAAACTAGGAGAGAGTCAATCCACTACCTAGAGAGGTCAGCTTCTAGGACTTTTCAAGTACTTTTCTCTATATATTCACCAATAAGAGTTACAACACGAACACCAAAGGACTTACCCATCCAAGCACAAGTAGTCTTCTACCTTACCATGGACTTACCCACTTTGCTAAGAGTCTTCAGCCTTCTTCCAAGGTCTTACCTACTCTTGCACAAGTCTTCCGCCTTTAAGGATTTACCCACTCCTCTTGGATTTCATCCTTTGCCTTCTCCTTCACATGGAGAAGATCTTCACCTCTTCTTCAACCTTGAAGAAGTACAACAACAACTCCACCTTCACTCAGAGTAGCTTGCTTCACCTTTGCTTCATGGAGGAAAGGGGTAGGGAAGATGGAATGGATGAGAGCTTTACAAGTACAAGGAAGTAGCTCTCTTACAACTGGCCTATCTCACTCATAATCATGAAATGAAGTGTAAATTAGAGAGAGAAAGTGGCTTAAGGAGTTGCAACACACTAAACTATAGCAAGGACTTAGAATAGCATGAATGAGCAAACTTACAATGAACTCCAAGGGGTCCTATTTATAGATGGGGGTGTTTCCTTGAATGTGGGATCACTTAGGGTTTAAATATAGCCATTTTCCAAGATGCAACAAATCTATTTTCTCGCAAAAAAACTCACCAACTGTTATAATCACTTTTTCTACATTTTTTTATAGTAAATGTGGTCTAGTTTCAATAAAGATAACCCGACCGATCCACTAAATGACACAGCCAATTTTTAAACTATTTGTCAAGTTTATTCTAGGAAACTCAACCGATGAGCTAAAATTAGGTTTGCTTAGTGAGTCAGCGAGTCAAGTTCTGTAAGTTTACAACTCAACCGATAGGTCATCTTCAGAAAATCCATCATAGGATTGGTCGAGTTTCCAACTCGAACGATTAAAAGCCTGTTAAATTTTTTTCTAAATTGACATTTGAGTGATTAAATCGTGGAATTGAGTGTCCCTGGTATTTTCTCATCTTAGTTACAAGTCATATCATCAATACAAGTGATTACAAAAATCATCTAAGGTAATTTGGAGTGATTTCCCAAATTGCACACTTGCATTGCATTTGAATTATACTTGAACGAGCTAGGGCTTATATATTTGATCCTTTTCATGTACCTAAAGCCTGAAAGCAATCTTGAACAAACATATTAGATACATAGGAATGGAATGGTTAAGTCATTATCAAAATATGGGAAATGTACATCTCTCAAGCCAATAGTATATAATTTTCACAAAAGAGAAGGAAACAACCACATAATACATTATTTACTTTACTTCACTCTCATTTGAGTTGATGATATCTTTGTTACATGCATCATTCCACCCATAATTTTAGGCATTAGGATTCATACATTTTTTCTTCTTCACCATGTAGGTTCATCATGTTTTATTTTTACATAAATAATTCAGATGTTACTTGTTAATCTTCACAACCACCTATTTCATACCATCCATTGCTCTTATTGGTAGGCCACTTAAATGATTTTTCTCCTTATTAATTTGTATAAGGAGAATTGTTTCCAATTAGATTGGTAGTTAGGTAAAGAGCAATGTAGAATAGGGAATCATATGGCGCACCAAGGAAATGCTTGCTTGACTATAATATTAACTGTTCTCTTGATAGTGTTCATTGATTTAAGGATGGAAATCTTTTATTAATGTTTTTGGTTGTTGTAGAGAAGTTAATTGTTTAGTGATTAATGAAGGCCAGTTTGGGACTGCCATGTGGGGGTAGTTGAGAAATGATATTCATATGTTTATGTCATTTTACTGACTTGTCTTAGACAGATCCAAGAGTGTGTTGCTCGAGGACGAGCATCATTTAAGCTTAAGGGAGTTTGATTCACTGATTATGTGTTGTTTTCATAGTCTATTTTATATTATTTTTGTGCACTTTTTGTTAATTTTTGTATTAATTGTGCATGATTTACTTTTATTAAGCTATGATACTTATTTGCATCAAATAAATATAATTTCAATGTTTTCGAATCATTTATGATATTTCCAGGGCTTATGTTCAGATTTTGTGAATTTTATGAACTTTTCAAGAATTTATACAGCTTGGTACAACTGACTGTGGAGTCTGTGGTATGGGCACATGCTCAGTTTGGAATAGAAAGAAATTGAGAATACTTGGTAGTACCAACTCTACAAGTCGATATTACCGACAACATCACATCATTTTGATTAAGAATTATTGAAGCAACTCGATACTATCGACGGTCTCGTCGGTAGTACCGACAACTTGACAGGTGGTCACACAATTAGAGGAGTCGGTAGTACCGACACCTTTTCAGTAGTATGGATGCATTGGGATTAGGTAGATCTAAAAACATCATTTAATCCGACAACTGAGGTTTTAACTCACCCTAAGTCATTCTTATGACTTAGGGGAAGTGCAAACAGACCTATCTATCTCATCTTTTTCCATCGTATGGCGGTCGAGTGTGAGGAGAGGATAAAGTGGAGAAGAAGACCACATTGTGGATGATCTAGGCACTTCCAGCAGATAGATTTGTAGCCGGAAGGTACCAAGTCGGCACGTGTACGAGAAAGGATCATTTGAGTCGTCTACTACATGGGTTCTTCATGTTCTCCACATTTTTTCTCTTCCATTTGATGTTTTTGACTATAGAAACTATGCGTGGTAATCCCCACATTCCTTAGGACCCAAGAGTAGACCGGTTATGCATTGTAATTGACTTTTATACATTAATTCATCCATTTATCTTAATATCTGGATTTATTTCTATGAAAATGAATGAACTATCCATTCTTGATCACCATTGGTAGTAATTGGACCTTTAATTGCTTTGGAAAAAGAAAATTAATGGTCAAAACTTCAAATAAATACTCATTATATAAAACACCTTTGAGAAAGATGGCTTACAAACATGAGGAGATTACCCAGAGAAATTGATAAAGCACCTATCTAATAACACAATCGATATGAGAGTGCAATTTGTATTATATTAGGTAGTGAATTACACCATGAGAGAGGGTAATTCTCACTACATCTCTAAATCTAGGGTTAGCAGATATTTTTATTAATGTATTGATATTAAATTGCAATGTTGAGTGTGGAGAAACCACTATCCTAAGGAATTCACTCAGATCAAGAAAAACAACCAAAAATTTAGATTTATTTTCTATTCTAGATAATTAAACCAATCAATAAAGTTTCTTCGACCTAAGATGATTGTATTACAATTAGAAATAGTATCTGAAGTTATGTTTTTCCATGTTCAACATACAAGCCTCTTTGGCCTATATTACTCTGATAGCGTACACTTTCCGTTTAAGTGTATAGAAAATACATCACTGTTCAAACTGCCCTAGCCAGCCATATCAAGATGGACATTTCCTTTCTCACTATTCCTATTGTGGACACAACCAACATCATCACTCATGAAATTATTGTCCCACAAACCCCTCTCCCATCTATGACCATACCCATTTCCTCTCCTCCCTCTCCCTTCGATTCATTTCTCTATGATTAATGCCAAGTTCCTTATGAGCCACCACTACATGTCACTATGCAAGTAGTGCAGCCAAATGTCATGGATGGATACTCCACCCATCATCCCTTCACTCCACCCTCCATTGACATTAGTGGACAACATAAGACGAGACAACTGCAAATCAGTCAAAACAATGCTCCTTTAATCATTATCCTTATGCAAATGTGTTCAATGTGACTACTCCCCAACACATGTCAAACCATGGGGACCTAACCGTCTTGATTTTAATTTTTGTCTGTGGTATATTGATGTATGACTATACATCCATCATACATTTCAAGACACACAGACAAAGATGTTGGAGTGGTTCTAAAAAAAATCAATCAAGTCACTATCACAACCCTGCCTCCTCCTCTACTCTTCCACTTCCTTACTATCTGCCACTACCATGATCTTCATCCCTCCTTTTCGGGTTTGGGTTTTTCTTGGGACAAGAAACAATCTAACTCTGGAGTGGAGGTGGGTGGTATGTTTCTACTCCACTCCCCTTATCATGCTTTATCAACATCATGTTTTCTTATTTTTCATGTAGTTGTTTTTATAATTTCTTCTTTTATGGCATTACCTAGTCGGCCATATTTTTTTCTTTTGTTGTAAAATGGCCATTACGTAGTCGGACAATTTGAATACATTTTTATCACTGTACCCCTTTATGAATTTAGTAAATCTTTTGCAATTTTTTTTACAGAATGCCATGTTTTCATGTCACTTAGGACCCCAAAATAGCATCACTCCTAGGAAAAGTTGGCGAAGCATATGTAATGAATCAAAACCAAACAAAATTTTCCTCTACTTTTAAATTGTGGACTAACTTGATATAAATCTTGTATAATATGATTAATAGGAATATTCTATCTGATGTAATGACACTTTCTGAAATAAAAAAATTGTGTGAAGTTATAAGAAGAAGGACACATTTTATTTCCCTCCATATTTTCTTTCTAAAAAAGAGAAGCAAAGAATCACCACCAGACAAAAATCAAGTCTGGGGTGGTATGCTTCTCATATCAAAACTCCATGCCCCACAAAGGGGCGTACCATGAAAAGATGCTAAAAGAGCACACAAAAAATCATTGTGACCAATGAAGCCACAATTCCATAAACCAAACTTTTTTCCCAAGTCAAACAAAGGAGGGATCATCACTTCTTTCTTTGTTTCCACCCCCCCCCCAATTTCATCCTGTTCTTGTGCAACAACTCATATCAAAGAAAATACACTAATAAAATTGACAACGTCAAAGAAAAAGTAAGATGAACACGAAGCCTATTTTTTCATAAAGTCAAGATTTAGAAACAAGATATGATATTTGTTTTTAATAGGGAATATAGAATTTTGTGTTTTGTGGTTTTAGGAGATAATTTCGCTCGGCTAAAATTGAAGGTAAGGAATAAAGTGATGTCTACTAGGGCAAGGATGAATATGTTGTTAGTATAAATTGGATTTATTTGTGATTTAATTTTCTTGAGGATAAGAGAAGATTCTATCCAGGAGTATTTTGATGATGCATATTCATCATTTATTTCTGCTTCATTTAGGATAATTAATTAAGACTTTTTTTATAATTTTAGTAAAATTCGGAAATGAATTGAACTTTCATCATCTTGATATTCCTTTTATGAATTGTTATGAGATTCCTCTCAATTTTTAGGAATTATTAAAGCATTTAACTCAACATAAGAAAAGATGAAGATAGGAGGCCTTTTGGATTTCTCACAGAGTTTTATATACCTCACACTAAAATAGTCATAACTCACACATACAAATTCCAAATTTGTAATTTAGATATGTTTTGAAATGATAATTTCAATTGTTACAGGAAAATCAGATTTTGTGGTGACTTTGGTAGTCATTTTTCTATCCAATCAACAAGTGAACGTGTCTATTCGTTTTCCCATAGTGTCTGATTTAAATATATACCTTGCACCAAAATTGGCATAACTCACATATCCCAAGATGTAATTTAATGTTCAAATATGTGTTGGAAAGAGAATTCAAATGCCTACATGAAAACTCATTTTTGGGCACATTTTAAAGCTTTTTACCAGCCAAAATTCTTACAAAATTTAGGAAACAAGAATCTATAGAGAGAGAGTCAGAATTTGAAGAGTCAAAATAAGGCAATAAATGATCTTATCTATTGCCTATGGAGGAAAGAAATTATTCTCTTGACCAAGACACACAGTAGCCTCTTCTTCCACTTTTTTCTCCTCCCCCTTTAGGGTTTCCACCGCTTCATCCCCTATAAAAGGAGGGGGGACTCCACAATAACAGGGCATCCAATTTTAGATAGAATCTTAGTTTGTAATCCTGAACTTTATACTCACATTTCCTTTTGAAATTTTGTCATTTTAATTCCTATTTGCAATATTTAATTTTGCAATACAATTTTGGTTTTTTATATTTGGATCTTGGTTATTCTCATTCTTCATTTTTCTTTCTTATTCCTTGTTCTTCTCTAGGAATAGAGAATTATGGTATCAAGCCATTTAACTGACACCACCTAGATCTCCTCAGAGATTCTTCTTCCTATGGTGTATGGCTTCATTCCTTTCTTCTCTTGCTTCTCCTCTAATGGCTAGTGAGTAGTATCCTTATCAAGGCAAGGGGAATAGCCCCTTTTCCATTGTGTTGATCAAATTGAGTTTTTGTGACTTTTTATATGGATGGATTTTGGTTTAGAATTGGTAATTTCAACGAAGTAATTAATCGTTTTCATTGTGAATTAATACCATTAGATGCAATTGTGGAAATTGAGATTTTGGAGAGAATAAGCCATTTGCACGGGGATTTGGATGCGACCATGGAAAACTCCCCCTTAGGATGATGAATTAAGAAGCATGAGTGCCATGACCAATGGGCTCATGTGGAATTTTCTCTTGTGTTTTGTTTATGAATGATTTGTATATCTGCTTCTATCTTACTTGTCATGTATTCTTTGATCTTATCTTCACTTTGGTTGAGGTAGTGAAAACCCCTAAGCCTCAATGTTTTTTCATATATGATTTCAATCATTTCTTCCAACTCTTGTTCCAATCTCTTTCCTTTAATTATTGCAATTTTATTCTTGTCCTTAGATAGTCTTTTATTTTTTGTTAACAATCTTCAAGCTTTACTTTTTTGCTTTAGTTTAATCTTTTCATTTCCTTTCTTTAGTGTAATCTTTTATTTCTCTTGCACTTTCATTTCTTGCATTAGTTTAATCAACCCCCTCAAATTGAATTTACTTTTTGTTGAATCTTTCAAAAATATCAAAAAGAAATAAAAGTTAAAAATCAACTAGGTTCTAAAAATAATCTTAAAAAAGTCCTATGAGATTTGACCCTTTCCATGCTAAGCCTTAATTGGAAAGTTAAAAAAGGTTAAACTCTAGGATAATCTATATTAGTTTTTGGTCCATGAAATGACTCATATTATTTTATTATGACTCACAACAAGGTTCTCAACTTGAAGACATATATCATCAAGTAACATCATCCTTTAGACATCTATTATGTTATACTATTATCTGATAAGTGAACAAACTTATTGGGTGAAGATTTCCTTTATTATTGATCAAATCTTTTATGAGATATGCCATTTCAATCATTATACGACTTGATCTCTGGGAATATATACCAACAGACTCCTACTTGCACTTAGAGCCAATCACCCATGAATTTTAATCCCAAGTGGTCTAACATGGCGTTCATGCTTCTAGTTGTGAAATTGCTTTTTTTAACGGGTCAGCAACATTGCTTTGAGTTGGTAATTTGCAAATCTTCACATCTCCTCACTATACTATCTCTCATATGAGATGAAATTGTTATTCTATGTGCTTGGAATGTTGTCGCAATCTGGGTTCCTTAGCTAGTGCAATTGCTCCATTATTGTCACGATACATCTCTACTGCATCTTTGATGCTTGGAACCACCCCAAGTTCAGTGATGAACTTCTTGATCCAAACAACTTCCTTTGCCACATTGGAAGCAACAATATACTCAACAACTATTATTCAATCAACAACTAGTTCTTGCTTGGAACTCATCCAGCTTATAGATCTATTGTTTAGGCAAAACACAAACCGATACTATGATCTAAAGTCATATTTGTTAGTTTGGAAGCTTGAATTGGAGGAACCCTTTACCACAAACTCTTCCTCACCACCATAGACAAGAAACTAATCCCTAATTCTTATGCAGTACTTAAGGATGTTCTTCATGGCAGTCTAGTGACTTTCACCAAGATTTGACTAATACTTGCTAGTCATACTCAAGGCATATGAGACATCAAGATGAGTACATAACATTGCATACATGATAGATCCAATTGAAAATACAAATGGAATTTTACTCATGTGTTTCCGTTCTATACAAGAACTAGGACATTGAGCTTTAGAGATACTAACACCATAAGACATGAATAAGTTTCCTATCTTCAAGTTCTTGATTCTGAACTTTTTCAACACTTTGATAATGTCTATGCTCTGGCTTAGGCCAAGAAGACTTCTAGATCTATCTCTATAAATTTTAATTCCTAAGATATAAGATTCTTCTCCTAAGTTCTTCATAGAGAATGTATTTCGCAGCCAGGTTTTTACCATCTGTAAGATAGGGATGTCATTCCCAATCAATATTATGTCAACTACATACAATATGAGTAATACAATCATGCTCCCACTAACCTTCTTGTAAACACACGGTTCATATTCATTTTGACTAAAGCCAAACTCTTTGAGTGTTTTGTTAAATTGAAGATTCCAACTTTGCGATGCTTTCTTCAATCTGTAGATATTCTTTGAAGCTAAGAGACTTTATTTTCATCCTTTGGATTTATAAAACCCTCGGGTTGTGTCATGTACACATACTCAAGTAGATTGTTACGCAATGTGGTTTTAACATCCATTTGACAAATCTCATAGTCATAATAAAATACAATGGCAAGGATGATCCTGAGAGACTTAACCATGGCAATTGGGGAAAAGGCTTTGTCATAGTCAACACCTTGAACTTGTCAGAAACCCTTTGCAACCAATCAACCTTTGTAGGTTTGTACATTATCATCCATGTCATTCTTCTTCTTGAAGACCCCTTTGCACCCTATGGGTTTTACCCTTTCAGGTGGATCCACAAAGGTCCATACCTTGTTGGTGTACATGGATCCCATCTCAAATCTCATGGCCTCAAGCCATTTCTCAGTTTTTTGTCCCTTAATAGCTTCTAGGTTGGTTGTTGACTCATCATCAATAACCAACTCATCACCTTCTTGAGTCACAAGATAACCAATTCTTTTAGGCTCAAGGTGTGTCCTACTAGATCTATGAGGTTCCTATGTTACATGAGGAATTAGAGATTTCACAACAGTCTGTGACTCTCCATGTTTCACTTATACCTCTACTGGTTCAATGTTTTCTTGTTGGTCATGTAACACTTAAAGTTATAATTTTCTTCCATTGAATCCTTTTGAAATGCATTTTTTTATATGAATACAACACACACTTTGTTGTCATATGGAGTATAAAGTAGTATCCTTTGGTTTCCCTAGGATATCCAACAAAATAACATTTATCCAATCTGGGTCTAAGATTTTTTAGAAACTTCTTTCTCAATAAGTTGCACATCCCCAAATATTCATAAAAGACTCAATGGAACATTTATCATACCATATATCATATGGTGACTTTTTGAACTGATTTAGATGGTACATGGTTTAGTATAAACATTGTGGCTTTTAGATCATATCCCCAGAAGGAATTTAGAAGATTATCACAACTCATAATCGGCCGCACCATATCTAGTAATGTATAGTTCCTTCTTTCTGATAAACCATTATGCTCTGGTGTTCAAGGTGGAGTCCATTGTGATACGATATAACGGTATAGTAGAAGGTCCTCAAATTCATGGATTAACTATTCTCAACCTTGATCAAAATGAAGTGCCTTAATACTTTTACCAAGTTGGTTCTATATTTTTTCATGAAATCCTTTGAACTTTTCAAGGGTTTCTCACTTATGCTTCATCAAGAAAACAATACATACCTAGTAAAGTCATCAATAAAGGTAATGTATTGATAACCACCTCTAGCATTTGTTCTTAAAGAGCCACACACATCAATATGTATGAGTCCTAATAGATCACTTGACCTCTCACTGTTACTAGTGAAGGGAGTCTTTATCATCTTGCCCAACATACAAGACTCACATGTCTATATTGATTTGAAATAAAAAATGTCCAGATAACCATCTTTATGGTGTCTAGAGATGTGTTTCTCATTTATGTTTCCTAGAAAGCAATTCCAAATGTATGTTCTATTTTAGATATTGAGTTTTAATCTATTTGTATTTACATTATAAACATTCGTGTCAAGATCTAATAAGTAAAGACCATAGGTCATTCTAACACTACCATAAATATTTCATGTTTTAAAATAGAACATAGACCATTGTTTATATGAAATTTGAATGCATTCTTGTCCATACAAGATATAAAAATTATGTTTCCATAAATGGTAAGTATAAAATAGCAGTTCTCTAACTCTATTACAAGGCAACGTGGCAGAGATAACTCATAGGTTCCAACTTCACTGGAAGAAACTCTTGCTCCATTAGAAACTCATAGTCCAACCGCACCTTTCCTCAAAAGTCTACTTCTCTATAGATGCATCACATTGGAGCAAATGTGTTATCAACATTTGGTGTCCAGTACCCAAGATGAAGAAATAGTGAAGTGAATCTCAATTATATATATACCAGAAGTAGAGATCTCTATTTCTTGTTTCATCTTCCTTAGTCCTTTTAAATGAATAGGACAAATTCTTTTTGCACTTAACCCTCTCCTTATTTTGAGTTCAAGAGACTTGGACTTCAGCTTAACCTTAGAACATTTATTGGCCTTTCCTTTTCCATTGTACTTTGTTCCACTGATCATCATGATGGGTTTTTCCTTCTTCATTTGTACTTTGACATTTATTAACATGAAAAACAATTCATACAATAGTTTACTCAAGTTAAACAAGTGATAACACTCAATAAATTGGCCATATGATTCAAGAAAAAATTGTAGAATCATATATGTGGTCAACTCTTTACCTAAAGAAAGATCCTATTTTCTCTAGATGTTCCACATGTCCAATCATATTTAGAACATGGGGATCTACTGGATCTCCCTTTGTCAGTTTGCACTCAAAAGACACTTTGGAGATATTATACCTTTCATTCTTTTCATGTTGTTTATGCAACTCATAGTTCATACAACCCAACATAAGGTTTTTGATGCATGTGGCATCATTAGCACATTTCAAGTAATCATCTATCAACCTTAGGCTCATTTGGAGTGGGTTCCTCTAGCATTAGTGTTTCAAAGACTCTGAGAATATTTCTCAAAGTCATGTGCCAGTTATGGAAGTTTATCTCGTTTAGATTGTGCTTCTAAGGGATAGATGACAATGATACTGTGATTTCCTTTTATATCTACAGGAGTAAAATTTGCACTTTGTCAAAATACTTTTGATTTGATTTAATAATATTGACGATGTTAACTTTGCCTTTAATTAATTGTTGCTCCTACTATTTTTTTTCAAATTGATAGCCCTCACATATCAATTTGGAAGATTGCAACGTACAATTTCTAGTGATCAAGACTCAAAATAATTAAGTTATTACCCGACCAATGCCAGCGTCTATAACTAATTATTAAGGTAGGAAACATTTTTCAATTGCATCTCATGCAACTCTTGTATATATGGTATGCACAACTCCTTATCACATCTCATCTTTATGCTTCTACAGACTTAACCTCATTAGGGTCACCTAGTTTAGCCTGACCCAAAAGCCAACATGATATTAATGCACCCTACTTGGAAGGCCCACAAAACCACCATCACACTTCCATGATATAGATGGCACACCATGCTTGGCGTGCATATGCTTAGTCAATCAATCTTTTCAAGTGTGCTACTTGTAGAAATCATCTAAGACTTAATATTTGATTGAGGGATTTTATTTATATATGAATACATATACATATCCAATAACCACATACTAATAATATGTATCATATACATACTATATCCACAAATTAAACATGCAATAATAAATAATGGGTGATGGTTATAGACACACTAATGTAATCATTTGGAGCCATAAAGAGTTGCTACCTCCTAAAGTCGAAATCATATGCATCAACTAGTATTGTTGAAAATATGTTCTGAAATGATCTTAGTCGGTCGACTTAACTCTTGAGTAGATTAGTTGGTCTCCTGGTCATTGACTGGTCTTCTTAGATCAGTCGATTGGCTCTTGGCTAAAGTGGCATCTGGACTCCTCCACTTGGTTAGTTGGGCCTCCAGTCGATCAGTCCTCTCCTCCTACCATTTATCCTCCTCAGTCCTCCACTCCCTTAGTTTGACTTTGGAGTCATCGACTCTTTTGGTGCAGAATGCCTTCTCTTGGCCAAAAGAGGACATAAAACTATCCTATTACTATATAGCTTATTACATTATAAAAGTTGAAACATCGAGTTACATTCGCGGGGAGCATAGGGAGGAAAACATTAACTTACATATGAAAAGAGACAATGAGAGAGGCTCGGTATGCAAACCAAATTAAAAAAGTAGGAATGAAACCATTCAACCATTGACCATATCTAGGGTGCATTGGCCATAATCATGCATACATCCACCATCACTACATTTTTAGGATGACTTGTATAAATTGCATACATCATATCTTATGTGTATAAATGTATATATATATATATATATATATATATATATAGGGACCATATGTGGTATTTAATCAGATGTGCACATTAGTCATTTTAAATATTTACATTTTATTCCAATAAAATAAATGATAAAACTAAAAATTGATCATATTGATTAAATCCCAAAACACAGTATTTGATGTGGCTTTGATACCATTTTAGGAAAATATGGCGATACAAATGTCAATGGAAACAAAAATGTCATGTCGTATTCCCCTTTACCAATGCATCGTGTAAAAAATAGTGGATTGGGATGGAAGGTTTGTAAGGAATATACTTGGTCTTGGAGAAAGTCCAACAACTATCATTGCAGTGGCATGCTTGTTTCATAAGCAACACCTAGATGATTGTCATTGCCTCCTGGTGTAGCACCATTGATGGTGGTTGACAAAACCCTCATAGTGGGTTGAAATGACATCCATGCCTCTATGTAGTCCTCGCCAACTACCAAGAACTCCTATTGTTCTTTTGGAACTGACAGGAAGGTGTTGTCCCTTTGATGTCAATGTGCTAGCACTGACTAATTCTTCCTTTGTTGTCTCTCCCTTTTATGGGTAGGACTTGCTTGAGGCTCTCACGTTACCACAATAGTGAGAGGACAAAGTTTCTCAAAATTAGTTGTGTCTTCTGAAAGTGTTGAATAACCCCTATTATTTGAAGAGTCAGGGTCAGGGTTTCCAGATCAACTGGGAGTCACAGAGACATATTTTCACAAATTTTAGGCTGCTACAAATCATGAATCAGTCATTTCACTTATGAACCCATTAGTTCACATGTTAATCAGCCGACTCAACACTGGATCGGTTGGTTCACTATCTTTCCTATTCACAAACATATTGGCATTCAATGTGATGATTAACACACATCATGATGTCAGAATCAATTCTTGATCCATTCTTACAATATCATTGAATCAAGGGATTCACATATTGAATCAATCAGTTCATATGTTGAATTGTTCGATTCATTTTCCAGTTAATCCAACATTTAACCAACATTGTTGAAATTGACTTGACACATGAAATCAATTGACTCAACATTTGAGTCGGTCGACTCATAGTTCTGGTTAGTCAATTTTCAGCCATTGTTTTTTAAATTGAATATATAAACAATTTAATAATCAAGTTAAACCTTATTCATGAGTAAACCACTATTCCAAGTATATCCTATGTGTGTTACCCTATAGACTTCAAGTTACATTGGCAATGAATATCCATAACTATGTTATGACATCACAAGTAATAATTGGTATCTAGCAACTCATAATTGCCACCTTAGTAATTTAGAAAGTTGGAGAACAACTTCAACCTAAAATTTATGGTAAGTGTTATAGTGATCATTTAGTCCCTTTGTCTCTGATATCCACGTTGAACTGGAGTCATGGAATCATCATCCTATCAATGTCGAATCTATGTTCCTTAAACTAAAGTAGATTGTCTGAGATGTTTATGAGCTGACATATCATATATTGATTCACATGAGTATGGTCATATGTTTCTCTATATCACTTATCAAGCGGCCTAGATATCAAATTTAGTAGGAGGGACAAATCCCATCTACATCACTCACAGTCATTCCACATGTGTCACAACGTATCCGAGCATCATATTTATGGTAACCCCTATTCAAGGTCACATTGGATGGAATAAAAATACATCAAAAAAATGTGATGAGTGTAGTGACTATAGGTCTAGGAACCACAAGCACCATTATCACTAGGAGAGCTGATTTTGACTACCATTCAATGGTTTCCATGTATCACTCTCAAGGTGGATTTTTTTGATACATTGTTCGCTAACAAGTACCTATGTGTTTGGTTTGACATCACATATCATGACTAATGAGATTATGTCATCAACCATCATACACTCTAGTCTTATGTGTTATTATTGTATATTATCATCCACAATAACATACGCCTAGCGACATAACAAGAATGTATGCACTCTTATCATACATAAGATCTAATTGTTCATGTCCTCAACTTGAAGACATATGTCATAAAGTAGCATCATTCTTTAGACATCTATCATGTTATACTATTATCTCATAATTTAACAACATATAGTTGAATAGTGTCTTTATTATTAATCAAATCATTTACAATATATGTCATTATAATCATTGTATGATTGACTCTCTGGGCATACATATCAACACACACACATATATATACACATATATACATATATATGCATATATAAATATAATATATATATATATATATATATATATATATATATATATATATATATAGAGAGAGAGAGAGAGAGAGAGAGAGAAAGAGAGAGAGAAACATACACACAGTAGGAATTTTTGCACATGTTTGCTTTGTTTTGACTAGCATATGTAATTTTTTCATGAGATGAAAACTTGACCTCATGGACCAAGCATATCCATTGAGTTCACCATTACCTATGAGGATTAGGTATGCACAACTCCAACTTTGATTTAGAACACTATTGACTTAAATCCATTTTTCTTATAATGAAACAATTAACTTTTATTGTACATCTTATTATTCCTTTTTGCAAATATTGATTCCTTCAAGCATAGGGTCTATGATCCTACCTACCTTGCTAGTTGAAAAAATTATATATGACTGAACTATATGTCTTTCTTCTCAATTTATGCATGTTGTATGTTAAACTGTTCATCTCGAGTAGTGATACATGGGCATAAATAATAATTATTAGGGTGTGTGTATGTCACCCATGGTGTGTGTTTCCACCCTAATTTTTATTAGGATATGATCCAATGGTGTTATTGCCCTATTTTAGATATGTGGTTTAACTCATATATGCATGCAAATGTTTTCATTTGTGATATTACATGGAAAGAAACTGTATGATTTTATTCTATCTTTATGTACCTCATTCTCTTTTTATCCTTTTATTGAACTTACCAACATTCTAATTGCCCCTATTGAATGGGAAACCCACTTCCATACCTATTTAATCTTAAAAGTCCAATTTATTATGCACATACTCAGAATATCATAGATGCATACCTTTTGTTTTCATTTACTGTGTGTCATTCCCAAAACTACCCATGTGTAGGAAGATCGCTTTCAAGATGCCGACATGAGGATAGATAGGAATTGTTTGGATTTCCTCTATAGTTGGGACCATGTAATAGTAGATGTACTCAATTTGTTTGTAGTATTACCCTTTATGAAGAGATACAATCATGCATGATATAAGATGTAACCTTGTAGTAGTATTTTCCATAACTTATTAAGTATTAAGCTCTTTAATATATATACAATTTAAAAAATAAAGGATTCCTCTTTCCCTTCATTTTCAAAATAAGATGGTTTCATCTCTCAATTTACTAATGAGTGGATCCCATCAATTCCCATTCTTTGCATTTTTCCTACCATTATGACTTTTGATCATGTATGAAGGTAAGGATGAAGGTAAAGATTCACCTCAAACCATTGTTTATAATGAAAGTGATCCTAATAGACAATCCATCCTAGAATCTAGAAACAATGTGAAACACTAGGGTTTCCAGAGAGAAGTCATCTAAAATCCCTCGTTTCCAAAGAGAAGTCACCATCCCCTCTCCTTCTCTCCCTATGCCATCTCCTTTTTCTTCTTCTTCTTCTTCTTCTCCTCCTCCTCCTCCTCCTTATTTTTCTTTTTTTTCTTCTCCCTTTCTAAATATTTCTCTTCTCCCCCCCCCTCCTACCCAACCCCTCTGATCCTACACCCCTCCATGCATTTCCCACATCTCGTGCACAATGGCTTATAGTAGTCTAAATCCACCATCCTCTGACAACAGGTAGAAGCACACCAACAGTCGTTGTTAGTACACTGTATAGCTAGTTGTGGTGCGGTAGCCTGCTGATATACAAGCTCCAATTGTTTGATAGTTGTCTAGGAAGGTGTCCATCCCATGGCTTTGTCAAGGTGTTTATTTTCTCATATTGCTTCTTTCTGGAGGATTTTCTACTTCAACATGCCTGATTTATAATATGTGATTCATAAATCACCATCCCCTTTGTAATTGCACTTGTGGCTCCTTGATTAGGTTCTTCCAGGTGTAACAGCTTCTGTGGAAATCTAATTGGTACTCCTCACCTAATCCATCACCCACCATATATGTGGTGTGTTGATGTTGGCAAGGTAGGGATCCATTTCTAATGGTAAGGTTGTAGCAACCTTAAACCCTCTCTTTTCATTAATTTCCTTCCATGTATTATCCCTACTCACATGGTTGAGTGTCATTAATTGTTAGGAATTCATTATTTTTTTCCTATTACAATGCCTTATTCCTTTAATAGTTCTTCAAATGTGTTTCTTTCCAACTCTCTCTCCCTCTCTCCTTCCTTTCATTATGCATCTTAGTAGTGATTTCTCATATACATTGATGTTCTCTGACATCCTTCTCTACTACTATTCGACCAATGTGACTTCTTGGATATCCTTCTCCATAGTTGTTCTACCAGTGTGAATTTTCATCATGTCTAAAGGCAAGTCTGATGATAAATATTTGTTGGTATGTATTCCCAGAGAGCCAATCATATGATCATTGTGATGGGATAATACATACATGATTTGATTAATAATAAAGGCAAGCTTCTGATTTATTCTATTTCAATCAATTATGAGATAATGAGGAAACATAATAGCTATTCAAAGAATGACATTACTCAATGACATATGTCTTTAGGTCAATGACCTGAATAGTAAGACAGATGTTAAGAGTATGTACATTCTTGTTATGTCCCTAGTAAGATGTTATTGTGTAAGGTTGTTAGACATCAATAGCACATAAGACTAGAGTGTGTGTTGGCTAATGATAAAATCTCATCAGTCATGATATGTGATATCAAACCAAGCACATAGATACTTGTTAGAAAATAATGTATCAGACATATCCACATTGAGAGTGACACATGGAAACCATTCGTGATGGTCATAATCATCTCTCATAGTGAAGGTGACCGGAAATCACTACACTCATCATATGTCATTGAATGTACTTTGACATCATCCATTGTGACCTTGAATAAGGGTTGTCATAAAGGTGATGATCGGGTCCACTGTGACACATGAGGGTGACCATGAGTGATGTAGATTGGATTTTTCCCTCCTACCGGAGTTTGATATCCAGGCCACTTGATAAGAGAGACTGAGAAAACCATGACCATGCAAATGTGAATAAATATATGATATTGAGGTCACATATTGAGGATGATGATTATGTGCCTCGAGTTCATTCAAAATATCATAGAAAAGAATTAGACAATCACTATAGCACCTAACATCGATTGTAGGTTGAATTTGTTCACCAACTTTCCTATATACTTGGGTAGCAACAATATGTGACTAGAGTCAACTCTTTGCTTCTGATATTGCAAATCATTTATGGACCTTCACTGCCAATGTAACATGGAACCTTTAGGGTCACACATAAAGGATACACCTAGAAGAGGAGTTTAATCATGAATGATGATTTAATTGATCACTAAAGAGTTTGGGTACTCAATTTAAGCAATGAATTAACGGACTATACTCTCAAATGACCAATTCAAGTGTTGAATCGACCGGTTGGAGTGTCAGGTTGATTGGAAATTGGATTGGCTGAATTCTATATGAGTTGAGTAGCGAACCAACCGGTTCACTAAGTGAACCATTCGAATCGGGTTCGCGAGACAATTGTTTCGTAAAGTGAGACACCTATCTCGTGGTTCAATTTGATTGACTCGAGGATTAGTGCTAACGTCACGTCGTTCATTAATTGGATTATAATTACCGACCATTTTGCATGACGTAGGTTGTGAATGTTCGTGAAATTTTGATCCCTTCCACTCCCACTCAGACTAGGAACCATGACCCTATCCCTCCTATAAATAAAGGGGAATCGAAGACTTCCCAGACATAGCTCAATTGCCTTTGACAGTTGTTTGTCTTCTCTGATTGTTGTAACCTAAGAGCACTTGAGCAAGTCCTACCCTCTAAAGGGAGAGATAGTAAGGGAGAACAATTGTGGGAGAGCAAGTTAGTGACTAGTACACCAACAGGAGGGACATCTCCTTCCTATCTATTCTGATTAAATGATAGAAGTTCTAGATAGTCTGTGTGGACCTCTCTAGAGGTGTGGATCCTTTTCCCGCTAGGTGAGCAACGTCAACGTGTAGTTTATGCTGAAGATCAAAAGTTGTTGCAGACGATGTCCCAATGCAAGTAGAAGAAGCTACAACTACAATGAGGATTAGTCTTTAGACTTTCTCCATGACCAAGTATGACCTCGTTAAACCATCCTTCCCATTACGTAGTTGATGACACGATATTTGCTGTTATGGAGAATGTGAATAGAAATTTTATTGTTTATGTTGCCTATATCATCCCATATTTCCCAACTGTGATATCAAAGCCACATCAATCTAATGTGTTTTGGGATTTAATCAATGCGATCGGAGTTTTGGTTTTCATCTATTTGTTGCATACAATGTGAATACTTAAACTAAATAATGTGCATATCTAATTAAATATATATATATATATATATATATATACAATTTACATGCGCCATCCTAAAAGTGAGTTTTGATGGTGGATGTGTAGCATGATTATGACCAATAACCTAAATATCTATATGTAGTTGAGTGGTTGTATGTTCCTATTATATCTTAGTTTGCATACTGAGTCTCTACATTCTTCCTCCTAATGTAAAAGTATTACTCTTTCGTACCTTTACTCCCCTCGAATGTAACTCAAGGTTTCTCATTACCATGTAATAAGTTTATAGTAATATGATAGTTTCTTTTCATGCAACAACGAAGATGACTGATGTGGATATTATCACACTATAAATTCACTAGGAATAGAATTCCCAGAGTTTACCAAAACAAACATGCAATAATTACCACCCACAAGCAGGTAGGTCTTATTGCAGTCTAGTCAAGGATGGAACCTAAGGGATAACATTTTAAAGAATTGATTGATCGATTTAACTAAACTAGGAAGAGTATTTATAACAAAAGGTGGATTTTGCTTGATTACAACTAATGTGCAGGAATAAAAGACTGAAATAAAATATAAGTTTATTAGATGGATGGATGGATGGATACACTAGGGTCAGTAGGTTTCACCACCACTACCTATAATTATTCTCTCACTACATCTCAAACACACATAAACAATATCATGGAGGCTAGGAAAATCCCCCTTTTGGCATTAGGATTAAGCCTGTATAGATTTCCTTCTAGGCTAACTATTGTGTTACCTAGAGATCCAATATTTGTTGCCTCAGAAAATACATATCTGATGTCTCATCAAGAGTTTAACAAAAACCAATCAATATTCTGGATCATGGGCTCTCTACACCTGAGATGATAAACATGTAAACATGTTTGCCGAACAAACATATAAGATATAAAACGATTGATTTAACATCTAAAAGGTTCATAAATATATGGATGTAGTAAAAGAACAAAAGCAAGTAGTAAGACTACTCCCAACGTCCTAGCGTTAGGAACAACTAACAACTCATAGTGAGATCAGAATATACAATAAGAAAAAGGAAGGAGATAACCATCATCTCGAAGGGTAGAAGAAATGTAGCAATAGATCACCCATGATTGTCGTCGGGTGATCATACTTCTTCCTCATCCTCTTTTTATAGATCTGGTCCACCGATAAGGTAGAGCAGGTGAATGGAGCCACCGTCAACCTTCTTCTGTCAAGTAAGGAAGTCGAGCCTTGGCAGAGTGCTGGAGTGGCATCCTGACAGCTGAAAAAAGAAAGATGTCTTGAACTGATATCTTTGGGTCCTATTTATAGGACTGTCGTTGTTGAACACTTGTGTTTGACCTCCACCTGTCGACATAGTAGGTCAACGTATGCATCTCAATTGGTGCAGTTTGACAGGTGCGGGTCGAAACCTTTTCAATTGTCATGTGCTGAGTACTTTTTTGTCAATGTCAAGTGATGATAGCCTTTGGAAGTGAAAGACATTTATAATTGTTAAATAGTATCGATTGCTATGTTTCCAGGGTCGACAGCCTTGTGCATGGTTGTAATTCAATGGTCTCGATAGCATTGGTGGCCGAGTATTCTATCCCTTAATATAGTCCTTTTGGAGATCTTGGTCTGACAGGTTCAAATGCAAAATGATCGATGGCCTTTTTCAATAGCAAGTGATCGGCTAATTGCCTTCCCAAATATTTTATTTGCCCATACTTCGATTACCATTGCCTAGATGTAATGCTTGTCCTCCGAGTCACGTTTAATATGAAAAACATTATTTACATCATGAACAATTTGCATCGATAGCTTTTGCAAAGTAGTGAATCCACGATCTCTTCAGTTGAATGGCTCGCATTGGTTAATAGACGTGATGTGACTTTTCCATGCAATCAAGGATCACGAGAAGAATTATTGTGCGAGTGAATGAAGCGGGGAAATGAATAGAGAGAATGCGTGCATAACGTTTGTAATTGATGGCAGCCCACAAAATAAACGATCATTGACCATGTCTCGCCAATAAGACTAGTCTTTAAATGCATTAATATTCTTTTGCGTCTAAACATTCCAATCGTTTGATAGTTTTGTGCCTTGTGACCCCATATTAAGGAAACTAATTAATTAGTTGTCTTGGCACTGGTCAAAGAAATAACTTGATGGCACATAAATACATTCCTTTTCTTCATAAACAAAGGCATGATTGTGACTGTCATGAATGAATCCTTGACATCGGAACGCTCTCTACATAAAATAGAAGTAATTTTATTAACAAAATCATTGTACTCACAGTAAAAGTGGTAAAATTTGGATTTAATCAAAATAGCCTATAAAATGTCTAAAAAGATGGAAAGACAAACATATTAATGATTATGGGAGTGCAAGACTGCATGAACTAATTTATTGGATAAAAGGTTGCATAAGAATACAAAATTGGTCTAAGAAATACAATTAAATTGGTTTGAATATTCATTCATCAAAATATCCTGAACTTAAATGTTGCTCATCCTCGAGTAACACAAAATTCAAACATTCAACAACTTAATAATTTCAACTTATATGATTGCCTCATCCTTGGATTATATAATTTTTCTTACCACCAATTACGTCCAAGCTATCCAAAATTCCTGAGATCTCATAACACATCTTTTCATATCTTCTTTTCTGATTTCATTTCAAAAAATAATTCCTCGCCACCATCCCCAACATCAAGCATGTTGACACGCTTGATCTGTGTGTTAAACGCAAGTGTACGTATCAAAGTAATATAGGTCTTGTGAGGCCTGAGTCGAACTCAGGGAACATGAATTTTAGAAAGCTACTACTAACTAGTTGTGATAAGCTAGAACGATAGAAAAGTTGATTGGTTTTTGTATAAGAAAATAAAATAAGAGAAAATAAAAGAGAGATGATTAAATGTTGGTTTAATCAAATAAGAATGTGAATCCTTAGGATTTCAGTTTCACCACAAGGTCTCGTTGCATACAAATTCACATAATTAACATAACTCGCCCCTTATCCTGGATAGAGGCTTGTAGTCAGAATTGCTAGCTTCCGCGATGCAATCCACTACCTAGTTCTAGGTCAGTTCTACGCCAGTAGTAACTTATACCCTAGATCTAAGTGTATTAATTAATACTCTGGGTATCCACCATTAACCGTACATTACCTTGTCCAACGAATTTATAGGCTAATGTGTTAATCGTGCCTTTTCAACCACTAATCCTCCATCACGAGCAATTAAAGGTATTATAAATTAACTATGGTGATCAAGCATAGCAATTACGATAGAGCACACAATAACATATCCAGGAAAAATGAGAAGAATTATACTGATCCATGAAAAAATGTCATACAACGATTCCCTGGGCTACTCCCGGGTCCTAAAGATCAAAGGGGATTAGCCCCGCATGTTCATCTTAATAGAGTACTTGAGAAAGGAGGAAGAAAGCATGGGAAACTGATAGAAATATCGTGTAACCCCTAGAATGGTGAAGAACCAGATGATCCTCGGTACGAGATGCCCGTTCTGCGGCCTTCCGGTGGTAGAATCGCCCGTCTACGGCTCTCGAATCCTCCAGAATGTTGCTTTCGGTTCCGTTCTTTTCTCTCCTCTCCTTGGGGACTCATGCGGAAGAATAGAATGTGATACCCTGGTCTGGGCCGTCTTTCTGTAGGTATATGTATGACTTACGACTGCCAAAAGATCACAGCCATTCGATCGTGACGATTCCGTAGAAAATTCTGATATGATGGCGTCGATACTATCGATGGGCTGTCGATAGTATCGACACTTTAGGGCACACGTTCTTGCTTCTAAAATCAAATATGTCCAGTTGACATCCCGATACTATCGACCATGTTTCGATAATATCAACAAAATGCTATTTTGTTTTCTAGGTTGATCTTGAGACCATCGACATTGTGGGTTGATGGTATCGACCGGGATGCTCTTCTCTATCTTGGTGGTTGTTGCCATGTCGAGAGTATCAACGGACCTGTCAATGGTATCGACATGTCCTGAAATAAAAGGTACCTGAAACAGAGAGAAAAAAACAAGTCAAATTCGGGAAATTTCATAAATCATATAAATATGATAGAATTAGATCAACTTGATGCATAAAGTGTTCATAGGCTACTCAAAGTGAATCATGCTATTATAGTCATAAAAATGACAAATAAACACACAAAAAAAGTATAAAATCAGCCTATAAATACGACTCAAAATCCCTGCATCAAACTCTCCTAAGCTTGAATCTTGCTCATCCTCGAGTAACAAAACTATAAAATCTGATTGAGAGGGTCAACTAAAGAACATAATCACATTGAATGATATCTCAAAATGATTCCCTCCTGCAAACCACATACATACCCTTACCAACCACGGAACGATAACTACCCTTTTGACGACAAGAATCATTCATGAAAGATGCCCACCCCAAGATCAAAGAACACTATCAAGTAAAGCAGTTAATATAAGACAATCCTCCAGTTCAGGCTTGGTGTACCTTGTGATCTCCTATCTACGTTGCTCATTTTTCTAACTACCATCTAAATGGAAGAAGATCTCCTGATACACATGAATGAGGAGAAAATCATGGGTGGCCTACCGCTTAGAGCAACGGGTGGATGGAATAGGCGGTTGTGGAAGAAATGGAAGCACATTACAGTCAATCATGCAATAGAAAAATGATAACCTATGATGATGCAAATGCAGATGATAATGATCCTAATGCTAACATTTTTGGTGAAATGATGCATGCACTATCATTCCGTCTCAGAGTGAGATGGAATATCCAAGAAAAGCACATCATGTCCCCATTCTTCTTAATGTACAGGTGAAAACATGTTCCTTCCTCCCTCTTCTTCTTTGTTACTTCTCCATCTTTTTATTTTACTTTTCTTTTTTTTACTTTTTTTCCCAAGCCCTCTTTTCATAAATGATATGGATTGTTTTTTTTTTTGGGCTTCCTTCTTTTTACATAACTTGTACACTTGATGCATTCTCTTCTAAACTTTTCTGAGGGTATGAAACAAATTTACCACCTTTAATGTTATTAGAAGAACATATAGACACATGATGTAACACATTCTTAAAAGATGTCAATGCAAGTAGATGATAATAGTTATGCAACTAAATGACATACTCCTGAGGATAATGTGCATGTATAACTACTATATTTTTTTTTCATTTTCATACGAATAAATGCAAAAGAACTATAATGCAAGATCTATGTATATGGAATGTAATCAAAGAGAGAAAGATAGTTATGTGCTCCCAATTCTTATGGTGGAGTGTGAATGACATTGCGGTGGATCATATCACAAGACTAATTGACAGAACCTTCAGAAAAAATTATATGTCCCTCCTTACTGACTTGTGTACAAGTTAATCAAGGGATTTCTCTCTCTCACTTCAAATTAAAGTCACATTAATGTTTGGTCGGTTTAGGCTCAAATATCCATGTCAACCTCTTCCCGTGAACCATAAGGATATATATTCATGTTCATATGTTTTAGAGTTGACCTACCCAATAAATTTCACAAGTTAAGACCTCAAGTTATCACAACACAAGCTTACAAATTTTTAATTTTTTCATTTATATTTTGTTTTCTCACACGCCCCCGAGGTGAAAACATAAGATGACATGCATTGCATTACAACTCCACTGATTACACTAGATAGACAGTAGATCCAATAAAAATAGTAAATCCTAGAAATAAAAACAACTAATATTTCAAAAGTAAAAGCAACATAAATAAGTAAATAAAAACTAAGATAGAGGGTTGTCCCAACACCAACTTCCGTAAGCTTAAATCTGACTATGGCCTCATAGTCAACATTACCACTTAAGAAGTGGAACAACGGTACCATTCGCTTTGAAGTGTGGTGAAGATGGATGGTTGGATGCTCAAGTGGACCAAGGGATGCTTGCTATCTCCCTCTTTTTGGTGGCCTACTTTTGTGTCTTAGTGGTTCTAAGACGTGACTTGCTTCATCCATCTTTTCTCTACAAAAAATGGTGCGAAAAAAATCTCATTTCGACACCTTTCACGTCCTATTTTCTGTAGCTGTCCTGCAGGTGTCGATACTATCGACAGGGGTGTCGATAGTGTCGACCGTTACTAATAAAAACACATCTAGTTTCTATAGAGAACTCAATACTATCGACACTAGGGTCGATAGTATCGACTCTTACTCAGCGTTTACTGATCCAAACTCGATACTATCGATAGGGGTGTCGATAGTATCGACCGTAAAAGTTCTGCACATTACAAAACATGAGTCAGGGTACCATTTTTACAAAAATTATCAAAACCTAAGCAAAAACTAAGTACATAAACATAAAAGAATATAACCAAACATAAAATAAACCTCAAGTTGGGTTGCCTCCCTACAAGCGCCCTTGTTTAATGTCCTAGGCTTGACATAAGGATACCTTTAACCTGGATGGTCAAGGGATGTCTGTAATGATTCATTTGGCAATTTGAATTCAACTCTATCATCACAAATCCCAAGTGTCAAGTAACCTCACCCAATGGTAGTGATTACATCAGCTGTATCTTGGAACGGCCTTCCTAATAGTATCTCACATCCTTCCAGCTCATTCATATCCATGACCACAAAGTCAACAGGGAAGATGAATTTATCGACTTTGACTAGCATGTCCTCTCATATACCTTGTGGATTTTTGAAAAGTGGCAAGTGGCATAAGATTAATGCCTGCTCCTGAGTCACATTGTGCTTGTGGAAAATGTTGGCCACCAATGGAACATGGGATGTAGAAACATCCTGGATCTTTCCTCTTCTTTGGCAGCCTTTCTTGGATTATAGAACTCACTATTTCATCAACACACACAACATCTGTATCTTTGATCCGCCGTTTCTTGTTGATGATGTCTTTCATGAATCTTCCATATGAAGGAATTTTCTCTATAGCATCCACCAATGGAATGTTAATGTGGAGCTTCTGGAAGATCTCAAGAAATTTCTTGAAGTGCCTTTACTCTTTCCTCGGCTTCAGAGTATCTGGGAATGGCATGCTTGGCTCCTTTATGTACTTGTGTGGTGAAATATATGGAACTTTAGGGGTATCCTCCCCTAAGCTTGCTTCAATGCCACCTTATAAGATAGGATTTGGCACATGATCCGTGGATATCATGACTTGTGGCTTCTTTTCCTTATTGATAGTGGTTTCTCCACTACAAAATAAAGCTTTCACTTGCTCTTCTAGCATAGGAGTCTCATTAGAAATCTGAGATGTGGGCAAAAAAATGGTGGAATCTTGGAGTGATTTGATTGGCGTCCTACATCCTCTTGGCAATCCATACAAACTACGAGGGTATGGACCTTTGGGTTTATCCTCCAAGTCTATATGCATAATATTCCACTCATGTATCTCCTCAACAGGAAGCTCTGGCTCCTTTTTGACTGATATATATTTAACCTGTTGATGAGGTTGAGCGGGCTCTGCATTCCTAGATGGTTTTTGTTGAGTGATTTTCTTCATGGAAGCCACCTCAGTTGCAATTTGGGTTATGGTCGTCTCTAGCATCCTCAGTTGTGCACCATGGCTCTTTAGAGTTTGCCTGAACTGATTCATAAACTCTCCTTGTGACTTAATTTGTTTTCCGAATATTCTCATCAACTCTTGATTTTTCTTAATCACTTGTTTGAGCAACTCATTAATTTTTTCCTCCGCACTAGGTTGTGGTTTCTGATCCGGACCCTATAAAAAATTGTTTGGATCCTTCCACGAGAATTTCTTATCTTTCATCCATGCATAGTCATTGTTTATGTAGCCATGTTGTTGGCACATGAACCTTGCTTGTGCCTCATCATCAGACCCATCATCATCTTTTGCTAGAAGTCTCTTCGCTATCAAGTCCATCTTCTCATTTAATTCTTTAATGGCCTTGGCATCCCTTGCAACTTTGACCTGTTTTGGTGTGTCTCTTTCACCCCAAGATTGCTTCTTAGCCATATTCTTTAAAATCTCTCGACACTTGGAGCCTTTATTGTTTAGAAAGAAACCTATTCCCGCTGAGTCTAGATTACTCCTATCATGTTCATTAAGAGAAAAATAAAAGATCTTCGCTTGGGTTTCTAAATCCAGCCCATGATGTGGGCATTTTTGCAACATGATATTGAAGCGTTCCCATGTGTCTGAGTATGTCTCGCCGGCCTACTGTTTGAAGTTTTGGATCCTCCTAACAAGATCATTTGTCTTTTCAGGTGAAAAATACCTTTAAAAGAACACCTCAATCATCATATCCCATGATTCGACATATTCCTCATCCAGATTATAGAGCCAATCCCTTGTGTTGCCGGCTAAAGAGGATGGGAATAATTTCAGATAAATAGCCTCCTGTGGGAACCTATCTACCTTCACCATATCATAGTTCTCCACAAAGGTGTTCATGTGGGCTACTGGATCTTCATTTTTGAGTCCATGGAATGCTTGCGACTTGACCAATTGAATAAGCCCTGGATCAATCTTGTAACTGGGTATGTTGATAGCTTATTTCTTGATTGGCCCCTTCTATGCAGAGGAAGAAGAAGCTTTAATCTTCTCCCAAATGGTCTGTTCCTCATCCATTGTGAAAGCCTCGACTTCTGGTTCAACATCCTTGGGTGTCTTGTTTGTCACCTCGTCTTCTTCACCCAATGTTAGTATCTCAGATGATTCTGCGTAGTCTGTACTACGCGTCCTCACCATGCACTAGTACCTAAAATATGAAGAATCAAGTAAGTACCATGCTAGAATGAATGAAAGTCTGAAAGATAGGCAATTGAGTTCAAAAATTAAAATTGCAGTAAAAAGTGGCCTAGAGTGGCTGCTTGCAGCACTCATAGTTCTAAAATTCACTATTCCCCGACAACGACACCAAAAACCTGACACACCTAAGTCGTGTGTTAAACGCAAGTTTACATATAGAAGTAATATAGGCCTTGTGAGGCCTGAATCGAACTCAGGGAACGTGAATTTTATAAAGCTACTACAAACTGGTTGCGATCAGCTAGACCGATGGAAAAGTTGATTGGTTTTTGTAAAAGAAAAAAAAGAGAGAAAATAAAAGAACGATGATTAAATGTTGGTTTAATCAAATAAGAATGTGAACCCTTAGGATTTTGATTTAACCATAAGGTCTCGCTGCATACAAATTCACATATTTAACATAACTCATCCCTTATCCTGGATAGAGGCCTGTAGTCAGAATTGCTTATCCTGGATAGAGGCTTGTAGTCAAAATTGCTCATTTCCGCGATGCAATCTACTACCTAGTTCTAGGTCAGTTCCATGCCAGTAGTAACTTATACCCTATATCTAAGTGCATTAATTAATACTCTGGCTATCCACCATTAACGATACATTACCTTGTCCAAGGAATTTATAGGCTAATGTATTAATCGTGCCTTATCAACCACTAATCCTCTGTCAGGAGCAATTAAAGGTATTAGAAATTAACTATGGTGATCAAGCATAGCAATTACAATAGAGCGCACAATAACATATCCAGGAAAAATGAGAAGAATTATACTAATCCATGCAAAAATGTCATATAGTGATTCCCTGGGCTACTCCCGGGTCCTAAGGATCAAAGGGGATTAGCCCCGCATGTTCATCTTAACAGAGTACATGAGAAAGGAGGAAGAAATCATGAGAAATGGATTTTTCTATCGTGTAACCACTGGAACGGTGAAGAACCGGATGATCATCGGTATGAGACACTCATTCTGCAGCCTTCCGGCGGTAGAATTGCCCATCTACGGCTCTCGAATCCTCCAGAATGTTGCTTTCGGCTCTGTTCTTTTCTCTCCTCTCCTTCAAGACTCGTGCGGCAGAATAGAACGTGATACCCTAGTCTGGGCCATCTTTCTTTAGGTATAGGTATGACTTACGGCCACCAAAAGATCACATCCGTTCGATCGTGACAATTCTATAGAAAATTCTGATCTGACGGCGTCGATACTATCGACGGGCTATTGATAGTATCGACACTTTAGGGTGCACGTTCTTGCTTCTAAAATGAGATCCGTCTTGTTGACATCTCGATACTATCGACCATGTGTCGATAGTATCGACAGAATGCTATTTTTTTTTTCTGGGCTGATCTCGAGACCATCGACATTGTGGGTTGATGGTATCGACCGAGATTCTCTTCTCCAACTTGGTTGTTATTGCCATGTCGATAGTATTGACAAACCTGTCGATGGTATCAACAGGTCCTGAAATAAAAGGTACCTAAAACAGAGAGAAAAACACAAGTCAAATTCGGGAAATTTCATAAATCATACAAATATGATAGAATAAGATCAACTTGATGTATAAAGTATTTATAGGCTACTGAAAGTGAATCATGCTATTATAGGCATAAAAATGACAAATAAACACACAAAACAAGTATGAATTCAGCCTATAAATATGACTCAAAATCCGTGCATCACATGTCTAAAAATTTTATAAGAGTTTAGAGAGACTCGTAGAACAACAAGTATGCACTTGATCTAACACTGGTGTAAGTCAAGATTATGGTAAAAATTTGAGGCATTCATTGTGTCCATATGTAGAAAAAGGAAGTGAATGAGGGTATGGAAGAAAGTGATCTCTCCTCTATTCTACTCGAGATCTTCTTGTTTCTTAGTTTGCAGTTACATTGATTGTATTTTTTTATTTGTTTGTGCACTTTGGCATCTTTTGTTGGTGGTGCAACCTATTAAATTTTTTAGGAGTATGGACGAAATAGTAGAGAGAAGGGGATGTGACACCCCAAATTTAGAGTTTGGCATATTTTTGTGGTTATTTATTTTCTTTTTGATAATGGAAGGTAAGAAGGTGGAGGAAGAAGTGTAGAAGAGAGTTTGGATCAGCATGTAACTTGATATACAATTCGGTGCACCAGGTTATTCTCCTTATCACACTAAACTCAAATAATGAAAAGACGAGAGATTAAATGGAAATTTCATGCAATTGTGCCACTAGTCAGTAGGAAACATTATATATTTCATCCCTCTCATTTTTTTTCTACTTGCCATCTTTTCTAAGGAAACATAATATTTGGATTCCTAGGCCACATGTGATAATTTCTAGATATTGGTTAGTTCAAAAATTAGTCCTTTGAGGATTTACTTCAAATAAGTGGAGTTAAATGATGTGAACAAGTATTGAAAAAAAAAATCTAAGTCATCTAGGTAATGGCTTTGATTACTCTAATAAAAAGAAAAAAATTGAATTTTTTAGCTAAATGCAATGCATGCATGCAAATATATGGTCCTAAAATTAAAGTGCAGAAATTTAAGATAGTAGGGTGTGGGTGGAGTAAAGTATGTGTCACCCACCCTCCACCCCAAACTTAAATATTGGCTCATCCCTAAGAAAATACTAAATTTGAAGTGGAGGGGAAGAAGTCATCAAAGCTCAGCCATGTGGTCCTGGTAGCTCAAAGAAGGTCCAGCTAAACAAGATGTTGACAAGCACTGAAACCTTAAGAGGAGGAGCGTCATGAATCACCCAATGATAGGGGGGCTTGGAAGCTTGAAGGGGCTTTCTGGATGAGTAAAGTAATGTTATTTTTCATCGTGCAACCCATCCAATAGGATCTACAAATCTTCCTACATCAACAGAGCAAATGTTGTATCTATGTGTGGATCAACAAGAGGAGGCACATAATATGATTGGCCACAGTCTGATGTCTTATGGATCAGACATCTAAGAGGGTGTGTGGTGAATCACCCTTGAAGGAAGAAGGTGATGAATCCACCATTTTTAGGCATGGTGGATTAGGCGGAGGGTTTGGATACACTTTCTTCTCGTCACCTAGATCATCATGTAGGAGTGGTGTCGTCATCAGAGGAAGCATCTCAATAGAAAAACCATCATCATAAATGTTTTTATCCAGGCTATTCAACCTCCTAAAAATCATGCAATTAATATTGGGGTCAGTGGGGATCATGGGATCAACATGTTGCTCTAATTCATCCATGCATGATGTTCTCAATTTAGCAATGGACTCCACAACATCAGCACTATTGACAAATAATGGCAGATGGATGTAAACTTCTTATGGAGGTAGAATCTCCCTAAGTAGACCATCCTATTAAGGGATTGGAGCTGGATTAGGTGGTGTAGAACTCTTGTTGTAATGGCATCTCTTGAATTAGATGAGCCAAATGTGGACTTTGAGTTGGTTGTTTATCTTCCAGAACAATATCAACAAATGTTGGTTGATTATCGTCTTGATGTGACTTTTTGTACTAATGTACTAAAGTCCCTAGCATAGAAGAGGATGGAGTACAAGTGTACATATACATTTTGGCTATAGTTCTTCAACATGTGCAGTTGTCAATGAATCTAGCATCATTGACACTAAGATTATATCATCTTCGTCGTAGTCAAAATTCATCATCTTTGCCTGCTTAAGATATCCTTGGTAACTATATTGTTAGCTCTCTGGATGCTTAGTTGATATGGTGAACAACATGAGCTCATGTAATTGTGTAAGTAATCTTTTTCTTTGGGCATCTTCTTCGACAAGCATTTTCTCAATGGTGTCTAGTCTGCCACTCTAGTCAAGTAAAGGCTGGATTTCATAGTATTGCTCATCACTATAGCTCCCACAATGTTGTTGACTATAGTACACCATATAAGGGAATTGATCTTCATAACACGGAGGATTGTATAAGTCTCCTGAATATTATTGATTGAGGTCCCCTTCTTATAAAATTGGCTTGTGTAGCAGGTATTCTCATTGTAGCCTTAAAAAAATTGTGGATTATAATTGTCGTTGTACCCACTTAGGTAAGTCCTGACTTTGTGTTGAGTGCTAATTCTTTTGAGTGATGATTTAATTTGTGGGGAGGTATTGGGGTAGTTTGGTGATAATAACCACACATCTGGCATCGTATGCACTGCGTCCTTGACCAATCCATGATTTATGGTATCTAAAAAATATGGAAGTTGTTTATTAGGCATGAGGAAAATTTTAATCAAGTATATTTTAACAAAAAAATTGTTCAAGAAGATTTTCAATATTTTCAAAAAAAGAAGAGAAAAGTCCTAACTAATCATAATTAAATTAAATTAATCAATAATTATGTTTTCCCTGGCAACACAGCCAAAATTTGATGTGGATATCATAGCACTTCAAATTCAATAGGAATGAAATTCCTAAAGTTTACCAACAAATGTGCAATAATTACCACGAGTAGGAGGACATGTCTTATCACAATACAATTAAGGATTGAACCCAAGGGTCAAAACTTTAAAAAATTGATTGATCTATTTAACTAAACTAGGAAGAGTATTTATCACAAAAGGAAGATTTTGGTTGATTACAACTAATGTGCAGGAATAAAAGGTTGAAATAAAATATAAAATTATCAGATGGATAGATACACTAGGGTGAGAAGGTTTCACAACCACTATCTATAATTATTCTCTCATTTCATCTCAAACACATATAAATAGTTTTTTAGAGGCCAGGAAAATCCCCCCTTTCGGCGTTAGTGTTGGTATGTATGCCGGAGAGCTAATTATATGATGATTGGGATGTGACATTAAATATCTGATTCGATAATAATAAAGGTAATTTTATCTATTATGTTTGTCTCAGTCATGAGATGTTGACACAAACATAAGTAGATGTCTCAAGAATGATGTTACTCAATGAAGTATGTCTTCAAGTATGAATGAGATCATACATATGCTAAGAGTACATACATTCTTATTATGCCCTTAGTCGGATATTATTGTGGAAGAAAAAATAGATGATAGTAACAAATAATACTAGAGTGTGTGTTAACATATGATAAAGTCTCATTAGTAATGGTATATGATATCAAATCACTCACATATATACATGTTAAAGAATAATGTATCGAACAGACTCACCATGAGAGTGATACATGAAGGCCATGAAATGGTAGTCAAAATCATCTATCATAGTGATAGTAGTGATTTTGGTTCTTAGACCTGAAGTCACTACACTCATCACATGTCGTTGGGTATACTTTGACATCATCAAACGTAGTCCAGATATATAGCTAGCTATAAAGGTGATGATTGTGTATCTTGGACACATTGGGTTTGAGTGTAGTGATGTAGATGGGATTTATCGCTCCTACAGGAGTTTGATATCCAAGGCCTCTTGATAAGAGAGACTGAGAAATGTATGACTGTGCTGATGAGGTTCAATATGTGATATGTGAACTCATATTCATCTCAGACAATCTTCTCTAGTTCAAGCAACATAGATTGAATGTTGAGAGGATGGCAATTCCATGCCCCAAATTTAATCTGGATATCAGCGACAAAGGAACAATACAACCATGGTAACACTAATCACAGATTGTCGGTTGAAGTTGTTCTCCAACTTTCCAAATTACTTGCGTGGTAATGATGTGTGACTAAACACCTCTCTTTGCTTGTGATGTCATAATTTGTTATGGACAACTGCCAACATAATTTTGGACCTATAGAGTCACACACATAGGATACAATTAGAGTAGAATATATTCATGAAAATGATGTTTAGATTGAATTCTAAAGGTGTTTAGTTATTCAATTAAACAATACATCAACTAACTGGACTCAAAATCATCAAATTCAAGTGTTCGACTTACTATTTGGAGTGTCATGTTGATTAGAAACTGAATTGGCTGAGTTCTTCTAGAACTGGGGCACGAGACGACCATCTCGTGTGATGGTCATGAGATGACCGTCTCACTTAAGTGAGATGAATGGTTCATGGTCGTGAGATTACTGGCTTGTGTGAGCGAGATGAGGAGTTTGTGGTCACAAGACGATCATCTTGCATGAACTAGATGCCTAGTTTATTGCATCAAGGATCAGTGTATGACGCCATATTGTGAATTAATTGGATTCAAATTTCCAATTTGATTTCGAACTGCGTGAGACGACCATTTTTCACATGAGACAACCATCTCACAGTGCGAGATGACTGGTTTTCAGTTCATAGGTTATATAGCATTCATGATCCTGGACCCTTATACTCCCACAATGATCAGGAACCCTAACCCTAGCCTCTACTATAAATAGAGGGGTACTGGGGACTTCCCAAGACATATAATTGAGAATCAGTTGCTCTGAAAATTGTTGTATTCTCTGATTGTGGTAACCAATAGAGAGACCAAGCAAGCCCTACCTATCAAATGGAGGAATAGTAAGGGAGAGAACAACTGAGGATCGGTAGTGGGAGAGCATGTTGGCGACTAGTACGCTGATAGAAGGGGAAAAATCCTTCCCATTGGCTCTCATATCGTAACATAAAGTTTCCAATGGTCCAAAGTGGAATACTCTCGAGGCGACAGGAAATTGTCTGCCACTTGGAGGATTACATCACCTCATAGTCTGTGGCAAGACCACAGGAGCTGCTGCAGAAATTGTTCCAACCTTCTGTTTGTGGTGAAGACCAGGAGCTGCATAGACACCGTCCAAGAGCAACTAGATGATAGTAGTGCATCTACAACAATGAGGAATATGTCATTGGATTTACTCCAGGACCATGTATATCCTCGAAACCATCCTTTCCATTATATAGTTGTTGACACAATCCACTAGTTTATGGGGAATATAGCAATAATTTTTTGTTTCCGCTGCTTATATATGCGTCCTATTTTTCAATAGTGGTATCATAGCCACATCAATCTACTATATTTTGGGATAATGAATATGATCAAATTTTGGTTTTATCATTTAATTATTACATGCTATGTGAATAATTTTTTATCCAAAAAAATACCATGATAGTCTCAAACTAATATATATATGATATATATGCAATTTACACATGTCACTCTAAAAGTGAGTATTAAGTGTGGGTGTCTAGCATGGTTATGGCCAATAACCCCTATTATGTGTGCATGGTCTGTGTGGTTGGTTAATCTTGTTTAATCTTGGTCTACATATTGAGCCTCTAACTTATATTCCTAATGCAAAGTTAATTCTTTCCTACCCTTGCTCCCCTTGAATATAACTCGAGGTTTCTCTATAATCATGAAATAGTAGGATAGTTTACTTTCTCATTATGATGAAGAAGAAAGACGTTTTGTTGATTCTAACCGGCCATCTCAGAGATGGGCCAACTGGCTGGAGGACTGAGGAGGACTAGAAGGATGAGCCAAACCGATCACCTGGTGGACCCAACTCATCGACTGGAGGATCCAACAAATAGTGGACAGAAGAACCAGACGACTGGTGAGATGACAAAATGACTGACCAGGAGGTGAGCTGATCGGTTCAAAGGTTGAATCGATCAACTTGGATTGGCAAGCATGGATCTTCATCAACAACAACTTTCTACATGAGATGTAGACCTAGGTTGTGGTAATTCCTTATGGCTCTAAGGAATTACATTAGGATGACCATAACTATCACTTTTTTCTTATTGCATTTTTTATTGTGGGATATTGCATGTATATGATACATACTATGTATGTGGTGATTGGATCAAGTATATGTATTTATAAATACAAAACCCCTGAAATAAAATATCAATTGTAAGATGCTTTCTATTAGAAACACACATGAAAAGCTTGATCGACCAAGCGTAGGTTATGCCCTTCTGAGGTGCACCATCTATCTCATGGAGGTGTGATGATAGATATGTAGGTTCTACCTTCACATGGTGTATATCTATCATGTTGGCTACTGGGTTAGGCTTACCTGGTGATTCTTAGAGTGTCTCAGTCCATAGGGATGTAGATGATTATGGAAAGGAGTTGTGCATATCATCTATCCAAGAGTTGCATGAGATGTAATTGGAAAACATTGCCTACCTTAATAATCGGTCATGAACGCCAGCGTTGGTTGGGTATTGACTTGATTTTTTTGGATCTTGGTTAATCTTTTGAATTGATACATGACGGTTATCAATTTGAAAAAAATTGTGGGAGTGATAATTAATCGAAGACCTAATTAATATTGTTAATTTATAAAATTAAATAGATAAAAAATGTTTCAAAAGTTTGAATATTTCTTTGTAGAATCAAATGCCAAACACAAACATGTTCTATTTACGATTAGTAATTAAGAAGGACAAAATGGGATAATCTTCCACATCTGGTTTAGGACTTTGAGAAATGTTCTCAATCATGAGTGAAATCTCCATGTCCTTAAGAGACCAAAGCCAGAGGAACCCACTCCAAATGAGCCTAAAGGCTAAATGTATGCTTATTGGAAGCATGTCAATGATGCCATACACATTGGATACCTTATGCTTTTCTACATGAACTATGAGTTGCATGAACATCAAATATAATCATGTACATTCTTTAGATGGTAACACATCTTAAAAATCACGTAGAGCAATCAAGGTATAATGTCTCTCCAAAGTGTTGTATGAGTGAAAACTGACAAAGGGAGATCTAGTAAAGCCCTATTTGCTCAATAAGATAGGACATGTGGAGTGAATGGGATTTCTCTTAGGTAAAGAGTTGACCATGGATATGATTCAACAATTTGTTGTGTGAATCCTATAGTCAGTTAATCAAATGATTGGCTTATTGATGCCAAATCACGGAAGAAATAGGACAAACCTATGATGGTGATCAGAGAAAGTGAGTCCTAGGGAAAAGGTAAGGCCAAGAAGTGTTCTAAGGCTAAGATGAAGTCCAAGTCTTCTGCACTCAGTTTATGGAGAAGGGCAAATAGAAAAAGGAATTTTTCTTTTTCAGATAAAGGATAAAGGGAAAAAAAAAGAGCCACCATTGTCACACATCTAGACATTGAAAAGGAACTATCCTCTTTATAGTGGATTTCAGGAAGAAGATGGAGATAGAGATATTTACTTCAAGAACTAAGAAGATGTAAGCTAGAAGTTTATGGAGCAAGGGTTGCTGCCTCTAAAGTTGGAGGTTGTCATTCATGGGCACATAATAGAATTAGTGAATTGCTATTATATATATTCCATTAATGAAAACATCATATGTCTTGTGTGATAAGAACATTATGTATCATTTTAAAAGATATGATCTTTTATGGAAATTCCCTTTGTCTCACAAACTATACTTGATAGTTGTAAAGACAAATGTGTATGACACATATATTGAATGACTTGATGACTCAAACATTGAATACCTATAGCATTGTCATCTAGAGCACATAAATGAGAATGCATTTATATAATTGATATGATGGTTATTTAGACTCTTTTGGTTATTGAACTGATAGAGACATGTATGTATTATTTGTTGTGCAAATATCACAAGAGAATCTTCACTAGATGTAGTGGGAGATCAACTATTCCATTAGGATTAGTACATATTCATGTAAATAGACCTTTTAGAATAAATACTAAAAGTAATTACAAGTACCTCATTATATTTACTGATGTTATCAGTAGATATGGAAATTTGTATTTATGAAATACAAGTACAAATCTCTTAAAGTGTTTAGAGAGATTTAAAATGAAGTATGTTATTAACTTGGTAAAAGTATTAAGATACTTCAATATGATCGATGTGGAATTACTTTGAACTAAGAGTTTAAGGACCTTCTGGAGAGACTGCGATAGTGTATCACGATGAACTCCACCTAAAACACAATCATAGTGTATCATGAAAGTGTATCAGATATAAGGTATCACACCCTATTAAGTCTTGGTGAGATTACCATTAAAATCTAGTTGATCTTACAATTTATTTTCAGGCACATGCTTTACACTAAAACAATGTACCATCTAATTGGTTCAAAAAGACACCATATGAGATATGGCATGGGAATTTTCTCGATATGTCTTATATAGTGACTAGGGATGAATACCTATATTAGAAAATTGTTTATTAAAATGCTTCTTTCATAAATTATGTAAGTGTTATTTGTTAAATAGTACTCTTATCCCAATCCTACAACAAAGTTGTTTTGTGAAGTGAATAATTGTATTCCTGAAGGGAAACTTGGTTCCAAATGAATCAGTGGGAGTAAAAGTAGAACTTGAAATGTTCGAGACAAATAAGAAAACGTAGAACCAAAAGAGGTACAGTAGGAACAAGGAGAATCACAAATTGTTATGGAATCTAAAGTTCCTTATGTAACACACAAAACTCATAGTTCTTGTAAAACACGCCGTGAGTTTGAAATATGATGATATCTTATAACTCATAAAGGTGGTAAGTTGATCATAGATGATGAGTGAACACCCTACCTAGAAACTATTGAGGGACAAGAATTTGAGAAATGGTTTGAGGCCTTGAGATCTAGGATGGACTCCATGTATACCAACAAGGTATGACCTTGATGGATCCACCTGAAGGGGTAAAACCCATAGGGTGCATTTGGGTCTTTAAAAGGAGACAAACATGGAAAGGTAGATTGTTTGCAAAGAGTTTCAAACTAGTTCAAGGTGTTGTACATGATAAAGTCTTTCACTAGTTATCATGGTTAAATCCATCTGGACCATGCTTGTTGTTGCAGCTTAGTAAGACTATGAGATTTGGCATATAGATGTTAAAACCACATTCCTTAACTAGAATAATTATGAGGATGTGTATGTGATACAACGTAAAGGTTTTATAAATCCAATAACACAAATTAATTCTATAAGCTACAAAGGTAAGTATGTGGATGAAGCAACCATCTCAGAGCTAGAAACTTCTATTTGACAAGACAGTCAAAGAGTCTGACTTGAGTCAGAATGAAGATGAAATTTGTGATTACAAAAGATTTAGTAGGAGCATTTTTATATTCCACATGATGATGGGGAATAATGTCCTTAATCCTGCATATGTTAAAACTTGGCATGGAAAGTACCTTCCATATGAAGGGTTTAGCAGAAGTGTCCTATGCAATAGGGATTGATATCTATAGAGATAAATCTGGAAAGCTTCTTGACCTAAGTAAGAGAACATACATAGTCAAGCTACTAAAGGGTTCATCATGCAAGACTGAATGAGAGAAAACCTATCCATATTCCATGGAGTTAGTCTCTTAGGAACCTAGTACCCCAGTTCTTATGAAGAATGGGAATACATGGAGTTAGTCTCTTAGGAACCTAGTACCCTAGATCTTATGAAGAATGGGAATACTTGGAATAGATGCCCCTCCGCAATTGGATCTAATCTTGAATGCAATGTTATGTACTTATCCCATTATCTCGTATGTATTGGACATGATGAGCATATCCAATTATCTTGTATGTATTGGACATGATAAGAGGATATACAGTCATCCCATATGTATTAGACATTATGAGAAGACACATATATACCCACCTAGAAATATTGTATGTATTAGACATATCAAGAGGGTATATGTCAGATATTAGTGACACTAACTGGAATACAATAAAAACACTTGTGAAGCACTAAAAGGAACCATTCCTTGGATATGGTAATAAGGAAGAGTTGGGTGTAAAGGGTTACACCGATGTAAGCTTCCAAATTGACAAATTAATGATCACAATCTAAATTTATGTTTGACATTAAATGAGACTTGTAAGCTAGAAAGGGTTCTGAGCTAAAGACAAGTTGTTCAAATCTATAAAAGAAGTCGAGCATCTATATTTTATGAGAACAACATAGGATAATGTATGGATCAAGAAGTTCATATGTGTGAACTTGTGAGAGGTTCCAACCATTGATGACACAGTAGAAATATTATGACAACAATGGATCTATTGGATAGACATGGAATCTCATATAGCATACTACAACACTTCCATCTCATGTGAAGGTCGCACAGTGAAGAGATGTGAAAACTGCAAAATATTTTCTTTAAGCAAATGTTGCTAAACAAGCTATAAAAGCACTTGCACAACATAAACATGATGGACATGTTGAAGAATTGGAATATGATTCATGGGTGATTGGATCTAAGTGCAAATGGGAGTCTATTGGTATGCATGCCTTGAGAGCCAATCATATGATGATTTGGATGTGGCATTAAATACCTGATTTGATAATAATAAAGGTAATGTTGTCTATTATGTTTGTCTCAGTCAATAGATGTTGACACAGAAACAATGATGTTACTCAGTGACGTATGACTTCATGTGTGTGACTTGAAGAATGAGATCGTACAGATGCTAAGATACATACACTCTTGTTATGTCCCTAGTTGGATAATTATGTGGAAGCAAAAATATACAACAACAACACATAAGAGTATACTGGTGCTGATTGATGATAGAGTACCATTAGTCATGATATATGATTTCAACTTACTCACATAGATACATGTTCGAGAATAGTGTATTGGACAGACCCACCATGAGAGTTATACATGGAGACTATGAAAAGGTAGTCCAAATCATCTATCATAGTGATATTGGTGATTGTGGTTCTTAGACCTAAAGTCACTACACTCATCACATGTCGTTGGGTATAGTTTGACATCATCAATGCAATCTTGAAATATGGGTTTCCATAAAGGTGATGATTGGGTAGCTTTGACACAAGGGGACTGAGTGTGAGTGATGTAGATGGGATTTGTTCCTCCTACAAGAGTTTGATATCCAAGGCCTCTTGATAAGCGAGACTGAGAAATGTACAGACATACATATATGGTTCAATATGTGATAAGTGAACTCATATGCATCTCAGATAGTCTACTCAAGTTTAAGTAACATGGATTGAACATTGACAGGATGACGATTCCAAGCCTCAAGTTCAATCTGGATATCAGAGACGAAGGAACTATATGATTACGGTAACACTAATCATGGATTGTAAATTGACGTTGTTCTCCAACTTTCCAAATTACTTTGGTATCAATGATGTGTGACTAGGCACCACTCTTTGCTTGTGATGTCATAATTTTTTATGGACATTCCTTGCCAATGTAATTCTGTAACTATAGGGTCACACGCATAAGATACACTTGGATTAGAGGAGTATATTCATGAATGATGTTTAGATTGAATTCTAAATATGTTTAGATATTCAATTAAACAATAGATAAACTGAATAGACTCAGAATCATCAAATTCAAGTGTTGGACTGACTATTTGGAGTGTCAAGTTGATTGGAAACTGAATTGGCTAAGTTTTGCCATAATTGGTGCATCAGACGACCATTTTGCACGAGCAAGACGGCCATCTTGATGATGGTCATGACACAACCATTTCATGTTCATGATATGACCGATTTTCTTGAGTGAGATGACTGGTTTTTGTTCACGAGAGGACCGACTCTCCTGAGCGAGACATGCACTTTGTGGGGGAAATTCAACTGCATCAAGGATTAATGTTGATGTCATGTTGTGCATTAATTGGATTTTGTAACAAACTAAATCACATATTCATTTGCAATTTTACCCATTTTCAACCATTTCATTTCCTTCTTATCCTTTTGTCTTTTTCCGAAGGTTTTCCTATCTTTTCTACCCTCTTTGTCCTCAATATTGCAATTGAGAAATATTTTATGGCTTTGAATTATATTTACCCACATTCATTTCAATGAAATGGTCATTGCACAAATATATCAAATAATGTGTTAATTAGAGATTAATAATGCAAAATGGCCATTTATGAGAGACAATTAGTAGATTTTCTTAATTTAGAGATTTTATGGCTTTGTGGGACAAGAAATGAGATCTAAGAAATTTTATATCAAAATTTATTAAGAAAGGTGCTAAATATATTTATTAGGCACTTAGCATACAATTAAATACTAAAATGCATTCAAGGGGAGAAGTTAATGTAAATTTAGTACTCCTCACACTTTAATTAGCAAACCCATGACTTTTCATTGAAATTTCTCTACCCTCTTAATTAATTAAATGAATAAGAAACTCTAATGTATATAAATGCCTATTGCATGGAAAAAGGAAACCCCCTTGACTCCTATTTAGATTGCCCTTTAATTAGTTCGACCATTGAATATAAATTGCTTTCCTAAATAAATTGGTATCTAAAATCCTAATTATCATAGGTTTTAATAATGGTATTTGATTAAAGAAAATATATTAATATGAAAATAAATGCCGCAAATAGCTACCAAAAAAGCAATTGGTACATTAAGAGAATACTTAACAAAATAACATATAAATGATTTATGAAGGGATGTATTGAATGATTAATCAAGACATCAGATATATTAATGGAGTAATAAACATACAAGCAACCAAATAAAACATCAAACATTTCCCAAAAATAAAACTCATATCAAAATCGGATTCCTTGTGTCGTAATCAGTCTACCTAGAAATTTAGAAAGTAAATCAAACATTAATTACTCTCCCAATTAAATTAGGAAAGAAGTGTATCAAAATGTACTAGTTTAATATGTAGTTTGACCAAAATGATAAATATTTCATTTATTTTATAGAGGTAACGTCGGGCATTACCATCTCTTTCCCCTAGTCTTGATATTGTCACCCTCAATGCATAAAGCATTCCACAAAATACTGACGCACCTCACGTTTCCCCTCTTCCGAACTGGGCGACACCCGTCACCCACCTTCCTCTCTATCTCTTATTTATCTTCCCTACTTCTTTCATTTTCTCCTCAAACACATGAAGCCCCAGCCACCCACCCTACCCTCACCCTGCATCCAACAGTGGTGAGAAATGTCAGGAAGAGTTGAGGATCGTTGGGTAGCATCACCTCCTCCTCTTCTTCTTACTCTCCTAGAACGATGCTTGAAACTTGATACCTAGCAACCCCTGACACTGTGTTGGCATCACTAACACCTGCCCATATGACACTCGACACCCAACAACCCCAGACGCTGCGTCGGCATCACTAACACCTGCCCACCCGACGCTGTGACACCTAGACACCCATAGCACCACTTCCAGAGAAACCCTGACGCCATCAAACACTGACAGTAGGGCATCATAGCCACCAAGTGCAATGCCATGGACCTTGACAGCGACGCCATCGCTTGCAACCACCAGATCTACAACACCATGACATCTACAAACACATCCATTCAACTTGACTATGGTGACTCATTACATGTTGCTTCTTCCTAGGTCACATGATCATAGAGAACGTGATGATGTGTCTGGGTCCCCATCTCGTTGTGAATCAACCATACATGCAACCCCCATGGTAACCCTAGACATGTAAGTCTTCATTTCACATCCAATAGTTTTGTTTTAGAAAATAGATTATAAATATGGGATAAGTATGGAAAATCTAGTTATTTAAAACCATAACATGAACTAGTCAATTAACTTACCTATCAACTTTGATGTATACAAATGAAAATATTAGATTGCATGAAATCAAACATTTAATGATACGCTAAAGTGGAGACTTGATATTAATAGAAGTTATTGCATAAGATCTGGGTAGATTGATATCCAAAAAGATGATTGAATCACCCTAATTTCTTATTTTATACTTTACGAAGCCCTAAGAATCATTAGTGAGTGTATCTTTGTTTTAATGTATCCTTTACATTAGAAACTATATATATATATATCCAAAAAGATCAACGAATCACCCTAATTGCTTATTTTATACTATACGAAATCCCAAGAATCATTAGTGAGTGTATCCTTGTTTTAATGTATCCTTTACATTGAAACCATATATATATATATATAAATATATATATATATATAAATATATATATATGTGTGTGTGCATTACATGATAACTAGAAATACATATGGATCTAGGTAACACTCTCATATAAATTGATCCAAGGGAACTTGAAATCTGTATAAGAATGCATCTAACTATCTAGTCTTCTTATGAATTAAATGGTGAAGAATATAATAAGGTGTAAAATAATATATTTTTATAAACATATATTTAGATGACATGTTAGTTAGATCAAAGCATGTGTATATTAGTTAACCTAATAGATATTCGTGTGGAATATATGTACACCAATAAACAAGGTAATCATGATGTTAGGAATAATATGGATTCACATTATACAAAAGAAAATGACATCTTTAAACTTAGTGGAAGAATATATATTACTATCCACATATATATAAGTTACATAGAATTATGTGACTACAGATGGGTAATTAGAACAAAGATTTATATATAAAGCATCACATATTCTCTCAACAAAGATTAAAATCATAAACCCTAACATGACATTAGATGATCAGGAATTGGGTAAGAATAATTAAAAAATATAATAGGAATCAATATGTTCACTTTGACTTGACTAATATACAGAATGTGTTTTTGGGATGAAATGTTGACTTTGTGGACTAAAGTATACTATTCAAGTTAACCTTTATGTGTGAAAATAGGTATGTGCATCTAACACCTTAGTTGGGAAATATTATGCCTTAACATATTTTTCCCTAATGAGGCTTAATTGAATCTAATTCTCTTTCTTGAAACCCTAATTACTTTTGCCTCAAATCAGATTATCATTTCATATTGTTTGGGTCTTATACCCCACTGCCATACTTGTTGATTTTTAAAATTACTCTTACCATGACTAGTTTTCTAACGTGTAGATTTATGTTCTATTTAATTTAAAGTAGTGATACTTATGTACAACCACTCACAGAGGGCATGTATTTAATCACCATGGGGAATGCTTTTATTCTCCCCATATTATTGTGTAGGTGACTGGGAATGTCTTATTCTCACCTCACCTATAGATTAGAGGTCTGGTAGGTGCCTCAACCCTACTTAGTTAGGTAGACATAATTATCTTACATGCAAATCCTTTTTAATAAAATTGTTAATGGAATGTTTCTTTTGAATATAGCCTCATTCTCTTGTTATATTCATCTTATGATGAACCCTAGCCTATTTTTACTTGCTTTACTTATCTTGATTATCCGAAACTTGTTTTGTGACACAAACTTTTCTTCCTTTTCCCTTTTTTTTGGTGCCTTCCCAACCACCCAGGTGCTGAGAAAGGTGTTGGATAAGACAAGAAGATCTTAGTTTTTGGCTTGGACTTGGTTGATGGAGATGTTTTTATTGGAGACATATTGTTGCAGTCTTGTTTCCCTCTACTTAGATCCTCTTTTGTATAAAGCATGTACACCCATATTGGGGAAATTTTTATGTAATCTTTATTTAAATTGAATATAGTCAAAAAAATTAACTTACGTTGCTATCCAATTGAATTTTTTTTACCATTGTTATTAGTATAGAGGTGAATTGATTTCACTTCTTTACAGCAAGGTAATCAGAGCCAATGGTAATCAGATCCTTGACTATTTCAATTTGTCTCCTTAGTTAGAAAAACCTTACCTCATATAGTTTCCCTTTAGTTCACCTTAGAATTGTCCTATGATAAAAGGTTAATTTAGGAATATAATAGATTCATATTAGAAATATCTTTTGTCAACTTTTAGGTGATTATCCTATTAGGTAGCTACTAGGAAACGAATTTGAAAGTGATGGTGTCTAGAAAGGGTCAGAACTTGGGGGCTGGTAATATTTTCCTCCGCACTACTAGCTTGGTTTACGGGGACTCCTGAGTTCATATGACATTGGCCAAGCTTGATCTGATATAGAATGTCTGATAGTCCTCGAGTTCATATGACACCGGCCTGGCCTGATCTGATACAGAATGTCTAAAATAACACACCTTTAGGCAAATAACCTCAATGTTTAGTATCCTTAGAAAACCTAATATGATCATTTGACTACCCAAACAAAATCATCTTGTAATCCTTAAGTTCCTTATATGATACTTAGAATTCCATGTTTATGGTTAGTGTACCCTATACTAGACTTTGAAGTTTGGTAATAGGGATTAGTAAAACAATTAAGTGTTGGGTCTAATAAATGTTTAGACTCACTCTTTTGCCTCAAGTTTAGTTTGGCATGGTAGGTCAACCCTTTTAAGGGGTGGAGTAGTGGTACCTTGATAGATTTTGCATTTGTTGATTTCAAGAATGAAATCCCATTTTAGGGGGATGGAATAATATACATAGAAAAATCTAGCCACCTTGGAATTAGAAACCCTAACTCCATAGACAAGAGATTTAGTGATCTTATATGATTAGTGTTGAACAAAAAATTATAATTATAATTTAACTTGTTTTTTTATATACTAATGAATATATAATAAGTCATCTAAGTAATAGTTCATATTCTTGAACCCTAACACATACATGGTGCACTAAAAAGTGAGTTACTCATCACTAAGTGTGAATACACATAATGTTGACCATGTGTTACAACCCCAATTTTGCATATGTTTTCATAACTGAAATGTAAAATTTTATGAATTGGACTTAATTAAAAAGGTTGTATGCTTTGCTTCAAACAATGGATTACTTTGCAAATATCCCTTTTTATAGGAATTTCGTGATTCCTATTATTATATTAATCCATTATTGGATATAAAAGAGAGGAAAGGAGGAAAAGTCCAAATAAAAGAAAAGGATACAAGATAATGAATATTAAGAAAAATAATTATGAGAAATACATGGAAATCTTTATAAAGTGGCATTAATGGCCACAATTGAATAAATTTCATTTATATGTGATTTCTAATAAAAGAAATAGGAAAAGAGGTAAGGAAATGAAATATAATGAGAAATCCTTGCAAAAGAATATCTTAATAAAGAAATTAGAAAGATAATGTGAAATAAAGGATGTAGATGCATCTAGAAGGGTAATAACTATCCTTAAAAAGGAATTTCGAAAATACTAATGTCTTGGGATCCAAGGAGTCACAATGGAGAAGAAGAAAGAGAAAATACAAATAATACAAAAATATGAGGATAATGTGCTACATAGTTAATGACTTTTTGGTATTATCAAAGAGAAATACTATTTTCTATAAGGAAGTGAAATTTTGTGGCCTTTTGGAATAAAAGAAAAGAGTTTATATAAAACAGTATGTTCTTTCCTCGTTGGTGATGAGATTAATTAATCTTGGAAAATTGAGTTTAAAAATAGTTGTAATACTCCTTGCCACTTTTGGATTACTTGAACCCAAAGGAAAAAAAGAAGTAAGATGCGATCAGGACTTATGGAGGCAGGGATGGTAGTCCTAATATGGACTCTTTTAGGTTTTCCCCTAGGAGGCATATCTATATATGTAGGCCGTGGGAAATCCTCATCACTAAAACCCTACGTCCAATGAACTAGTCGCAAGATCCCTCGCAACTCCCATAACAATCGATTTATGGGTCTTTGAGAAGTTCATGACATCACCCCAAGCATCTCCACCCTCATGTCTTCTTCTCCAGAACACTAGATTGATGGATGCGTCGACCCCTGGGTCAACCTGAGATGTGTAAGGCTACAGCCCCACTCATGGACCTACCACCGCGAAGGAGGTGGATGTCTAGTTCGATGGGATGAATCTGAGGCGGAAATGTAGATGGTCCTTCAACCCTCATCAAGGTCCATTTCCATGACAGTGTGTGGCCGATGGAGGCTCGCCAGTCTGAGGATAGCTGGTGAGGTGTTCTTGTATCTGGCCACTACCATCTACCCAACAGTTGGATGGCTGCGGCAAGCCGGTGAATAGGTGGCCCATGGGCTGGCTTCCCCGGGAGGCTTAGGCATAACCGCGGTTATGGTCATCGAGCTGTTATGCCTATTAATTGTAAATAGGTACATTAAGATCTAAAAGGATAAACTTTTCACGTAATTAGTTTAATTTAGAGATTATGTGCATAAAAATGCTTGAAATTTGAAAAGTGCATAAAGCTATCATCTTTAATGATTTAATTAATGAAAATCCCTTATATTTGATGATAGATGGATTTAATGATGTTCTTTGGATAATTCAAGCCAATATTAACCTGTTGTTAATAAAAGTGAAAATAGGATCTAAAAAGATGATTTTTTTATATAATTGGCTTAATTTAGGGTTTCGTGCATGAATATGCATTAATGAGCTTGAAAACCCTAATTTAGGTGAATATGTCTTTTAATTGTTGAACAAATAGAGATATAACGGTCCTAAGTAAATTTGGGTATAAAAAGACTATTAAAATGGATTATTTGAGCAATTAGGGTTTATATAAGTAGAAAAGAGTATTTTAGGGTTTGTTGACCTAAAAGGGATGAAGTTTGAGAAATTGATCTAAGAAACCCTAATGAATATTAATGAAACCCTAATTCGGTTTGCAAACCCTAGAATGTGAATCCAAGTCAATAAAATAGATTCTTGATAAAGTGTGTAGTAAATAGAATACATATTCTTTTCAGGAATTATGTGATTGATGAATTGCATGCTTGGATTGCTTTCTTGGTTGGGATTGCTTAATGCTTGTGAAATCATCAAATCAGGTATGTGGTTACACTTATGAATATTCGAAGTTAGTTTTCTGAGGGTTTGTCGAGGTTTTTATCGGTTGCTTGAAATTAACTGTTGGATGCTTTTATTTCATGCAACTATAGAGTGACTATGACTATCACTATAAACATATACATATAACTGGCTTAGATCTGGGTCCACCCCTGTGGCTATGCAAAGGATAAAAAGGATAACCTAGAGAAAGGTCTAGGCTATCATGAGTTAGAAATTGGGCTACTCTGGTGTAGTGCCATGAGACTCTTAGCACGTCATGAGTTAAGGAGTGGGCTACCTATGGGTAGTGCCATGTGACTCTACCCTAGAAACTGATTCACCTGTTAGGTGGGATCATGAGGGGTATAATGGGGATAGGATATACATGGATCGCGTAGTTATATTTAAAATGTAAAATTTTTTGTTAAATGGTAATTGGTTGCAATATATTGTTATCATAGTTGCACGATTATTGTTTCCCCCACATACCAGCTTTGGCTGACCGACGTTTTGTTTGTCGGCGTTTTAGGTACAAGCCAAAAAGGACAAACAGTAAATCATCATATTGTGAAATACATGAAGTAAAATGCAAGGAGGACTAGTTAGAGTAGAATTCATAAGTGGATAGAAGGTTAGAGATCCAAGTTTTCAAAAAGGTATGCAAACGTTTATTTTCTTACAACTTTTCAGTTTAGTTTGTTAAAAATTTAATAATTGTTCTTGGTTAATTGTCGAACCTTTGATCCAGAAAATTATGGGTGTGACTTCGACCTCTCAGTCTCCCTTAATTGGGGGTTACCGGAAGGTGGGGTCATAACATTTGGTATCAGAGCCAAGGTTCCTCACTTAATCTTTATTAATTATTAAATTTTACAAATTCTATAGAACCCAAGGGAGTTATTAGAGGATTATCCGAAAGATAGAGGTGTCTAGAAAAGGAACACGGCCGGGGGCTGGAAATATTTTCCTCCGCACCGCTAGTCAGAATACGAGGACTCCCAAATACGTGTGACTGCCTGACCAAATTCTTAGGGTATGATTCGAAATAAGATACCTTTAGGATTCTCTCGTCTGGTTCATCCCTTCTCAACTCAAATGCTATTAAGAACCTTAAGGATTAGGGTTTTCTCTCTTTTCCTCACCCTCTTGAGGTATGGGTAAGGTTGATAAGGATTAAGGAATCCTCCATCAAATTAATGAAAAGCATGCAAATAAGATGTCATGGACATAAGCTTAATAGAATAAGCTAAACTAAAGAATAGATACATGCTTAGGTCGTATGACATAAGTTGTCATGCCCTCAGGAGAGACCTGAGGCTAGACCTTCTTGTCAGGAGGATAAGTAAAGAGAGTTAGTCTTAGAGGTAGAGACCTCTATTATAAGTGGAAACCTGGCACATCCTCTGGATGATGAAAACCTTAACCCTAAGTGAAGGTTAGAGAGAGAGATGACATGATGAGGTGTTTGGATAGACATGCCTTGGATGCCATATGAGCCATGAGGGCTTGAATGACTGAGTACCTTTGGCGACCCAACCCTGGGAAGGGTCGTGCATGTTAGAGTGAAGGATAGCTCCTTCATTGATGAGGTTAGAGAAGAACCTATGGAAACCCCATGATCTTAAATGGGCATGGCATAGTAGGCACCCGTAATACATCAGTAGTACGAGTAGTAGGCTGTAACTATGGCCAGGATAGCTATAGATAACCTTGAGCAAATATAAGTGTGAACATAGGCTTCACCATGTAGAGGTATGCTGGTGAGCTTGATCCACCTTCTTGAAGAGAGGACCTCTAATAGGTAGGTTGTTTGTAGGGTTAGCTCTAGAGAGAGAGAGAGGGACCCCAAGCAAGAAGGTTGGGAGCCTAGACTCTGATATATGAGGAAAGGTGGGGAGTTGAGGATGATGCGACCTAAGTGGATATAGTGGTTGTCTCATGCTTGATCCCTAGAGCCTGATGATATCTTGGTTTCCTTTAGAGGAACCAAACCCTAGAAAGAGGATGAGGTTTCTGGTACCTATGAGCCCATGGTGTGGGTGTTTACCTTTTGATATTGGAAGAAGAGTTCCTTAGACCTGGAGAGGTTTAGTAACCAGTTGTGAGGCTTTATACCTAGTTGGTTGTCCTTGAGGAGGACTCAATAAAAGGATCATGGGAGTGCATGACATACCATGTACATGTTTAAGAGGTTAAGCATGCAAATAGACACCTAGGGTTCCTAGGCCTGAGAGGGGAAGTGATGTATCTGATGCTCATGATGAGATTTGAGTATCTATAGATTCGAGCAGGGTACTCCTCATGTTTAGAGGAAAAGGAAACCCCTTAAGTTTAAGGTATGTTTGATGAACCCCTCACAACTAAGTTGATGACATGGGAAGGTATGATCGTGATCCAATGTTGAGGAATGAGAACCCAGATGACCTAGACTGGTTTAGTGGTCTTCTTGTGCCTTAATAGCTTACTAGGGTTAAGCATATGGATGTAAGCCCTAGACCTAAGGGTGTTTGTGACTTTGTTGTCAAGAGATACTTTCCTCCCATCCTGGGAGAGGGACCCTTTTGAAGGGGGTACACCGGTTTTTATGAAAACCTAAAGAGGTATCATAGGATCTTGAGAAGCTAAGTGAAGAGTACATGGTAAGAGAATGAACCTATAGACCCATGGATAACCATCTCTAAGTGCATGAGGATGTATTACCATGGAGGTAACCAGTATGGGGCCTGACCAAGGAAGACAGGTCACCATGACCCCTATGATAGGATGAAAGTCAGCCCTTGAATGCAGAAAGAGAGATGATGAAGGCTTGGGTAAGGTTCTAAGTTGAACATGTACTATAATAGAATCCTAACTCTATCCTAGGGTTAGGTGGGGATAAGACCGATGAAAGTTGGATTTGCCCAATTCCCTAGTTCATATGACCATAGGTTCGGGAGGTAACATCTATCATTGTATGAGGGCCATGGGTTAGGAGATTGATCACCTTCATGAACTCATGGAACCCAAAGGGCAGATGAGTAGGGCACTCTCTGGAATGCATAAGGAAAGAGGGATGACCCCAAAAGAGTCGCCACTCTATAGACCTAGAGGAGATGACCAAGGATTGTGTGTGGATCCAAGTAGGTTCGAGACTAGTTTCCATGGAAGTAACTCTGATATCAAGATGATTGTAATATAGAGGTATAAACGGCACATTTCAACTTAGATTTAAAGGTGTACGGGCATGGTGGGATGTACCATCTCTACTCTTGGAATAGGAAGAACTTTGTATTTGGACTGCAGCCAAATGCTTATTTCTTCTTGTTATGGGAGTGAGGGATAGGACAGTACGCATGCCATACACCAAGGATAAAGATGATGTGGGTTGGACCGTTGCCACAAGATATGGGGACAAAGAAGATAACATACCCTGGTAAAGTGAATGATACATGGAGAGTTTGCAAACACTAAGAGGAATGAGGTAGTCACCTTATGAGGATGTTTTTATCATGAGATATGAGTCATACAAGATTGAGTTTGATCACCAAGAAGATGAGCTCAATGAAGATAGACTTAGAGTTTGAGTTTGAGATGATAAGTGAAATACATGGAAGTGTATGTTTTCAATGTTACCTAATACCTAAGGATGTGAAGTGGTAATAGATGCTCTGGTTGAGATATAGCTGCCTAGTTTGGCTAGAAGAGGTAGTTAGGCCAACCCTCTGTTTGGAAAGGAGATGTTTTTGGATAACACTCAGATGTAACGAGACATGTTGAACAAGTTAGTGGTTGTTTGGTTAGTCAGCCTTGGTGCAATAAAAGGATGGTTGTAGAACTTCAATTGCACTTCTCTGGAAAGGAAGGTGTTGAAACCCTGATTAGAGTGGTTTAGGGTTTCTGATGTATCGATCTTGAGGAATCATGACATATAGGAGATCATGATTTTAAGATCACCATACATCGTACCACCAAACCGTACATCGTACCACCAAGATAATAAGTGACAGTAGTACTTTGGATGCCTAAGATGAAGTTGCATGGTGTATGTTGCCATGTAAGCCAGGAGGTGAAGGACGAACACCAGTAACCCAGTGTATCGATATAGAGGATAAAAGAGTCCTTGAGAGAGAATGGGAGTTCATCACTATGGATGTTGTGGTAAGTCTCCCATGGACTAAGGAAGGTCAAGATACAATGTGGGTTATGGTAGATCGCCTTACCTAGATGACATGAGAAGGATCCAGTTGAACTACATATGAGAGAGAGATGGTTCAACTACCCCATGATGTGAGTTCAAAGGTTCTTGCGTATAACCTAAAGGTACACTTCCATATGGTGGGAGTAGATACATGAAGAACTCAATGTTAGTATAGTTTATCACCCCTAACTAATGGTTAGTACGATCCAGACTAGAGGGTCTGAGGAAGCATGTGTGCTCATTCAGGGTGATACATGGAGACAATTCTTGTCTTCGGTAAGATGTGATGTTAACCACCATATCTAGTATTGGGATGTAAAGAAGCTCTGCAAGGGAGGTTGTGTCGGTCGTCACTTCATTAAAGATGATGTTGGTGAGGGGACCTCGTGAAGGTCAGAAAAGGACCATAGTGTGTACAGATAAAGTTGCTTTGATCGTGCAATGGCTGAAAGAGAGCCCAGGGGCGACATGAGTCATGAGATGATACAAAGCAGACTGACATGCAGTTCACTGTGGGAGAGTATGTGATGAGAAAATCTAACCCCTCTAAGTTATAGCTAAGAGAGATGAGTCCCTGATACATGGGTTCTTTTGAGATGGATTGGTGGAGGAGGTTATGTTTGACCTTACCCCTCTGGATAAAGTAATGTGTGATGAGTTCCATGTGTCCAATTTAGAGCACTATGTGAGGTACCCAGACCATGTGCTGAGCAATGAACCTAGTGAGCCCCAAGGGAGGCTGAAATGACCTGAGTCACCTATGCAGTTTATAGACGCTAGGATGACAGAACTCAGGGAAAAGAACATGTGATGATAAAGGTTCTTTGGAAGGGCATGGGTAGGGTAAAGCCACATAGGGGCCAATGATGGACATGGAAAAGTCTTATCCTAAATTGTTTGTTTGCTTGATGGAATTTTAAGGACACAATTCCTATAAGAGGGGAAGGATGTTACAACCCCAATTTTGCATATGTTTTCATAACTGAAATGTAAAAATTTATGAATTGGAATTAATTAAAAAGGATGTATGCTTTGCGTCAAACAATGGATTACATTACAAATATCCCTTTTTATAGGAATTTCGTGATTCCTATTATTATATTAATCCATTATTGGATATAAAAGAGTGGAAAGGAGGAAAAGTCCAAATAATAGAAAAGGATAAAAGATAATGAATATTAAGAAAAATAATTATGAGAAATAAATGGAAATCTTTAGATAGTGGCATTAATGGCCACAATTGAATAAATTTCATTTATATGTGATTTCTAATAAAAGAAATATGAAAAGAGGAAAGGAAATGAAATATAATGATAAATCCTTGCAAAAGAATATCTTAATAAAGAAATTAGAAAGATAATGTGAAATAAAGGATGTAGATGCATATAGAAGGGTAATAACTATCCTTAAAAGGAATTTAGAAAATACTAGAATGTCTTGGGATCCAAGGAGTCCCAATAGAGAAGAAGAAAGAGAAAATACAAATAATACAAAAATATGAGGATAATGTGCTACATAGTTAATGACTTTTTGGTATTATCAAAGAGAAATACTATTTTCTATAAGGAAGTGAAATTTCGTGGCCTTTTGGAATAAAAGCAAAGAGTTTATATAAAAGAGTATGCCCTTTCCTCGTTGGTGTTGAGATTAATTAATCTTGGAAAATTGAGTTTTAAAAATAGTTGTAATACTCCTTGCCACTTTTGGATTACTTGAACCCAAAGGAAAAAAAGAAGTAAGATGCGATCATGACTTATGAAGGCAGGGATGGTAGTCCTAATATAGACTCTTTTAGGTTTTCCCCTAGGAGGCATATCTATATATGTAGGCCATGGGAAATCCTCATCACCAAAACCCTACGTCCAATGAACTAGTCGCAAGATCCCTCGCAACTCCCATGACAATCGATTTATGGGTCTTTGATAAGTTCACGACAGCACCCCAAGCTTCTCCACCCTCATGTCTTCTTCTCCAGAACACTGGATTGATGGATGCGTCGACCCCTAGGCCAACTTGAGATGTGTAAGGCTACAGCCCCGCTCATGGACCTACCACCGTGAAGGAGGTGGATGTCTAGTTTGATGGCATGAATCTGAGGCGAAAGTGTAGATGGTCCTTCAACCCTCATCAGGGTCCATTTCCACGACGGTGTGTGGGTGATGGAGGCTCGCCGGTCTGAGGATAGCTGGCGAGGTGTTCCTGTATCTGGCCACTTCTGTCTACCCAACAGTTGGATGGCTGCGGCAAGGCGGTGAATAGGTGGCCCATGGACTGGCTTCCCGGGGAGGCTTGATGACCAGAACAACGGTCATAGGTGACCTGTCGTTGCATTCTAGGAGGTGAGACTCCATTGGGATGCTTGCGGTGAGGAGGACAGTCGATGTGCATCACCTGGGTGCACCGCCATGAAGGTGGTGCTCGGTACTACGTGTGCGGATGCGTGAAGGGGATCAATGAGGAGGTGACCTGCTGACATCCTTGGTCGTTGGAATGCACACCTACGTTGTCTGCAGCACCGGATGTGCTTCACATATCGGTGATGTGAGGAGGAAGGATCCAAGAGTCAGCATCCTTCGTGAACAGGTTTTGAGGCATCGGGGATGACTTCCAGTGATAGGCGGCATGGATGTTGGACCTCTTGCTCCGGCGGTAGGATCACGGGTTCCTCCTGTATGAGTGAGGAAAACATCGCATGAAGAAGAAGGTGAGCGGTTCAGCCCTGAACCAGACATCCCCCTCCACATTCTTTTGGTTATCGACTCAAGTGGTGAACCGGGGGTTAAGACCAGACTGACCGCCAGCAAGGAAAAAAAGGAAAGTGAAGCAAGTTCGCTGACGTGTCAAGTCCGGATTGGCCCAAATAAGGTTAGTTTGCTAAAATCGTAACTAATTCTAGGAAACTCAGATTAAAACAAGTCATATATGAAAATTGATCCTAAGAATGAGATGAACGAAAATAAAATATGTTTAGAAGCCAATTCCTCTTACAATTCAAAAAGTTGTGTAAGTTATCAACTTTAACAAATTAAAGATTAAGAAACTCTACTTTGAGATGATTAATGTAATTCGTAGAGTTTAATGGGTGATTAAAGTTGATATTAACCTATTAATTGTAAAAAGGTACATTAAGATCGAAAAGGATGAACTTTGCACGAAATTATTTTAATTTAGAGATTATGTGCATAAAAATCCTTGAAATTTGAAAAGTTCATAAAGCTATCATCTTTAATGATTTAATTAATGAAAACCCCTTACATTTGATGATAGATGGATTTAATGATGTTATTTGGATAATTCAAGCCAATATTAACATGTTGTTAATAAAAATGAAAATAGGATCTAAAAAGATGATCTTTTTATATAATTGGCTTAATTTAGGGTTTCGTGCATGAATATGCATTAATGAGCTTGAAAACCCTAATTTAGGTGAATATGTCTTTTAATTGTTGAACAAATAGAGATATAATGGTCCTAAGTAAATTTGGGTATAAAAAAGACTATTAAAATGGATAATTTGAGCAATTAGGGTTAATATAAGTAGAAAAGAGTATTTTAGGGTTTGTTGACCTAAAGGGATGAAGTTTGAGAAATTGATCTAAGAAACCCTAATGAATATTAATGAAACCCTAATTCAGATTGGAAACCCTAGAAAGTGAATCCAAGTCAATAAAATAGATTCTTTATAAAGTGTGTAGTAAATAGAATACATATTCCTTTCAAGAGTTATGTGATTGATGAATTGCTTGCTTGGATTGCTTTTTCTTGGTTGGGATTGCTAAATGCTTATGAAATCATCAAATCAGGTATGTGGTAACACTTATGAATATTCAAAGTTAGTTTTCTGAGGGTTTGTCGAGGTTTTTATCGGTTGCTTGAAATTAACTGTTGGATACTTTTATTTCATGCAACTATAGAGTGACTATGACTATCACTATAAACATATACATATAATTGGCTTAGATCCGGGTCCACCCCTATGGCTATGCAAAGGCTAAAAAGGATAACCTAGAGAAAGGTCTAGGATATCATGAGTTAGAAACAGGCTACTCTGGTGTAGTGCCATGAGACTCTTAGCACGCCATGAGTTAAGGAGTGGGCTACCTATGGGTAGTGCCATGTGACTCAACCCTAGAAACTGATTCACCTGTTAGGTGGGATCATGCAGGGTATAATGGGGATAGGATATACATGGATCACGTTGTTATATTTAAAATGTAAAATTATTTGTTAAATGGTAATTGGCTGCAATATATTGTTATCATAGTTGCACGATTATTGTTTCCCCCACATACCAACTTCGGTTGACTGACTTTTTGTTTATCGGTGTTTTAGGTACAAGCCAAAACGGACAAATAGTAAATTGTCATATTGTGAAATACATGAAGTAAAATGCAAGGAGGATTAGTTAGAGTAGAATTCATAAGTGGATAGAAGGTTAGAGATCCAAGTTTTCAAAAAGGTATGCAAAAGTTTATTTTCTTACATCTTTTCAGTTTAGTTTGTTAAAAATTTAATAATTGTTCTTGGTTAATTGTCGAACCTTTGATCTGGAAAATTATGGGTGCGGCTTCGACCTCTCGGTCTCCCTTAATTGGGGGTTACCGGAAGGTGGGGTCGTAACACCATGTCACCCTAATGCAATGGTAAATGGAACTAATGCATGCTAAGAATGCATAACATGTATTGGTCATGTTGATCTAAACCCTAAGATGTTATCATCCAACCTTAACATGTATACATATCCTTAATGCCTTCATGATACATTAGTGACATTAGTGACATCATTAGATAATATACCTTGATGGAATATAATCACCTAATCATAAATTGATATATGAATCAATTCATTAAAATGTAATGTGTTCCATCCTATTCACCTAAATATATGTAAAGACTCAAATGTGATAAGGAATAATTGGATTTACATAAGCATGATTATGAAGTCTACAATAATTCCAAATGCCTAATGTGAAATTAAATGTATAATTTATAATATGAAGTGTAAATTGGAGAAAATGGTTAGTGATGTCATTAATGTGAGTATAAAAAGTGATGTGACAATGTGTAATATAGGTGTAAGAAACTAATGTGACATTATTTGGACGTAATAACTTGTTGGATAATATTATATATTTCTTACAAAATAATATATGAAAATTCTACATGATGGTAATATGAGGATATTGGAGAATAAAATTCAAGTTATTAAGGATGTGATCTAATACATTAATAAATATTGAGATTACTTAGTAAACTCTAATTGTGATTAAATTCTTAATTAGTAAATGAAAAATACATAAGATTTATACATAATGTTGAGATGTAATTCTTTTTATAACAATGTGAGTACAACATGGCACAAGTAATAGCATAATAAGGATGATGTAATTTCATAATGGAGATAATACAATAAGCCAAAAATTGTTAATTGTGTTATATTTGATAAAAGGCAATGTGGATAATGGAAACCTTAGTGAACCTTAGTAAACCCTAACTTATGTGTAGAGCTTGTGAAGTACCATAGATTAGGGGTTATCACCTAGTTGCTTAAGGTAGGGTTTTTACGAACTCACCATTCCCTCTTGTTGTGATTTTGGGGACGAAATCCTCTTTAAGGGGTGGATTGTTGTAACATACTGAATCTCAGATTCATTTGCAATTTTACCCATTTTTAACCCTTTCATTTCCTTCTTATCCTTTTGTCCTTTTCCCAAAATGTTCCTATATTTTCTACCCTCTTTGTCCTCAATATTGCAATTGAGGAATATTTGATGGCTTTCAATTATATTTACCCACATTCATTTCAATGAATGGGTTATTGCAAAAATATCTCAAATAATGTGTTAATTAGAGATTAATAATGCAAAATGGCCATTTATGAGAGACAATTAGTAGATTTTATTAATTTAGAGATTTTATGGCTTTGTGGGACAAGAAATGAGACATAATAAATTTTATATCAAAATTTATTAAGAAAGGTGCTAAATATATTTATTAGGCACTTAACATACAATTAAATACAAAAATGCATTCAAGGGGAGAAGTTAATGTAAATTTATACTCCTCACACTTCAATTAGCAAACCCATGAATTTTCATTGAAATTTCTCTACCCACTCAATTAATTAAATGAATAAGCAACTCTAATGTATATAAATGCCTATTGCATGGAAAAAGGTAACCCCCTTGAGTCCTATTTAGTCTGCCCTATAATTTGTTTAACCATTGAATAGAAATTGCTTTCCTAATTAAATTGGTATATAAAATCTTAATTACCATATGTTTTAATAATGGTATTTAATCAAAGAAAATACATAAGATATGAAAATAAATGCCATAAATAACTACCTAAAAGAAATTCGTACATTAAGTGAATACTTAACAAAATAACATATAAACGATTAATGAAGGGATGTATTGAATGATTAATCAAGACATTGAATATATTAATGGAGTAATAAATGTACAAGAAACCAAATAAAATATCAAACATTTTCCAAAAATAAAACTCATATCAAACTCTGATTCCTTGTGTCGTAATCAGTCTACCTAGCTATTTAGAAAGTAAATCAAACATTAATTACTCTCCTAATTAAATTAGGAAAGAAGTGTATCAAAATGTACTAGTTTAATATGTAGTTTGACTACAACAATAAATATTTCATTTATTTTATGGAGGTAACGTCAAGCATTACCATCTCTTTCCCCTAGTCTTGTGATCGTCGCCCTCAATGCACAAAGCATTTCGCAAAATACCGACGCACCTCATGTTTCCCCTCTTCTGAACCGGGTGACGCCCATCACCCACCTTCCTCTCTGTCTCCTATTTATCTTCCCCCCTTCTTTCCTTTTCTCCTCAAACACATGAAACCCTAGTCACCTAGTCTACCCTCATCCCGCATTCAATAGTGGCGAGCAACGCTAGGTAGAGTTGAGTATCGTTGGGCAGTGTCGCCTCCTCCTCTTCTTCTTCCTCTCCCAGAATGACACCTGAAACTCGACACCCAGCAACCCCTGACGATGCATCGGTGTCACTAACACCTGCCCATATGACCCTCGACACACAACAAGCAACCCCTGACATTGTGTCAACATCGTTAACACCTGCCCACCCAACTCCCCGACACTGCGACGCCCCAATGCTTTGACGTTGTGATGTCCCGACGCCCACAACACCACTTCTAGCGTAACCCGGATGCCATCACACACTGACAGTAGGGCATCGTAGCCACCAAGTGCAACGTCATCGACCTTGATAGTGACGTCGTTTCTCGCAACCACCAAATCTACAACACCATGGCGTCTGCAAACTCCTCCATTCAACTTGATTATGGTGACTCATTACATGTTGCTTCTTCCTGGGTCACATGATCATAGAGAATGTGATGATGTGTTTGGGTCCCCATCTCATTTTTAATCAACCATACATGCAATCCCCATCGTAACCCTAGACATGTAAGTCTTCATTTCACATTCAATAGTTTTGTTTTAGAAAACAGATTATAAAGATGGGATAAGTATGAAAAATCTAGTTATTTAAAACCATAACATGAACTAGCCAATCAGCTAACCTATCAACTTTGTTGTATACCAATGTAAATATTATATTACATGAAATCAAACATGTAATGATACATTAAAGTGGAGACTTGATATTAATAGAAGTTATTGTATAAGACCCGGGTAGATTGATATCCAAAACGATTAATGAATCACCCTAATTGCTTATTATATACTTTACCAAGCCCTAAGAATCATTAGTGAGTGTATCCTTGTTTTAATGTATCCTTTACAGTAGAAACCATATATATATATATATATATATATATATAATATATATATATATATATATATATATATATATATATATATATATATAGGTGCATTACAAGATAACTAGAAATACATATGGATCTAGGGTAACACTCCCATCTAAACTGATCCAAGGAAACTTGAAATTTGTATAAGAATGCATCTAACTATCTGGTCTTCTTATGAATTAAATGGTGAAAAAGATAATAATGTGTAAAATAATATATTTTTATAAACATATATTTAGATGACATGTTAGTTAGATCAAAGCATGTATATTAGTGAATCTAATAGATATTCATGTGGAATTTACTTACACCAATAAACATGGTAATCATGATATTAGGAATAACATGGATTCACATTATAGAGAAGAGAATGACATCTTTAAACTTAGTAGAAGGATATATATTACTATCTACATATATATAAGTTACATAGAATTATGTGACTAAAGATGGGTAATTAGAATAAATATTTATATATAAATCATCACATATTCTCTCAACAAAGATTAAAATCATAAACCCTAGCATGACATTAGATGATCAGGAATTGGATAAGAATAATATAGAAATATAATATGAATGAATATGTTCACTTTGACTTGGCTAATATACATAATGTGTATCTATGATGAAAAGTTGACTTTGTGGACCATAGTATACTATTCAAGTTAACCTTTATGTGTGAAAAGAGGTATGTGCATCTAACACCTTAGTTAGGAAATATTATGCCTTAACCTATTTTTCCCTAATGAGGCTTAATTGAATCTAATTCTCTTTTCTTGAAACCCTAATTACTTGTGCCTCAAATCAGATTATTGTTTCATATTTTTTGGGTCTTATACCCCACTTCCATTCTTGTCAATTGTTAAAATTACTCTTGCCATGACTACTTTTTTAGCATGTAGATTTATGTTCTATTTCATTTAAAGTAGTGGTACATATGTACAGCCACCCACAGAGGGCATGTATTTAATCGCCTTGGGGAATACTTTTATTCTCCTCATATTATTGTGTAGTTGATTGGGAATGTATTATTCTCTCCTCACCTATAGGTTAGAGGTCTGGTAGGTGCCTCAACCCTACTTAGTTAGGTAGACATAATTATCATATATGCAAATCATTTTTAATATAATTGTTAATGACAAGTTTCTTTTGAATATAGCCTCATTCTCTTGTTATATTCATCTTATGATGAACCCTATCCTATTTTTACTTGCTATACTTATCTTAATTATCCTAGACTTGTTTTGTGACACATACTTTTTTTCCCTTTCCCTTTTTCTAGGTGGCTTCCCAACCACCCAGGTGTTGAGCAAGGTCATGGATAAGACAAGAAGATCTTAGCTTTTGGCTTGGACTTGGTTGATGTAGACATTTTTATTGGAGACATATAGTTGTAGTCTAGTTTCCCTCTACTTAGATCCTCTTTTGTATAAAGCATGTACACCCATATTGGGGAAATTTTTATGTACTCTTTATTTAAATTGAATATAGTCAAAAAATTAACTTCTTCTGCTATCCAATTGGATTTTATTTACCATTATTATTAGTAGAGAGGTGATTGATTTCACTTCTTTATAGATTGGAATTGTCAATTTGATTCAGAACAGAAAACTACACAAGATGACCATTTTGATCACGAGATGACCATCTTGCAGTGTGAGAGGACCGTTTTGCAATTCGCAGGTTCTAGAACATTCATGAGTCTAGACCCTTTTACTCCCACACTGATTGGGAACCCTAACCCTAGCATCTAGTATAAATTGAGGGGTACTAGGGGATTCCCAGGACATGCAATTGAGAATCAATTACTCTGACAATTGTTTTCCTCTCTGGTTGTGGTAAACAATAGAGAAACCAAGAAAGTCCAACCCATCAAAGGAAGGGATAGCAAGGGATAGAACAACTGAGGATCAGGTGTGGGAGAGCATGTTGATGACTAGTACTCTAACAGAAGGGATAATTCCTTCCCATTGTCTCTAGTAGCATGACTTGCAGTTCTTGGTGATCTGCATGGACTACTATAGTGGTAGGAGGTCATTGCCTGTCGCTTGGAAGACAATGTCAACTCGTAGTCTGTGGTGAGACCACAGGAGATACTATAGACAATGATTTAGTCTATTGTTTGTGGTGAAGATCAGGAGCTACAAAGACACCATGCAAGAGCAACAAGATGATATTTGTGCATCTACTACAATGAGGAATATGTTGTTGAACTTACTCTAAGATGAGGTATATCCTCCAAACCATACTTTCCGTTATATAGTTGTTGACGTGATCTGTTGGTATGTGCGCTATATGGAAGTAAATTGTTTATTTTTGCTAACTATATTTGTGCCCTATTTCCTAAAAATTACAATTAATCCTAGATAGATATCCATCTAGGCTCGCTATCGCATCACCTAGAGATCGTATATCCATCACCTCAGAAAAAATGTATTTGATGTCTCATTAAGAGTTTTACAAAAACCAATTGATATCCATGATCTTGGGTTTGAAGTTCTCTATGCCTGAGATCATGAGAAACATGTAAACCTACTGTCCGAATAAGCATACAAGATATAAAATGATTGATTTAACATGTAAAAGGTTCATACATATATGGATACAGTAAAAGAACAAAATCAAGTAGTGAGGCTACTCCCCACGTCTGAGCGTAAGGAACTACTCACAACTCATAGAAAAATCAGAATATACAACAAGAAAAATGAAGGAGATAGCCATCATCTCGAATGTAGAAGATATGTAGCAATAGAGTCGCCTAGGACTGTCGTCGGGTGATCCTTCTTCTTCGTCGTCCTCCTTACATAGATTTGGTCTGCCGATAAGGTAGAACAAGTGAATTGAAGCATTATCAACCTTCCTCTATTGAGTAATGAAATTGGGCCTTGGCAGAGTGCTGGAGTGGTAGCTTGATGGCCGATAAAAAAGATGTTTTGAACTAATGCCTTGGGGTCCTATTTATAGGACTGTGGCTTTCAAACACTTGTGTTTGACTCTTGAACTTCCATCCATAGATATAGGAGGTCGATGGGTGTAGCTTGACAAGTACATCTCGACACATGTAGGTCGACTGGTGCAGGTTGACACCTTTCCAATAGTCATGTGCTCAATACCTTTTTGCCAATGTCAAGTGTTGATAGCCTTTGGAAGTGCTTGACATTTATAATTGTTAAAGAGTGTTGATTGCTTTGTTTACATGGGCCGACAACAGTTTCTCGACAGCCTTGTGAATGGCTGTAATTCAATGGTCTCGATAGCATTGGTGCACGAGTACTCGATACTTTAATAATAATCCTTTTGGGGTAGGGTTGTAAATGGATAGGGTATGGAGCGGTTACAATCATATCCATTACTATAACCGTGTATTTAAGCGGGTATGATTATGGGTATATACCCACTTTACTAAAATCTATACTTGTACCATACCCATACCCACATAACCACTAGATATATAGATGGGTAATTGGGTTCATAGTTATGGATAGACGTGCTATAATAACACACCATAAACTTCGGGTACAAAAAGCACCTGACTAATTATCTGATATTGGTACTAGTATAGCATCATATACATTCTATTTTATGCACAAATAGTAGTTGATAAGTTAACAATATGTAACCTTATAACAAAAAACCAAGACTAACATGTTGATACAAATAAATAAAAATACAAAAAAATGATGATTGTTGGGTCTGTTGGTGAATAGTACAATGTTTGATTATACTATTAATAGAATAATAAAATTCACGATTTATCTTAGATATCATGTTAACTTGCCTTCACAGGAGATAAAGTGCAGCCAACAACATTTAATATATTCCTAAATATGTTGTCGAGAAATATCATTCAAGGTTGAGAAAAGAAGAACAAAATGCGACAATGATTTTATGATGTCAATTTGATGAAATGTGCATGAGTGTCTATGATGGTGTGTGAGGTTTAATGAATTCGTTTATGTTACTATTGAGAGGTATTTAAATTTACTGTATTTGAGTGGTACAATATTGATCATTACATTCTAGTATAAACTTGTATTATTGTAAGCTACTTATACTTGCAAAATGTGAATTCTAAAATATGCACCATTACATCTAATATAAATTATTTGTAAAAAAATATAATTAAATGGGTATATGCGTATACAAGGTATGGATACATACATAACCAGTGGGAGGCAAATATACTGGTATAAGGATAATCGTTTATGAGATTATAAAAACTTATACCCATAACGGATTTAGATGATATGGGTTTGAGGGTATGTGGGGATATCCATGTCCATTTACAGCCCTACTTTGGAGATCTTGGTCGACAGGTTCAAATGCAAAATGCTCGATAACCTTTTACAATATCAAGTGATCGATAGCTAATTGCTTTCCCAATTATTTTATTTGCCCATACTTTGGTTACCATTGCCTGAATGTAATGCTTGTCCTCCGTATCTCCTTTAATATGAAAAGCATTAATTACATCATGAACTATTTGCATCGATAGCTTTTACAAAGTAGAGAGTCCACGATCTCATCAATTGAATGGCTCGCATTGGTTAATAGACGTGATGTGACCTTTCCATGCAATCAAGGATCACGAGAAGAATTGTTGTGCCAGTGAATTAAGTGGGGAAAGGAAGAGAGAGAATTCGTGCATAACGTTAGCAATTGATGGCAGCCCACAAAATAAACAATCTTTGACCATGTCTCGCCAATAAGACTATTCCTTAAATGTATTTACATCCTTTTGCCTCTAAACAATTCAATTGCCTTGATAGTTTTGCGCCTTATGACTGTATATTAAGGAAATTATTTAATTAGTTGTCTAGGCACCCAGTGAAAGAAATAACTTTATGGCACATAAATGAATTTTTTTTCTTCATAAACAAAGCCATGACTGTGACTGGTCATGAATAAATCCTTGACATCGGAACGCTCTGTGCACAGAATAAAAATAATATCATTACAAAATCATTATACTCACAACAAAAGTGGTAAAATTTGGATTCAATCAAAATAGCCCATAAAATGTCTAAGAAGATGGAAAGAATAACATATTAATGATTATGGGAGTGGAAGGATGCATGAACTAATTTATTGGATAAAAGGTTGAATAAGAATGTAAAATTGGTCAAAGAAATGCAATTAAATTGGGATGAATATTCATTCATCAATGACGATCAGTGTCAGGCAAGCTGACAGTTTCACATGATGAGCCCACCGACTAGAGAACCAAGGAGGCAGACCGTAGGAGGAGTGGACAGACTAGCTGGTGGACCCAACCAACCATTTGGAGGTGTCCAAACATCGGTTGGACTGGAGGCTAGATGACCGGTCTAACGACCAACCGACTGATCTAGAGGTGAGCCAACTGGTTCAAGGGTTGAACCGATCAAAACTAATTTTTTCAAGCACAAATTTACACCAACTACAGGTTCATGCATGTGATGTAGATTTAGGTAGTGGTAATTCCTTGTGGCTCCAAGGAATTACAATAGATATGACCATAATCATCGCTAATTTTTTATATTGCATGTTTATGTATGTGGGATATAACATGTATGATATGTACTATATATGTGGTAGTTGGATATGTATATGTATATATATATATGATATATATAAAATTCTTCAATCAAACATATTAACTCTATTGGGAGAATATGGAAGAGGATGCGGGGAGCGTGGCGGCGGGGGGCGATCAAGGGGACGGGGGACGAGCGATGCCGGCGGACGGCCAAGGGGGTCACGTCGACGCAGGCAGCAGTAAGGAAGATGCTACCGCACCAGGCGACCGGAGGATCACTGATCAGAGAAGCCAAGACCGCGGGGAGGAAAGGGGTCAACCAGTTAACCCTAGGGTTTCTGCAGACTCGGATGTGATGAACTCGAAGGACATGGACGGAGATAAACTCAGTCTCCCTCACGTCGGGATTGAGTTCCGATTCAGCGGCATGAAGGGCGCCTCAAACAAAACCCTAACGGAACCGAATAAGCGGATGAGACATACCCCTGATCGCGGAGAAGTTGCCAGTACGACGGAAGGGTGCAGCGCCGCGAACGAACTTTTCCCGCCGTTGCATGGGCAGAACCAAGCTGCTAAACTACAGGAGATACTGAGCGTCGGTAACGTTTGGGCATCAAACAACATGAGATCTGCGAGTAAGCCCACCGAACAAGGTACTCCTGACCTGTTCCTGAACAAGCTTTTCGAGGAGCATCTGAATCCAGAGGCGGTGAGCTTAACGTTCATCGACGACATGCCTGATATCATCGTCGACCCGATGGAGGAAGAGTTTCTGATAAGACCGTGGCAATATGTTGTCGTAGCGAAAGCCATGGGAACCCAGATTGGATATATGACATTGCGAGATCGTCTGCGAGCTATGTGGAGTCTCGTTGGTAAGTATAACAGCTATGAGCTCGACCTCAATCATTTCGTTATACAGTTATCATGTCTTTGTGACTATGAGATGGCCATGACGGGGGGACCTTGGAAGGTGTTCAGGTGCAACCTGTTAGTCTGGGACTAGAACCCAACCTTCATCCCGTCGAATGGTCTTCCGAGAAAAATAGTTTGTTGGACGAAAATTCTCAATCTACCACTCCATCTGTATGTCCAGACCATGTTCGAGTGTATAGGAAAGGCTCTAGGTCGATTGGTAAAAGTAGACGAACATACCATTAAGCGAACGAGGAGCAAGTTTGCTAGATTGGCTATAGAGATTGACACCACGAAGCAACTGGCACCGTACATACAAATCAATGGCATTGACTATGAGGTCGAATATGAAGGACTGCCTTACGCCTGCGCTAAGTGTGGGGAGGAGGGACACACATCACAAATTTGTGAATCGATAAGAACCCAGAATATAGCAGAAAATGAGAAGGTGGAGCAAGCCAAGACGAACAGCGGTAGATCTACAGAATCTGAGGACTCACCGTGGCAGACTCAACGCAGCAGGCGTCGACGTCAGGGGAAAGAACCGGTTGGTAAACCACCCGATAAATCAAGTGCTAGTTTTAACAGGTACGGGGACCTTCCAGAAGACCATGGCGATGAAGGAATTGAGATAAGTGGACACCCGCATAATGCAGTTGGTTCAAATACTGACAGAGGTGTTAGACCAGCTAAAGTGTGGAAACAGAAGACAAATACGAATACTATAGTAACAGTAGCACAAAAGGTAGAGGCTCTTAAAGATATAACCAATGCTCCAGCGTCTCAAAGCAGAGTCCAGGCGAGAGACAGAAACAACAAGAACAAGGATGATCACACCATGGCCAACCTGGAAATTGATGAAGTGGTTGAGATCTTCTCAGTAGCTGAAGATGAAGTGTTAGCTGATATTGCTTAACCAGAGAGTTTTGACAGAAGTGCAATACCTATGACGCAGCGAATTCCCAAGGAGCATAAAGTTTCACAAAAAACCAAGATTGGAAATTATTCAAAGGAAGTGGTACCGGGATGAAGAGGTCGGGCCTATCTAAATCAAATGTCGAAGGGATACGCAGAAGTCCCCGGCAATGAGGCGCTCAAGACTGTGAAGTAGTGGTGGAGGCCTTGAAGACTGTTGCTAATAAGGAAAACGAAGAGCCATCCCTGTAAGCGGCTCTTTATCTTCTCTTTCTGTTCTGGTTGGTATATGACGAAGATCCTTTTCTGGAATATCAGAGGCATAGGTAAAGCTGATACCTGCAGAGTCCTTTAAGAGTACATATCTATCCACAAGCCCTTAGTTACTGTCATTCTTGAGCCTAGAATCAGTGTTGAAAAGGCAGTCGACACGATTCAAAGACTGAGTTTCTCTAACTCTCATAGATCAGAAGCTCGCGGTTTCTCAGGGGGCATTTGGGTATGTTGGAGTGCAGCGACTTGCACAGTTGAAATTATTAACACCCATCACCAGTTTGTGACTTGCAGGATTAACAAATCTTTCTATGCTACTTTCATCTATGTGAATCCACATATCCAGATTCGTAGTCTGATCTGGAAGCATATTGCAGAGCTAGGTGAAAGATATAAAGAACCTTGGTTGGTTGCAGGAGATTTCAATACTACGATTACCCCAGCTGAAAGGATTGGATATCTTACTTTTAATCACAGGGAAGCACAAACCTTCACTGCTACTATGATGCAAGCAGGTTTAGCTGATATTGGCTTCTCTGGACAACACTTTACGTTTCACCATGGCATGAAACAAAGTAGACTTGATCCGAGCTTAGCGAATAGTTCTTTCATCATGAAGTTTCCCAATGTTTCTGTGCTACATCTACCAAGGGTCGAATTTGATCACTGTTCCCTGCTGATCAACATGGCTAGACGTGCGACTTGCCATGGAAGGTTCATGACTAAAGCGTCTTGGCAGAAGGAACCAACTTTCAATCCTTGTCTTGATAAAGTTTGGCGCAAGGATTTGAATTTCCAGAATGCTTTAGAAATAGCTAGCCCACATCTGAGAACATGGGACAGAGAGCTGCGGAAATCTAAACGTGCGAACAAAGACAGACTTCTTCATAATATCAAAACTCTTCAGAGAAATCCGGCTTCCAAGTATGATGATACTACCGATAAGTTGTGTCTAACTATGCAGGATGATCTGAATAACTTGCTGAAGAAGGAGGAAGAGGATTGGAAACAAAAAAGTCACATTGATTGGCTTAAGGATGGTGATACAAATTCATGTTTCTATCATGCTTATGTCAACCAATGTGCAAGAATGAATAGGTGTGAAGCCATCAAACATCCTGATGGAGGCTGGGTAACCGACAGTAAGGTAGTTTTTAACTTGGTTACATATTTTTATATAAAGCTTTTCACTACTCCAAGCAGCGTCAGCCAACCGGCTATGAGGCGGATCCCAGGTAATTTTGAAACCATATATGAAGAAAAAAGTCAGAACCTCGCGAGGATAGTTCAAATGGAGGAAGTAGAGAACATCCTCTTCTCCATGAACCTGTTCAAGGCTGCGGGTCCAGACGGAACAACCACACAATTCTTACAATCCAACTGGTCCAATGTAAAAGAGTTTGTTACTAAAATGATTCAAGAAGCTCTAAACTCTTCCACCCTAGATGACAAGCTCTGTAATGCAACCATTGTGCTCATTCCGAAGGACAAGAAACCAGTCTTCCGCAGTCAATTCAGGCCCATCTCTCTTAACAACACTATTCTTAAACTCTGCTCTAAGGTGGTTGTGGAACGCCTGAAACAGTGGATTCCTAAATGGGTCAGCCCAGTACAGAGTGCGTTTGTACCTGGAAGGAAAATTTCTGATAACATTACTGTTGTACAGGAGCTTATTCATACGATGAAAAGGAGGAATTCAAGTAAAACAATGGCCATCAAAGTTGATCTCACCAAAGCTTATGATAAAATGGCATGGAGCTTCATCCAGGACAGTATTGAGAAAACGGGCATTCCTACCAACTTACAAAGTTATATCATGAATTCTATCAGGTTGGGTAGCTCACAAATTGCTTGGAATGGTGAGACGACATCTCAGTTTAGATCCTCTAAGTCCATACATTTTTGTTCTGTGCATTGAGAGGTTAAGACAACTGATTGATCAATTTGTAGTAGAAAAGAAATGGACTCCCATGCAACTAGGTAGAGGAGGTCCAAGAATTGCTCACTTGTGTTTTGCGGATGATATCATCCTTTTCGCCAAAGCGAATGAATCCAACATAAACACCATCATGAAGTGCTTCAACTTATTTGAAAAAGCGTATGGACAAGCTATTTTGGTTGAGAAAACTAGAGTCTTCTTTTCGAGAAGCGTTACGAGATAGGAAGATGATATCATATGTCGAAGAAGTGGCCTTTAGAGAACTCAAGACCTGGGAAAGTACCTTGGCGTACCTATCATACACAACCGTATTAGCAAGGATACCTACAATGAAGTCTTAGATAAGGTTACTAAAACTATCAATTCTTGGATGGCTAAGAGTTTATCTATGGCGGGACGGGTTTGCCTGGCTAAAAGCACTTTAACTGCTATACCTACTTATGTTATGCAGACGGAGAAGCTACCCCTACCATTATGCAATAGGATTGATGGGGAAATAAGAAGATTCATATGGAATGGGGGGAGAAGCAAAAGGGGAGTTACTCTCATATCTTGGAGCCGTATTACCAGCAGGAAGATTCATGGAGGCCTTGGGATTAAATATATGAGAGAGTGGAATCAAGCACTCCTTATGAAGAACAGCTGGGATATCTATAGCAGAAGGGGGACAATCTGGAGTGAGGCCATGACTAAGAAAATTCTGAAAGACACGCAAAGTCCTGCCCAGAACCTGTCTCATCTGGCTCGAAATGTTGTACTCACCAAACCGTTTATGGAAGCCAACACATACATGTGTCCTGTGAGCGGAAACTCCATTAATGTTTGGCATGATAAGTGGCTACCCAATATCAGCCTGTTAAGCAACCATGCTTTGCATCCTATTCCTACTGAGTTGGACGACTTGGTAGTCAGCAGCTTGGTAAATATGGAAGGACAATGGGATCGTAGTTTCTTATAACATTGGTTTCCAGCTGAAGTCACAAAGGCTATTTATGTCTTAAACCCACCTACTGATCCAGAAGCTAAAGACGTAAGGGTGTGGATGCTCAATGAAGGAGGAAGCTACACTGCCAGAACGGCATATCGTGCTATACGATCAGAGACCGAAATCAAAAGGCAAGGACATTGGCACCGTATTTGTAACAACCGTCTCGCGAAAACAGGATTAACTAATGCGGAAGCGAATTATTTGCAGCGGATTACTGAAAATCACTGAAAATTTAAAACTTTTTGCAAAGAGATCCATTCATAGGAAAACTTTTTAACCATGAACCAAAGTATTCCAAATTCATCATGTTTCATAAGTACACAACCTGTACCATTCCTTTTCAAGGATTACAACATTGACTGCCTTGTTAAAAAATATACACAGGCAGTATAAAAACTTTGAGGCACTAAGCCAAAACTCAGATTGATACATTTAAAACTTTGAGGACCTGAGAGTACAGAGACGACACATAAGACTACCATCTATATGACTAGACAGACAATATTTCTAAGATCTTATTGTTGTCCCTGCTGTTGCTGTTGCTCTTTCCCTGTTCTAGGGTTTCTGCTCTGCCTTCCATGCATACCTAAAAATGTTTCCCACGGGGGTGAAACAATTGAATATTGCCCCAGCGAGAGATATAACTCTCCGCCAAAAACATTGTTATTGCAGTTTATCAAATTAAAACTGAGCATGGGTTACTTTTACATTATCAGGCAGAATTATTCATCATAGAACAAAATAAGATAATCTCCATTCTCAAGGATGTCATTGCATCTACCCATGGTAGATAAGTAATTCATCTGTCTATTTTGCAGAGAATATAAAGAAACATAATTAACATTTATCTACTAAGGAATGCACAAAGAAATGCAACATCAACCAATGAATCTCTGTATTCAATCCTTAAGCAAACATGCTATACAGTTGATTACATTTTATAATCACACTTATGCCCTGAGGAGATGAGGTATACCGCTCATACTCCAACCGACCACGGTTACGTAAAGCATCGGTACCACACATAGGTCAATGGAAGAGCCAGATTCCCATGACCTCAACTATCTCGGTCAGTACGAGATAACATGGAGGACATCTTGTGTCTCTGCTAGATAGCTTTCCAGGGTATACTGGCAACATCGCTATTAGAGTTATAGCCCATAGAATATACTCTCTTCAGGATATGGCCCGTATCCAATGCCCGGTATTATTTTGTGGAGTCATGGCCCGTAGCCATGCTCTTATTGGGGTATGGTCCGTAACCAATCCCGTTCATAGGACATAGCCCGTAGCAATGCCTATGGGGCATAAGGATATAATTGCCCAATTACCCCCACATATTCAAAAATATACGTTCCGAGTAAACTCGTTTCACCATTCAGCTAATTCTGACGCTGATGGATCTGTGATCAGGGCAACTACATTATATGGTATCACTTGATTAATTAAGTACATTATCATATTCTTTTAGCATCAGCCAAGTTTCCAAACATAACTTAATAAGACAAGTGCTATAAAGAAAACATGTACTGTTTCCATTAATCACTTCTCAGTCTTTATAAGACATGGGGATCTCAGTCCCTCATTTCAATACTGGGAATTTTCATTCCTTTGCAACTCAATGCCATAATCATATGGTTCTGGGTATTCAAACCCTTAGCTCATCATTGAGCATTATTACCACTTTTTCAGGTAATTATCACCTTCAGGTCACCTGACCAAGGTAAATATGATGCTTATTACATAAACATCTTCTCATGGCACTTAAGGCCCATTACTTCTCTTATTACCTCATACTAGGCAATAAGGTATAGCATGGCACATAAGGCCCAATAAACAATGTCAATACATAAAATGTCATAGCTCATACCTGGCTATGTTCATCATCACATCATACCTGCATGGTTAGTACAGATGATAATACATCAATTTCATATCAGCACCATGCAAAACAATATATAACATCATTATTCAAGGGTAACACCACTATTCCCTTACCAGGGTTAGGGTTTCCCATTTCTCATTAATTCAGACCCTCTTGAGTTAACCAACTTTATCTTGTATTAAGGTATTTCCCCTCTTAATACATTCCATCACATAATACTCACCCTTATCATATAATGCATATGCCACACGTTAGAATTGTCCAGCTATCTCACATGATATGGACTTATCTTAGTTTAAGGCATAACTTTATTATAAAGTTGCCTATAAACAATCGCAATGATACACCCTCAACTAGGGTTTCACAAGGATACACCCTCAACCAGGGTTCACAATGATACACCCTCCACTAGGGTTTCACAAGGTTACACCCTCAACCAGGGTTCACAATGATACACCCTCCACTAGGGTTTCACAAGGTTACACCCTCAACCAGGGTTCACAATGATACACCCTCCACTAGGGTTTCACAAGGTTACACCCTCAACCAGGGTTCACAATGATACACCCTCCACTAGGGTTTCACAAGGTTACACCCTCAACCAGGGTTCACAATGATACACCCTCCACTAGGGTTTCACAAGGTTACACCCTCAACTAGGGCTCACAATGATACACCCTCCACTAGGGTTTCACAAGGATACACCCTCAACTAGGGTTTACTAACATCCTAATTAGTGATTTCACATGTAGACAACCTCTTATTAAGGTTATACATTGAATCAGCCTCAATTAGGGTTTACATCATGTATTGGGTCCATGCATTTGTTATGCATTAATGACTAGTACCATTAAAGGTATCTCCCACCTAATCACATTAGGTTTTCAAAAAGGTTTGATCAATTAGACCTTCAATAACATGAGGTATCCAATTGAATTAACCAAATTGAACCACACTCAATTCTAATCAAAGGAACTTCAACCAATTGGATCATAAACTCAATCATCATTTGAATCGTGGCTCACCCCTCAATTGGGACATCAATTATGGTCTGATCTCAATGGGATTAGGGTTTATAAACACCAATTAGAGCTTTGAAGTTGATCATCAATCATGCTACTAATTGTGTTTCAATTGATTGCATTGGACCTTCAACCATTGAATTCATGGAACCAATCATCAATTGGACCTATGCTCATACTTCAATTGAGTTTAATAGGTCAATCTTCAACTAATTTGACCCTCAATTGGTCATCAATTAGGGCTTGATTCAATTGAATTAGGGTTTGGAATCGAAGATCCAACAACACTCATCAATGCAAGATTGGTTACTTTGAAACTATTGAACCATTATCCAAATTGGGTATGACCTGACCCCAAACGGTCTTGAGGTCGTTTGGATGACCTCCAAACGGTCTTGAGACCGTTTTCCCATCATATCACTCAAATCCAAGCCATCCAATTAAGGTTTGGATCATTGGATTGATCACCAAATCAGCATTGCATTGTATAACAGCTTGGTACCTTTAGACCTTCAAACACCTAACCATACTCAACCCTAGACCTCCAAACGGTCTTGGGTGACCACCAAACGGTCTTGAGGTCGTTTGGATGACCTCCAAACGGTCTTGAGACCGTTTTCCCATCATATCACTCAAATCCAAGCCATCCAATTAAGGTTTGGATCATTGGATTGATCACCAAATCATCATTGCATTGTATAACATCTTGGTACCTTTAGACCTTCAAACACCTAACCATACTCAATCCTAGACCTCCAAACGGTCTTGGGTGACCACCAACGGTCTTGAGACCTTTTGGATGAGCTCCAAACGGTCTTGAGACCGTTTGGCCCATCCAACCTTTGGATTCTAGTGAAAAATCATCATGGATTGGTCTATCAAGTTGATCAACAAATCAGCACTACATTGCAATATGATTAGTACCTTGGGACCTTCAATTGGTCAACTATACTTGACCCCAGACCTCCAAACGGTCTTGAGGTGACCCCAAACGGTCTTGAGACCGTTTGGATGATCCCCCAAATGGTCTTGAGACCGTTTGGGCTAATCAACCCAAAATCTCAAATTAGCTCATTGTGATTTCAGCACTGCTTTCAATTAGGGTTAGCCCAATTGATTAGCCTTCAACTCATGACTCGTTTGGAATTAATCCATCAAATTTGGTGAGTCATTAGATCACATCATAAGTAACAGTAATCCCAAACGTTCAATGCTTGGTCAACGCACTCAAACGGTCTTGAGACCGTTTGCCCAAAAAGTTCAATTAAATCAGATTGAAAATCAGCACTTAATCCAATTAGGTTTCCCTAATTGATTAGGCTTCAACTCACAATTCCTTTGGAGTTAATCCCTCAAATTTGGAGGGTTATTAATAAACATAATTATGAACAGGAATCACAAACGGTCAACGCTTGGTCAACCATCTCAAACGGTCTTGAAACCGTTTTCTCAACAAGGTCAAGTTAATCAGGTTGAAAATCAGCACATAATTCAATCTGATTGCCTAAATGATTGGCCTTCAACTCTCGATTCCTTTGGAGTTAATCCCTCAAATTTGGATGGTTATCAGCCTACATAATTAGGAACAAAATTCCCAAACGGCCAACGCTTGGTCAACCATCTCAAACGGTCTTGAAACCGTTTGCTTCCAAACGGTTTCAAACCGTTTGCCCTTAAACGGTTTGCTGAAACCGCATAGCCAATCAAATTAAAACGATTTGGAGTAGCTATCAAAACGGTTTTTCTTGGTAATTTTCTTTGGATAAGCATCTAGGATGATTTCATCATCCCCTTCCTTCGAACAACCAAGAACAGCAACCGTTCTTGATGGAAATTGCAGCAAAGAAACAAGAGTGTATCAAATTGAAGAAATCAATCAACAAAGCATAGAGAATTGATGCAATAGCAATGTTTAAGGGTTTGAGTTATAAAACCCTCCTCCAATTGAGCTCCAAATCTCCAAGCTCACGCCATTAATGGTGTATGAAGATCTTGAAACTCCCCCTAGGCTTGTCCTCAAGCTTTTGATTGCAAAAGTTGGCTAGGGTTGAAGAGGAGATCGAAATAAGAAGGAATCCATAATTTATTTTCGATTTCCACCATGAAATCATGGAGAACGAAGGTCAAGGGCTTACCCACAGGTTGGGGACGTGCTCCCTGCTCCTACCTAACTCCTTGGTCGGTTTTGCAAGCAAGGGGAAGAAGAAAATCCGAAAAAGGCCTTGGTTTGGGCTTAGAAATGGCACTTTTATAAGGAAATTGATGAGAGAGAAAATTCCTTATAAAAATCCAATTAATCCCAATAAAGTGGCCTCCTCTTCCCCCTCAACTACCTTGGGTACGAGGCACCTTCCTTGCCTTTAATTCTCCTTCATTATCCTCAATTTAAAGAAAAGCAAATTAAGCACCTTAATGCTTATAATATAATATCCCACATGTGAGTGGATATTACTTTTCTTTATAAAAAGGTGAGTGGAATTTCACCTACTTAAGATATTTTCGTTCCTTATCTTGTTAAAGGAACGTCCATCCTTATTCAAAATCAACCCAAAACATTTTGGTTGAAAGCCCTTCAATTATTTTTATTCATTTTTGCCCTAAATCGAATTAGGGTTTCAATTAGGCATCATTCTTGATTATTTTAATGTCAAGATTCTCTCTCCTATAACTTAATTCAAATAAGGAGTACCTCTCATTTTATTTGCTCTAAATGATGCTAAGAAACATTAGGGACCTTGTTGAAGTGGTAATTTGCATATTGAACCCTAGATTTTGGGTAAATTGCACATTACACCAAAACTAGGTTTTAATGCACAAGGATTGCTTTACAAGCTTAATCTTGGTGTCCAAGCTTGTGGAAACCATACCACTACATCATATTCATTCTTATGATGTCTCAACATCAGAGGAACATATTATCATGCAACATTTGCAATTTAACCCCTCAACTTGGGTAATTTGCACTTTAGTCCAAAATAAGCAAACATTGCTTTAACATTGTTCAAACAGGACCAAAATTGAAACATAGGTTCCTTTTGAGCCTTAATTACTTTTCACAAGATGAGATTAAGAATATAATCATCTTTCTTAATCAAAACACCTAGGGTTAAAGCATAACCCATGTCAGGGATGTTACAGTATTTGGCATGCACAGGTGGCAGCACGCATAAAGATGTTTATGTGGCTTGCAGCTAATGGAGCTCTTCTTACTAATCACAACAGGAAACGTTGAAAGATGACGTCCATTGCTACTTGTTCCAGATGTAACGTAGATGATGAGACCACCCTACATGCACTCCGGGACTGCCCTAAGGTGAAGAGCGTGTGGCATTCTATTCTGAAACTAGATTACAATCATCTGTTCTGGACAGTAGAGAACCTGGATCAGTGGATGAGTATGAACATCAAGGCACCGGATACATATAAACACCTGTTTTTCATAGTTTGCTGGAGCATGTGGAAGCAACGAAACCTGTGGATTTTTGAAGGCAAAGAACATAATCCTCAACATATTGTTAACCTCACTAATCATGAGATTATGATGAACAATAGAGCTTGGGCCACAGCTGGAAATAGTACGGAGCAGGTAAGAAGACAAAGTTCTAAGAACCCCAAGCCGGAAACCATCCGCTTCAAAACTGACGCTGCTTGGAAGAAAGGGAAGGGAGCTATTTCAGTTGTTATTACTGACTCTAATGGAAATTGGCTTAGTGGTGTGGGCCAGCTTGTTACGGCAAGGAATCCTCTGGAGGTGGAGCTTATGGCTATCGGGTTGGCTGCTAGCATTATTGAGGGAAGTGCTGCGCAGAATGTTGTGATTATAACTAACTGCCGCCAAGCTTCTATTATGATTTGTGATGAGTACTAGAATTATCCTCGCTTTTCTAACATCATCTGAGGTATTCAGTTGATTAAGAAGGAGACTACAAAGCTCATATATACTGAAAGACAGAACAACAGGTAGGCTGACGCTCTTGCTAAGTACCATTCTAAACAGAGCATTGGCTATACCCACTATAAAAAAACCCCTAGATGTGTGTTGGACACTGGTCTAGCACCTCCATGTAATGGTAGTAGTACTACCATGTTTCAATTCTTGCAATTGTCTAATAATTGTAATGCCAGTTTTAATTTTGCTTGCATGAGGTGGGCAAGATGAATAAGAAGACCACCTGACTTCTCTAAAAAAACATATTAACTCTAAGTTGTTTTCCATTAGAAACACACATTAAATGCTTGATCGACTAAGCGTAAATTAAGTCTTAGAGTGGTGAGTTGTCCATCTTGTAGAAGTGTGATGGTAGTAATACAGATCTGCTAAAGCAAGATGCATTATTAACATGTTGGATTCTAGGTCAGGCTTAACTGGGTGACCTTAATAATATTAAGCATTTAGAAGAATGTTGATGATTATGATAAGGAGTTGCACATACCATCTATCAAAGAATTACATAAGATGCAATTGACAAATATTGTCTACCTTAATAATTGATTGTAGACATTGGCATTGGCTGGGTAATAATTGAATTATTTTAGATCTTGGCTCATTAGAAGTTTGTGCACTGCAAATCTTCTCAATTAATAGTTGAAGATTATCAATTTGAACAAAATAATGTAAAATAATAGCTAATTGAAGGCCTAATTAAACTTTATCAAATATTATACAAATCAACTCAAATCAAATAAAAAAAAAGTTTTTGATAAAATTGTAAATTTATTTTGAAGAATAATATGGAAATGCACAACAACAACTTTTCTTTACGATCAATCCTTGAGAGGGACAAGTTCAATGGGAATAATTTTCACGAATAGTTTTGGATACTGAGAATTGTTCTCACACAAGAGTGCAAACTCTATGTCCTGGAGACACAGAGCCAGATGAACCTCTTTTCACTGCATCTAAGGCTGACAAGGATGCTTACAAGAAGCACATTGAAGATGTTGTTGATGTCAAGTGTCTAATGTTGTTCCCAATGAACTATGAGTTACACAGACAACATGAGAATATAGATGTTATTGAGATGGTCACACATCTTATGAACATGTTTCGAGATCAAGCAAGACAAGAGAGATATGATGTCTCCAAGGCTCTGTACAAATGTAACATGGCAGAAGGAGATCTAGTAGGACACCATGTGTTCAAGCTCATTGAGTATGTGGAGAACCTATATAGACTGGGATTACCCGTGGGTCAAGAGTTGGCCATTGATGTGATTCTACAGTCTCTACCAGAATCATACAATCGGTTTGTCATGAACTATAATGTGAATGACTTTGACAAGTTGTTGACGGTGTTATTAGGCATGTTGAGAACAGTTGAGGCACAAATAAAGAAAGACAAGCCCAAGTGTATGATGATGATCAACAAATCCAAGGGAAAGTCTAAAGGCAAAGACAGAGCTAAGAATGGTTCTAAAGTTTGTGAGAAGCCCAAGTCTTCAGCACTCAAGGAAAAGAGAGGAGTGAATAAGGGAGGTAAGTGTCACCACTATCACTAGGTTGGACACTAGAAGAGGAATTTCTCCCTCTACCTGGACAAACTTAAGAAGCAAAAGGAGGAGACATAGTTCTCTACTTCATGTATACATGTTATAAGATAAATCTAATTACTTCTTCATCTTGGGTATATGATATCGGATATAGATCTAGCATACATTGATGTGCAGGATCTGATAAGAAGTAAAAGCCTTTATGAAAGGACATTGATGGAGTTCATAAAGCAAGAGTTGCTGCAACTTCAGTTTTTATTCAGAATTCATCTTAGCCCACATGGCATGTAATAAAGATTAGACGATCTTCGATTTCATTATGCCAATAATAGAAACATTTTATTTACAGCATCTTGTATGGACAAGGATTTTTATGAATAAAATAGTTAATATTCTATTTTAAAAACATGGTCTTGTGCGGAGATATTTCAAAACATCTTGTGATCTTAATGTAAATACCAAATGGATTATGATTTGATAACTCAAACAATCAATATCTATAATATTGTCATCTATGACACATATATGAGATATGTAATATCTAGAACACATATTGATGTTTATCTAGACCATATTGGTTATTGAACCAATAAGCGACATGCAAGTCTTACTTAAGCACAATACGGAAAAATACCCTTCACTTGATGTAGTGGGAGGATAAGAATCCTAGTAGGATTTATACATAATTATGTATATATACCTATAGTAAAAATGATACAAAATATAGATGTACTTCATTATATTTACAAATGATATGTTGATATGTATTCAGTAAAATACAAGTCTCTTGAAGTGTTCAAGGAGATTACATGTATGAAGTACACCACTTCCTTATAAGTATTAAGATACTTTAATATGATCAATGTTGAAATACCTTACGAGAAAGTCTGAGGTCCTTCTGGAGTGACTATGATAGTGTATCAAAATAAACCCACCTAAATATGATGATGTATCAGAAAGAAGGAATCAATACAAAGAGTCATGATGCAATTATCATTTAAACTAATCTTCTAATTTCTTCACAAATAGATGCTTAACACTAAATCAATGTACCACCTTAAATATACCACATATTGATGGGTAATAACCCCTCAATATTGTAATTATGGAGACCTGGCATGGAAAACACCTTCAGCAAAAAAGAATTAGGTGAAACGTCCTATGCGATGGGAATTGAGATCTATAGAGATAGTTCTGGAAAGTTTCTAAACCTAAATACGAGCACATGTATTGGCCATATTTTGACAGAGTTCAGCATATGGGATTTACTAAAGAGAGAATCTATCTATATAAATGAGATTGGTTTCTCAAGAATCCATTATTTTAGTTCTTATGAAGAATGGAAGAGGTACCATATGCACTAGCATTTGGATCTATCTACAATATAGTGTACTCATCCCATTATCATGTATGTATTGGACATGACAAAATGATTTTAGTCGGATACAATGAAGGTCATTGGAATACCATAGAACATGTCCATTAGTACTTGAGAAGCACTAAAGGATCGGTTGTTGCATTGTGGTAATAAGGAAGAGTTGGATGTAAAGGTTACATCGATGTAGGCTTCTTAAATGACATAAAATTATCGCAATATAAAACTATGATCTTTTTATAATAGCTCCATAACATTAAAATCAAGCCATACAACATCTAAAAGATATAAGACTCTCATCAAATAACCAAGCAACATCTCCCTTAATGGAAAGACATAGCACAAGGCTCATATTGGGATGTGATAGGTAAATTTAGTGTTGTCCAACTCTTGCAGTGGATGTTTAAAGAAGCTATATGGGAAGGAAGCCAACAATCTGCATGAACCTATGAGTATATCTAGAAAAGAGTTTGCATAGCCACTGGTAGAGATCATGATTGTGAAGATGATGTAAGATTTCCTGGAAGGGAGAGAGCTGGACCAAAAGCTACAAACACAACACACAACCAAGAAAAACTACACAAAGGTGAACCACGATAGCACACACACCTACACACAATGAAGCAACAAGATGGGAAGCAAAGGAACAAGAAAGAAAAACACACACAGAAAAATTGTCGAACAGGTAGTGTGCACCACCTAGGTAGCTTCCAGGAAGGGAGCCAAAACCCCAAAGGAACCACCACCGAGAACAAGAGGGCCCTGGAAAGTGTGAGGTGGGGTGCAGAGGGCGCAAGGAACCCCACCACCACTTCCATCTAGCTCCGCAGTCCCTACACGCTCAAGCACCGCCTGAGTGGATGGATAAAAAGAGGGGTTGTGTTTAATCTTAAGAGAAGAGTAATAAGTTGGAAAGAGTTTTGAACTACAGACCATCAATGAAATTATACAATAGAAGTAGAGTATCTTGGTGGTATGAACATAGGAGTGGGTACTATATGGATTTAGAAGCTCACATGGATGAACTTAAAGATGTTCCAACCATTGATGACACAGTAGAAATACTATGACAAAAATTGAGTTACTAGTTAGGCAAGGAATATCAGATAGCATATTATGACAATTCTATCTCATACGAGATGTCATACAGTGAAGAGATGTGAAACATTCAATATACCAACTAAATAATACAGTTTCTAACCCCTTGGATTAGCACTTGCATAGTAGAAACATGATGAACATGTTTATATCACTAAGAATAAGATATGTGGGTGATTGTCTCTAAATGCAAGTGGGAGGATGTTGGTATGTACACCTAGAGAGCCAATCATATGATGATTGTAATGGGATATTACATAAATTATTTGATTAATATTAAATTAAAGCTTCTAATTTGTTATATTTCAATAAGTTATGAGATAATAAGGAAACTTTGCAGATGTCTAAAGAATGACATTACTCAATGACATATGTCTTTAGGTTGATGACCTGAACAATGAGATCACACAGATGTTTAGAGTATATACATCTTTGTTATGTCCCTAGTCAGATGTTATCATGGAAGTTTGATAGACAACAATAACACATAAGACTATAGCGTGTGTTGGTTCCTAACATATCTCATCAGTCATGATATGTGTTATCAAACCTAGCACATAGATACTTGTTAGAGAATAGTGTATCATATAGAACCACATTAAGAGTGACACATGGAAACCATTCATGGTGGTCATAATCATCTCTCATAGTGAAGGTGGTGATTGTAGTTCTTATACCTAAAATCACTACACTCATCGCATGTCATTTGATGTACTTTGACATCATCCACGGTGATCTTGGATAAAGACTGTCACAAAGGTGATGATTGGGTGCACTGTGACACTTGGGGGTGATGGAAAGTGATGTAGATGGAATTTTTTCCTCCTACTAGTGTTTGATACCAAGTCCACTTGGTAAGAGAGACTGAGAAAAGCATGTGCATGCACATGTTAATCAATATATGATATTGAGGTCACATGTATCTTAGACAATCTACTCTAGTTCAAGGAACATGGATTGAATGTTGAGAGGATGATGATTCCATGCCTCGAGTTCATTTTTGATACCAGAGAAAGGAATTGAGCAATCATTGTAACACCTGACACAGATTGTAGGTTGAATTTGTTCTCCAACTTTCCTATTTACTTTGGTAGCAATGATGTATGACAAGGTACCACTCTTGGCTTTTGATGTCATAAATAAGTTATGGACATTCACTGCCAACATAACATGGAACCTATAGGGTCACACACAAAGGATACACCTAAAAGAGGAGTTTAATCATGAATGATAATTGAATTGACTCTAAATAGTTTAGATACTCAATTTAAGCATTGAATTAACTGACTAGATTCCCAAACAACCAGTTCATCTGTTGAACTGACCGGTTGGAGTGTCGAGTTGATTGGAAATTGCATTAGCTGAATTCTAGATGAGAATGGGAGCAAACCGACCGGTTCACTAAGTGAATCGATCAACTTGCATTTGTGAGATGACCATTTCACGAAGCGAGATTCCCGACTCATGGTTCAATTCGATTGAATCAAGGATTAGTGCTGACCTCATGTCATGCATTAATTGCCTTAGAATTGTCGACTGTTTCGCCTGGCGCAGGTTGCAAATTTTCATGAAATTATGGTCCTTTCCATTCCCACATGACTGGGAACCATGACCCTGACTCTAACCCTCCTATAAATAGAGGGGTATAGGGGATTCTCAGACACAACTCAATTGCCTCTGACAATTGTATGTATTCTCTAGATGTGGTAACCCAGAGAACCCAAGAAATTCCTACCCACTAAAGGGTGGGATAGAAAGGGAGAACAATTGTGGGAGAGAAAGTTGATAACTAGTACATCAATAGGAGGGACAACTCCTTAATGTCTATTCTGGTTGAACGATAAGAGTTCTAGGCAGTCCATATGGACTTCTCTAGACGTGTGGATCCTTTTCCCACTAGGAGAGCAACATCAGCATGCAGTCTGTGGTGAAGACTAGAAGCTGTTGAAGACATTGTCCCAGTGCAACTAGAAGAAGTTGTACCACTACAATGAGGATTAGTCGCTCGACTTGCTCCAGAATCAGGTATGACCTTGTTAAATCATCCTTTCCATTGCATAGTTGTTGATGCGAACTTGCTATTATAGGGAATATGGATAGGAATTTCTTTATTTCCATTTCCTATCTGATCCCATATTTCACAAAAAGATTCACATCAGACCAGTGTCTATATTGATAATGCTCCTCTCTTCATAATCAAGTTGAATATAGATAATCCACTAATATGGATGAATTCTATCCACACAACCCTAATATCCAAAAATAAGATGAATTCATATATGAATCTACTGAGGATACCCCTAAACCAAAATAGGGAAAAAAACCAAGTCCGAATTTAGGAATAGAACCACATGGAACTTCGTTTTACTTTGAGTACATGTTTTACAAAATTATGAAGGAATTGTGGGACATTGTCAGTCATTACTACATGTTGGAAGAGAAAGCCTTGAGACTTGTACAAAATCTGGAATAAATTGTTTGGTGAAAATTTGGGTGATAGGACCTTTGATTTATACATTTGTACTATTATCAACTTGTATCTATATCTTGACTATTTTCAACCCATCTCTTCTAGAGATTAAACCAAAGAGCAGGCCAATCATGTCACAACCAAATTTCTTAATAGCCTTCATCCATTCTATGCCCCAATCCTCAACCTCATCTTGGCATAAGACAACTTTCCTAGTATAGAAGATGTCTTCTCTCTTCTCCAACAATCTAATGTCCGACTCTTATATTCCACTCCAATGGAATCATAATAGGAGATTTCTTCCATTTGTCATGTACATGGATGTGGACGTCTCCCATGGCCAAATGTGCACTTTCTACAACAAATTGGGCCACCTAGAGGAGAAGTGTTATCAGAAGCACAATTATCACTATGGGAACAGTCATAGCACTAAGATTTCTAATGTTTCCCAAGGATTAGACAATCCATCTATCACCAACCCTTCAGTTGAACATGAGCAACTTCTATAGGCCTCTAAGCTATGACATCTTCGATGCATTGGGCCTCCAACCAAGGCAATGTTGGGGCCTCCATGCTTGCATCCATCTCTTCTGAGATTGTTTACTATTGGGCCACCCAACATATGACTGGTATGGTGCACCTCTTTTCCTCCACTAAAACTCATTTTACTACCTCATATGTCACCTTCACTGATGAGTCCATCAATCTTATTCATTAATGTGGGAGTGTTTATCTCAGATAATCTCAAACTCAGACATGTTCATTGTATTCTTAATTTTTGCATTAATTTAATGTTTGTTGATATGCTAGTTGATGTCTTTACTTGCAACATCACCTTTAGTAGCCATGGTTTTATGATGTTGTATTCTCAAACTTTCATGATGATTGGATAGGATTCTAGAGGCAACAACCTTTATTACTTTGGTGATGAAATTCCATCTTCTACCTTTCTTGTGATCACAACTCTTCATTTTCACCAACATTATGTTAATCCCTCCCTTGACAATTCAAAGAACTTGGAGCCTTCTTCATCTAGTTTAAAAAGTCTTCCATGTGACTCGTGCTAGTTTGGGAATCATTATAGGAGTTCTTTTTATCCTAGGATTTTCAGATCATCCAGTGATCACAATCTCTTCTTTGGTTTTTCTCAAGCTGGAACCATCATTCTCATCATCTGTGTTGATGATCTCATTATAACTGGTAGTGATATTCATGGGATTTGAGCATTGAAATAGGCACTCCCCAACAACACTTCCTATCTCAGATCTGGGACAACTTTGATACTTATTGGGCATAAAGGTTCTCTATTCTCTTCAAGGAACTTATCCATCTTAGCATAAGTACATACTTGACCTCTTGAAGGACTCTAGTATACTGAATTCTAATCATGTTTATTCACCTATGGATCATCACAACAAAGTTCTATCATGTTTATTCACCTATGGATCATCACAACAAAGTTCTATCTTAGGGAGGATATGTTGCTGATCTTGACAATATTGACTCACTGTTGGGAAATTTATATATATTACGATTACCCTACCAGACATTGCCTTTGTTGTTAGTGTTGTTATTCAACACATGGATAATACTCTTTTGTCCACTAAAGTCAGGTACAACATATCCTACTTTATCTAAAAAGCACATTTGGTAGAGGTATCCTTACAAGAAAGTGTAATCTCTAAATATCTCTTTGACCTTCTATGTAGATATTGATTGGCCCAAAGATGTGAATGATTGAAGATCTAATTCTAGGTGTTGTGTTCTACTGGGTGGCAATCTTGTCAATTGGTGGAGTAAGAAGCAGTGCATTGTGGTTAATTTCGAGCACTGAGGAAAAATATCATGCCATGGTATGGACTTGCGATATTCAATGGGTGACTTCTATTCGTTAATAATTGGGTTTTCCTCACTCATCCCAAAAAACTCTCAAGTGTGATAATCAAACAACTATTTATGTGGCTAATTATCCATTATTTCATGAACATACCAAGCAACTTGAGGTTGACTTCCACTTTGTGAGAGACTTGATTTGTTATTAGAAGATTATTACACCATATGTAAAAACTATAGAATAGGTTGTAGACATTTTCATCAATAAATAATCCTCATATTGGAAACTAAAGGAAAACCTTTGTTCTTGTCATACTCTTCGATTACATTCAATGTAATTAATTTTCAAGAAGAAGAAACAATGATGACGATGATGATGATGATGATGATGATGATGATGATGATGATGATGATTATGATGATGATGACGATGATGATGATGATGATGATGATGATGATGATGATGATGATGATGATGATGATGATGATGATGATGATGATGATGATGATGATGATGATGATGATGATGATGATGATGATGATGACTATGATGATGATGATGATGATGATGACACTCACGATAAGGATATGTGATTGGGTCATTTTTCCTAATTGGGTTAATGGTAAGGAACATATGATTCCATCTATTACTCTGAGACTTCAGAAGGATAAAAAGATATGATAAGTTCAACTTTGACATATCAACAATCCTAAATAATCCCCAAGCTAACCTAATCTTGAAATTAGTGTATCCCTTTCTTATGTAACAAAAACTAAGATGCTTTAGTAAATCCTAGTGACCTCATGCATGAAATCTTAACACTTAGTAAAGTAGTAAGGGAGTGATGTTGATAAAAAATGATGGTGAAACTACCATCGCATTGGTAACCCTGATAAGTGTGAGATGTTAAAAGAACCATAGGATTTACAGTAACACTTATCTCATCTTTTAATATAAGAAAAATATGTGGATACATGATACCTAGACAGTATGGTCACATCTTGGTTAATAAGTGAATATGTATACTAGGTTATAGTTATTTGTATCTCAAGAATATAATCATCCTTAAGGGGTGGTGTATTGTAACCACCCAACTCTAGGTAGGTATCCCGATCATCCCTTACCTTATGTCTTTTAATAATTTTGTCCTTATTATCCTTTCTCCTAATATAGGGCATACTAGGATGTTTACAAATATATAAAACTTAGTGTTGTAACTAGTCATCAACATATTTGAGGATTTAGTAAAATGAAGTGTCATAATATTGTGATTAGGGTATAATTCTACAACTTTAATGGATTTTAGTATAAAAATTGTTTTAGAATTTTCCTATGACTAAAATGCAGAAAAGAAGATTAAAAAAAAGAAAATTGGGAACTGAATGAGTAAAGGAAGAAAGAAATACAATACTCATGAAAATAGTAGTAGTAGAAATATATAAATAAATATAAATTCATCCAAAAACTATTTATACTACGATATGCCAGAAATATAGAGAGAAAAATGTAGTTCATCATGAATATGTATTAATCCATGTAATCAATACAAGAGTTAAGTACATATTTCATCATCAATATGTATTGATCCAAGTAAGTGGTACAAGAGTGAAACAATTTTAGGGTAAAATAAAGAAAGCAGGAGAATCATTTAATATAATGAGGAGAAAAGGGTCCTAAGTTCTGCCTCTAGTCGATATATGGGCACCAAGGAGCTCTATATCCTCTTCATACTTGCTCTCTAGATATGAAATACTATAATAACTGATATAGATCATATTGTTTGGATGTAAATAACTTCAGTATATCCAACTTTGAGGTTAATTGTTTATGCATTGACCTAGTGCTCGATGTGTCAACATGTTAGGTTAGAAATTCTAGAATTGTAAGCTATAAGGTCATTATTATCGACCATTAGATAGATTCATTAACCCTTGGGGATTCATTGTTATTTTAAAATGGAAATAAAGCCAATGAAATCAACCATAGGTCAACGTATTGACTTTTTATCAATAAAATCAAAAATTCTTCAACAAACATGTAACTATAAGTATACCACATGTATAATCAAATTATAAAAACTATAACCTAATGGGTGATGAAATTGATGCAAAACTAAGTATATATCATTTTAGTGACATACTAGTTGAAATATACACAATAATAATTGTTTTACACATAAAAGCTCAATTAAATAACAATAAAAACTAAGATAATTGTGTGAATCAACTCTCAATAGAGATAGTTTGCATGTTGCACATTCACTATGTTTTCTCTTCTCTTGAGACATGTGTGAAACTTATATATTGCGCTTAATGTAAAGTTTAATGCATAATTAAGCTGACATTAATATCTATTGGTTGTGTGGTTTTGAAATTAGTAAGTGATGCAAAATAAATCCCAACATATTGTTCAATAAATAAAAGAAATAATAAAAAAGTGAACTTTATAAATATAAGTTGGGACTTACTCCATTATTTGAGTCTAGGTACGCATGAGTATGTGTTTTATTATTTAGGCAAAGCCCAAAAAAATCCCATTCAGCCTTGAAATTCAAAATCACATGACAACTCACATAGGCTTCTAGAACCCTCCCATACAAAGAAACACTAACTTTAGAAGTGAGCATGTGGGACTAAAAATAAAAGAAAAAAATATGGTTTTTGGAATATAAAAATGCAATATTACCCCACATGTATAAATCATAAAAAATAAAAAATTGCAACTATGCTATGTTTTTAAGTAACGGATTGTGGGTTTGATAAATTTCCTAGTATGACATAAAATGTATAGATAGATGTGGCGAACTATGTCATTCATCATAATCCCTTGTTTGGATTTTAATTGTAACACCCGAGCTCACTTCCCAAGGTTCTAATAGAATTTCAAGAATGATTATTGGCCCCACAGACCCCCACTAGCCTAGAATGCATGCTTTATCCTGACTCACACATAGCCTAGGATTAACATCCTGATAAGTCATCCATCCTAGTACTACTATGGGATGAGCATGCTTAATTTTTAAGTTCTTAGTGAGGAGTGCCCTCAAACGAGGAACAACTTAGTGATATGGGTAGTCAAGTCATTCCTTTTAAGATCATTTTATCCAAGACTTCAAATCTTGGGATTTTACTAATATCCCCCACTTAAACTCTTAACATCCTCACAATTCTCAACCATGGCCTCATAGCATCTTCCCTATTTTAGTGCAGACCCATAATGACTCATGTACACCCAGCCCTCACTCACAACTACCATTGCAAGGGTTTCTCCATCAACTAGTATAGTACTTTTCAACATGCTTGGATGACATGGCTTAAGATTGGCATGTCACTTGTCCATGTTGGCCCCACCTACTAGAGGGGGTTTCTTTGATATCATTGTTGTAACATTCCAAAATCTAGGATCTTATCCTATTCCCATGATTAGGAATGTTTGATTCCCTAGATTTTACCAAACAAGGATAAAATTACAACACATTTACATAATAACTTAATTATGTGCCAACATATAAAAAAATCACGAAATATGTTACATATATTTGATTTGAGAACTAATATTCACATAATGGCTAAATAAAAGTGTATAATATGCTTTGGAGTAACAATTGGTAATTCCATGTCCATAAATATTAATAGTGTTATATTATTTAAATAAATAAGGCATTAATGGAATAAATATGTTAAATAAGTAAAATATATAATTTCATGCATAATAATAAAATCTAACTCTTTTTGTAATAGTGTGAAATTAATTGTACTCAATTAAGTGAGTGTTGATAATAAATATATATTATTTTGATAAACACAATAGTCATAAACCGAAAAGTCCTTATGGTACTATATCTCATAAAAAGGAATCTTAAAATTCAAATCTAATATGAATATCGTGTTCCTTGGGTCCCATTTAGCTTGGGTGCCAAGTTTCACATTATTTGAACAATAATAATTCCCCTAATGTAAATTAGAGAAAAATACATGGGAAAAAGCCAAAAGTGTTAAATAAATTATTAAATTTCTTTAAAAAAGTGGAAATAAACTCAAAATTTAAATTCCACATACTAAAATTTGACTATGTGTGAATTTTAACATTAATTGGACTAACTTATACATCCTATTTTTGTTTATGAGAGAGAATATAATTTAAAAAAAACTAAATATAATAATAAACAATCCCAAAAGGGAAAAATAATGCTAAAATCAGTTTCTAATATCATAATTATCCTATTTGCAAAATTTGACATTAATTGAATTTTATTGGGACCCTCGAATGAAATAGAAAAAGGAACTATGAAAACTAGCCCCCTAAAATATTGATTAAATGAATTAATACTTTAATTCCCTATAGTCTCCAATTTAATATGTCACATAGATAGAAAACCAAGTTTCCCTTTGTATCGTGCGTGTGCCATGTGCATTGATTTGTCATGTGTGGATTCCTTCTTTGCTTTTTTCGGGTTCAATAGAAACCATTCTATTTTGATCATGTGCTCTCGATTTTCTCTCCTACCCCCATTATTTCCTTCTTCTCACAAATAGAAACTAGTTCCTCTTGGTTCCCTTTCCTGGGTTTCTCTCTCAAACTCCTCACTTTCCCATTCTATTCATTCTCATGCACCTTCCTCGACTCACCCTAATCCCAACGTATATATATATATATATATATATATATATATATATATATATATATATATATATATATATATATATATATATATATATATATATATATATATATATATATAACATAGGGTTTCGGGGACTCCATGGCCCTTTCGTACCCCACTTCCAACCTTCCTATGTTCTTCCCCAATTCTCCTCTTCTTTCCCCTCTCTGTACATGCCTCCATCATTGGGATCCTAGAAAACTGGTCCCAACCATTTGGTGCATCACCAATAGTAGTTCCCTAGTGCTGATTTGGCCTCTTCCTACCCCGAGCTATTTACCCCAAATACCACCTTATGTGGCTAGAAAGTACCAGATTATCAAGACACCTCTGAGCATCGTGGGTCGGGTTGATTACTTGCACATCTTCTACTTTTTTCTAAGATGCCCTATAACCATTCAATTTCTCTACATTCCTGGTAGTGTGGTTTTTTCTCTTTTCCATCATCTACTTTATGTGAAATCATGTTTTGGGTATTTCAATGATCATGTTTGTTGGCTTTCACCATCACTGGACTTGCTATCTCGACTTGATTATGCACATTTGGTTTAATCTCATAAGATTTCCCAGCATTGTATTTCCTGCAATGTGACTTCTTACCTGCCAGGATAGATGATTTGTTTCTCACATGCAGGAGCCATGAAGAAGACGACTGCTTACAAATTCACATTTCTATCCCCATTCTTTTGGTTGGTTTGTTTTTTTGCTAAGGGCAATATCATATCTTCACCTTTTGAGTGTCTTCCTTTCCATGATGTGTTGTGTGCCCCTGTCTATTGAATGCCCCTGCCACATGGAAAACCTGGACAGGACAACATCAACAAGGTGTTGGTTTGGATTATATTACATGTCATCGCTGAATTTTTCGATTGGTTGATATTTCCAAAATCCATAGTAAATTATACATTACACCTAAAAATTAAATAAAATATGTTTTGGAATCATGGTTTCATCTTTTGTCCAATGGTATGAATTTCATAACCTGAATACAAAAAATAAATATGTGATTTTTAGGATTTATAAAATTTGATTAAATTTATAAAATTCATAATTAATAAGATATAACAAAAAAAAAACTAAAATATGTTATGAACTCACAAAAATATAATCTAAAATATGGTATACTTTTTATAACCTAATTCACTAATAATAAAAATAAAAAGGTAGTTTTAGTATTTATGTAATTAATGTAAACCTAACCCTAATTGTACATATATGTTCAATAAGTTTTTTGGAGACCTAGGATTGGACCTAGGACCGACATTGGACATATGTAGACTTCATGTGAGGTATGATGCATCCCCTTACATCTATATTGAGAAATTAACCAAATTGCATCATCTCTTAATGTATGTTGCATTCCCCATGAATCATATTGAGGAATTATGTTCTTTACTCTCTCTCTCTCTCTCTCTTGAGCCACTTTGAGGTATTTTGGTGATGGATATTTTCTTTTTTGACATGATGACCTATTTGGGTCTAATGTTAATGAATTTGGACTCTAGATTTATTTGGATTTTTATATTATACTTTGCTTCATTTGAAACCCTATTGTGAGATGGAACCCTAATTTTACCCATGTTTTGGTGTATGATTATATTGTCTATTTTTTTATGGAAACTTCAGTTATTCTATAAAACATTGAAATTTATACTTGCCTCTACATTATGCATGTTGTGTGATTCAATAGCCCTAGAGTAGTGTAATTACTTTGACTTTTAGGTTGTGTTCCCATGTTATATTTTTAGGATGGAGGTTTTGTGCCTCATACCTAGATTGTGTGCCCACTTTTATATATATTAGGGAGTTTGGAAGTACGTCATTCTTAGGTTTCAAGGTTATGTGCCTCAGCTGACATTTTTATTTATATTGTTTTAGTGCTATGCTTATCTCTCATGCATGCAAGTTGTAAATATTGTGATGGGTTTTGAGCCAAATATTGGTATGTTCTTGTGTGGCACAACTTTTATATTTTATTTAATGGTAAGTATTATCCTGGTTTATTATCTTTGAAATTTCTTATTTTTATAACCAGTTGGGTAGTCCTTTTCTTTTCTATGGGAAGCCTTATTTGTGACATCTTTTATTTTGTATGTTTCTCAACCCATATTTAATATGCACATACCGACATTTTGCTGATATCTCTACTTTTTCTCATTTTGCTACGGTATGCTTCCAACCCAAGGTGTAGGACTTGGAAGACTGGACTTGGTGACATGGACCTGCTAAGTGGATCTCTAAGGAGACAGACTTGAGATAACTGAATATTCCTCTATTTAGATCGTTATCTTGTAACTTCCATGTAAACCCTTTATGGGAGATGATAATGTACTTTTGTAAAATTGACTTTAGTCATGATCTATATTTCAACTACTATCTTTGGTCTTTTGAATACCACTTTTTGAGAGAGAAATACACATATTCCATGATACCTTCATTTTGTGTTTGGAATAGATGGTTTGGTCCTCAAATTAAGAAGGTGGTGGATCCCCTCTTGTGTCCCACTCTCTACAAGATGGAATCAGACTCCATAGTGGTTGGATCTTGAACTAGTTCAATTTTATCTCTCTAGTTAACACCCCTACCTTGCATATTCACCCTCCAAGTGAGATGTTACCATATAATTAACCTATATTCATGAGATGATGCAAGGTCAATTTAGGATAAAAAGGGGTACACACAAGAGTCATGATTAGTAAAACCTAATGTGATGAGACCCTAGTTGATCATACCCTATAATCTTGGTTAGTTGTGACCCATCACTTTGGAAGTTAGAATTTTTGTCTTGGAATGGATATGGGTAATGAGGATATAGTTTATCTTGATAAGGATATTCTATTTTAGAAACATCATGAATTGGTTTCTTATATTGATTTGGGCCCTATATTTAGTTTTTGATCGCAAATTTTTCACATCAACATATTTTTCCTTATCATATTATATGTAAAAAAGTTTTTTGGATTTGTTTGAGGTTTTCTTGAGATAAGTTACAATGACAAAATGAATGAAGTTAGGAATCCAAACCCTAGACTTAGTTAGAATAGATATCCTAAACCCTAGTTTTGGTGTTTGGAGTTATGGATAGGAAATGTGTGTCTTCAGATAAAGGTTTAGTTGGCCTACGCTTTGTACCCTATGAATTTTTGGATGCTCATGTGAACCTTAGTGTTGTTCAGTTAGCATCACAAGGACTTAAAACTCAACCCTAGGTGAGTATTATGTGTAAGTTGTAAAGGTGACCTATGAATAACATAAACCTCTAAAGTATTCACCACTAAATGATCCATAAGTGAACCTAATACCTTTTTAGCTTCGCTTATTCGGTTTAACCTCTTAAGGGGTGAAGAATATTGGGTGATAACATATGGATGCCATTTTTGAGGAAGAACTCCATTTAAGGGGTGGAGTATTGTGACGTCCTGAAATCTAGGATCTTATCATATTCCCATGATTATGAATGTTTAGTTCCCTAGAGTTGGACAAACAAGGATGAAATTAAAATACATTTACATAATAAATAAATTATCTACTATCATGTAAATAAATTCATGAAATGTATCACATATATTTTCCTTTGACAAATAATACTCACAAAATGGCTAAATAAAAGTATATAATATGCTATGGAGTGAGAACTTGTAATTCCATGTCCATAAATATTAATAATGTTCTATTATTTAAGTAAATATGTCATTAATGGAATAAATAAATAAGTAAAATATGGAATTTTGTGCATAATATTAATATATTACTCTTTTATATACAACGTGAAATAAATAGGACTCAATTAAGTAAGTGTTGATAATAAATATATAATATTTTGATAAATATAATATTAATATGACAAAAAGTCCTAATTCTACTATAATTTATAAAAAGGAATCTCAAAATCCAAATTGAATGTGACAATTGTGTTCCTTGGGTCCCATTTAGCTTCGGTGCTATGTTTCGCATTATTTGAACAATAGCAATTACCCTAATCTTAATTAGAGAAAAAAAACATGGGAATAAGCCAAAATTGTTAAAAAAATATAAAATATATTCAAAAGTGGAAATAAACTCCATATCTAAATTCCATGTATTAAATTAGTCTATGTGTGAATTTTCACATTAATTTGACTCACTTATCCATCTTTGTATTATTTAGGAGAGAGAATATAACTTAAAATCAAAAAATTAAATATAATAATAAACGTTCACAAAAGGGTAAACTAATGCTAAAATTAGTTTTGACATGTCCTAATTAGACTAGTTGCAAAATTTGACATAATTTGAATGTTGTTTGGACCCTCAAATAAAATAGGAAAAGGCAATGTAATAAATAGCCCCCTAATATACTGATCAAATGAATTAATACTCTGATTCCCTATAGTCTCCAATTGTAACACCCCTCCCTAGGGTTACATACATAACCAGCGGAAGCACAGCCTAATCCCCAACATTATCCATAATGTGGGGCACTTGGCATTTCAGGGAGGGATTATCACAACCATGATATTCATTGCACAAAATAGACTTTAAATCAACCATCACAGGATCAAAATTTCAATTTCTCATTCTTAAACCTTAACAAAGGTTACATGTACATAATCATGGAAAAAGGCCTATAAACTAGGTATGGTTGGCACCCCACCAAAGCTCTTCTCCTAGCAGGTCCTTGAGCTAGGGTTTCCTCCTTATATGGACTTCCCTCCTTAGCTAGCTTCCAACCTATTGGCATCACACCCCCAGCCATGCATCAAACAAATGGTAAGTGGATTGAACATGTTACAATATAAGAAAACTTGAAAACTAAAAATAAGCATTATCATTGAACATTGAACATTGAGAAGACATGCATTTTCTTTTAGATCAATTTCTTTTATCTTAACCTATATAAGTGTCCTCACGTTTGCACAAATGTGCCTCTTCTCTTATGCACCGAAGTGCCTCTTCGGTTGAACCGAGGTGCCTCTTATCTTATGCACTAAAGTGCCTCTTCTCTTACGAGGAACTTATATAAGTTTAACATTTACATTTTCTTCTTTCTCTTAAAGCTCTTAACTTTACATTTAAATTTATTTGTAACTTTATCATTAAGATTCATGAAGATGATACTATACATAATATGCAATTCAATTTATCTCAACTTTACTGACTTTAGCAATTTAGAACATTAAATAACAGAAACATGGCATTCATTTAAATTCATACATGCATAATAATTCAAAAAAAGATAATCATATGTTCAATTACATGGACCACTTACCTATTCACTTGGAGAGTATCTTCTCTCTCTTCCTAGGTTAAGTAAAACCCTAATCACGATCTTGGGGGTCTGGTAACCCTAATCACCCTATTTACAACATGTTTCATATTATTATACATTTTATTCACCAAATTAAACCCTAATATCCATTTCTCATAAAACCAAGGTTTGGCGATTTAAAATCAGACTCTGAAAACTACATATTCGGATTCCTCTCAAAAAATCCTTTCCAAAACATATTTTTGCTCATTTTTCTGAGCATCGAGCGATTTACTATGAATTAACAAAAATGGGCCAATCAGAATACAAATAAATGCCATATGGGCCAATGAGAGCCCGCCACATAGGCGCGGGTCTCACCCAGGTGGATAAGTGGTCAAAAGATAGAAATGATGTGAAAACCCAAAATTACCCCTACAATACTCACAAACGAATTAACCTTGCACGGGGGGTACTTTGGTCATTCAATGACCAAGCATCTTCCACCCCCGCCCCCTTAGACATGGCGTCGAGCGCTTGGACAGGAGATGGGACCTCCGATCACAGCTCATGAGAAGCAGTCAACTATGGGAATCTGAGACCTCAGGGGCTTTCCTTGCATGACGACGGATCTAGGGAGCTAACTCCCACACTATGGCAAGCATTGAAGCTCCACCTTGCTGCTACCGTGAGCACTAGAAGGGGGCAAGATGGCCGAGATCCCAAAACACCCTGATATAGCGAGGAAAAACTGCAAGGATGCATTCGCGAAGATCCAAAGAATCCAAAATAATACACCCGGCCATGAAGAAATGCTCATGACCTGGAACAGATTGTCGGAGTAAAGAAAATAGGGGGCACAGTCGGAGACCAAGAGCTGAGGTACCGAAGGTGGAAAGGTACCCAAACGTGTTCGAAAATAACCACCAAGGCGCGACGAGGCGAGATACAAAGATACCACGATCAGAGGTACACTGAAGTGGTGAGATACAGAAATTCGAGTGAGGGCCTTGCGGAGGTCCTATAGGGTACAATGTTTGGAGGCATCGATATCCAAAACGACCACGGAAACCAATAAAATAGGGTCCAGGGATGCTCACAATGATCACAATTGATCCGAGGTGGACCAAATAGTCCGGGTGAACTCGAGGTCGTCGGAGATGGAGAAGGGATAGGTCAGGGTGTTTAGGAGTGAGGGGGATCTAATTTATGGTGGAGGAGGGAACTATGACGGATGGCGGTGCTTGTGAGTCCTATAAAGAGCAATGGAGAGGGCGATGGTGGCAGCTGCGGAAACCAACTGAGGGGGAGAGCCCAGCCCTAATGGGCATTTTATCTGTAGTCCATGATAGAAGATGAGCAAAGGCTCATTGCGTGCACGTGAGAGAGAGGAATTCATGGGAGAAGAAATCACGAGAAGAGAGTGATTGGAGAGAGCGAAACTGATCACGGAGTAAATTACAGTGTCAGTGTTTGTCTTGCCTAAAACGGCCAAGGAGGAAGACGACTTCTGAGCCGTCTGATCCTTGCTGGACGGCTGAAGATGTGTGCATCTATGGAAAGAAGACTGAAGTGCGTGACATGGAAATAAATCTGGGAACCATAGGGAAATCGGGTGCATTGAAAGCAATTTCTAATCAAATTATATTCAAACCTTTCCTAATTTAATTGAGTGGTCAAACGAAGTCCAAATGAGTCCAATTTTGGACCATTGAGTAATTAAAGGGTCTAGAATAATCCTAGCTAATTATATTTCAGTTTCCTCAACGTTTGGTCAACATTTTCTAGTTTCATTTCTTATCTTAATTTAAGTGTACAAACTAATTAAATAAAAGAGGAGGAACTTTCCTTTATGGGGTTTTACTCAAAATTCGAGTTTATAACCATTCATCTTATTTAAAGTCACGGCCTACTCATTTATTACCTTTTTATGCACTTTTCTTAGAGGAGAGAGAAAATGAACATTAGAGGCTGTATTTTGAAATCTATAAAAAGGAAAAATACATTAATGTCTAAATTTCGAATTGTTGTTTATTTTCTTCCTCTTCCTCTTTCGCTTTCTCTTTCTTTTTCTCTTCCATTATTTTTAGATTTATTTAATAAAAGAAAAGGGAAAGACATATTATCATTATTACACCTATTTGCAACACATTAATATAAAAGAAACTTATTTGGAGCCCTTTCTTATTTCTCTTTCTATTAAAATCCTAGAAATAAAACTAATTTGAACAAATTTCATTAAAGGTCTTAACAAAATATTATTTATAGAAAACTACATAAAAGGTTTTATTTTATTCCAAAAAATAGGGATGTTACATTACTACCCACCTTAATTAAATTTCTTCCTCAAAATTTCGTTAGGCTACCCACCTTAGAAATTTTTACATCTTTAACATAAATCATTGATATACTCTCATTACCATGTAAAACCATAGTTCCATACATTGCATGAAAGATTAAGTTCTGAAAAGAAAAGAACTATCCCACTAGACTCTACTCGGTCTTATCATCCTCACTATCATCTACCATAGCAAAGATTCTAGCATGCCTCTTTTCCTTAGGTGCTTGGTTGACATTAGGCTCCTTCTTCTGGAACTTAGGGAAGTTAGGCCTTATGTGGCCCATTTCACCACATGCATAGCAAACACCCGTTCCAAACCTGCATTCACCTAGGTGATATTTGGAACATTTAGCACATTGGGTCTTGGCATTCTGGTTTTCCTATTGGTTCGGAATAGCTTCAGTCGGTGCCTTCCTCTTCTTGTCATTGTGGTGATTGGAGTTGTGGTTTTTGTGGTGACTCTCCTTCTTCCAAGCTCTTCCTGGATGATCCTCTAACTCTAAGTTAGCATCTAGGGAACTCTAGAGTATACGGTGCCCACGTCCGGACAAGGCAAAGCTAAGGTCTGGCTTGAGACCGTGAATGAACTTCTTGGTTTTGCGACTTTCATCATAGTCGTAGTCGTACTTCTGTGGGATTCAGAACTTCATCGCATATTGGGTGACTGTCATGTCACCATGTTGACGTAGATTCCGAAATTCTTCCTCCTTCTTCTTGATCATGGCCTCGGATATATAGTGGTTTTTGAAGGCTTCAGAAAATTCCTCCCATGTGAATGGAGGAGCATCAGCTTCACGAGAACCTAGTAGGTTCTCCCACCAAGTCCTAGCAGCACCCTTCAGCATATGCATCCCAAAACGGACCTTGGAGTGGTTGGGGCAGTCTAGGTCACGAAAGCAATGTTCCATGTGCTGCATCCAGCTCTCATCTTTTCCCACCACGTCCACCTCTTCTTCCCCAGCAAAGGAGTCATGCTTGATCTTCAAAATGTCAACTAGGGAAAGCTCGGGGTTTACCCTAGGGTTGTCCATTTGTCCTTCTCCTCTTCCCATGGCAGTGGCTAGGGCTCTAACAAGGGCATCAAAGGGAACCATGGGGGTTTCATGATGTGGAGATCCTCATTGTTCTCCCATGCTAACAGATTCACCTTCATCTCCATCCACAGCTACCTTTCCGTCCTCACCTTTCTTCTTAGGAGCCATCACTATGAAAAAGACACAAACTACATGAGATCATGAGAAAGGCCTGGTGGCCAACCATATTTTGGCTCTGATACCATTATTGTAACACCCCTCCCTAGGGTTACATACATAACCAGCAGAAGCACAGCCTAATCCCCAACATTATCCATAATGTGGGGCACTTGGAATTTCAGGGAGGGATTATCACAACCATGATATTCATTGCACAAAATAGAGTTTAAATCAACCATCACAGGATCAAGATTTCAATTTCTCATTCTCAAACCTTAACAAAGGTTACATGTACATAATCATGGAAAAAGGAAAAAGGTCAATAAACTAGGTATGGTTGGCACACCACCAAAGCTCTTCTCCTTACAGGTCCTTGAGCTAGGGTATCCTCCTTAGATGGACTTCCCTCCTTAGCTAGCTTCCAACCTGTGGGCATCACGCCCCCAGCTATGCATCAAACAAATGGTAAGTGGTTTGAACATGTTATAATATAAGAAAACTTGAAAACTGAAAATAAGCATTATCATTGAACATTGAACATTGACAAGACAAGCATTTTATTTTAGATCAATTTCTTTTATCTTAACCTATATAAGTGTCCTCAGGTTTGCACAAATGTGCCTCTTCTCTTATGCACCGAAGTGCCTCTTAGGTTGCACCGAGGTGCCTCTTCGCTTATGCACTAAAGTGCCTCTTCTCTTATGAGGAACTTATATAAGTTTAACATTTACATTTTCTTCTTTCTCTTAAAGCTCTTAACTTTACATTTAACTTTATTTGTAACTTTATCATTAAGATTCATGAAGATGATACTATACATAATATGCAATTAAATTTATCTCAACTTTACTGAGTTTAGCAATTTAGAACAGTAAATAACATAAACATGGCATTCATTGAAATTCATACATGCATAATAATTCAAAACAAGATAATCATATGTTCAATTGCATGGACCACTTACCTTTTCATTTGGAGAGTATCTTCTCTCTCTTCCTAGGTTGAATAAAACCCTAATCACGATCTTGGGGGTCTGGTAACCCTAATCACCCTGTTTACAACATGTTTCATATTATTATACGTTTTATTCACCAAATTAAACCCTAATATCCATTTCTCATAAAACCAAGGTTTGGCAATTTAAAATCAGACTCTGAAAACTACATATTCAGATTCCTCTCGAAAAATCCTTTCCAAAACATATTTTTTGCTCATTTTTCTGAGCATCGATCGATTTACTATGAATTAACAAAAATGGGCCAATCAGAATACAAATAAATGCCATACGGGCCAATGAGAGCCACCACATAGGCACGGGTCTCGCCCAGGTGGATAAGTGGTCAAAAGATAGAAACGATGTGAAAACCCAAAATTACCCCTACAATACTCACAAACAAATTAACCTTGCGCGGGGGGTACTTTGGTCATTCAATGACCAAGCATCTTCCACCCTAGCCCCCTTAGACATGGCGTCGAGCTCCTGGACAGGAGATGGGACCTCTGATCACATCTCATGAGAAGCAGTCGACTGTGGGAATCTGAGACCTCAGGGGCCTTCCTTGCATCATGACGGATCTAGGGAGCTAACTCCCTCACTTTGGCGAGCATTGAAGCTCCACCTTGCTCCTATCGTGAGCACTAGAAGGGGGGCAAGATGGTCGATTTCCCAGAACACCATGATACAGTGAGGAAAAACTACAAGGATGCATCTGTGAAGATCCAGAGAATCCAAAATAATACACCCGGCCATGAAGGAATGCTCATGACCTGGAACAGATTGTCGGAGTAAAGAAAACAGGGGACACGATCGGAGACCAAGAGCTAAGGTACCGAAGGTGGAAAGGTACCCAAAATCATTCAAAAATAACCTCCTAGGCGTGACGAGGTGAGAGACAAAGATACCACAGTCAGAGGTACACTGAAGTGGTGAGATACAGAAACGCCAGTGAGGGCCTTGCTGAGGTCCTATAGGGTACAACGTTTGGAGGCACCGATATCCAAAACAATCAGGGAAAATGATAAAATAGGGTCCAGGGATGCTCACCGCGATCACAATTGATCTGAGGTGGACCGACTAGGCTGGGCAAACTCGAGGTCATCGGAGATGGAGAAGGGATAGGTCAGGGTGTTCAGGAGTGAGGGGGATCTAATTGATGGTGGAGGAGGGAACTATGACAGATGGCGGTGCTTGCGAGTTCTATAAGGAGCAATGGATAGGGCGATGGTGGCGTATGTGGAAACCAACTGAGGGGGAGAGCCCAACCCTAATGGGCGTTTTATCTGTAGTCCATGACAGAAGATGAGTAAAGGATCATTGCGTGTGCGCGAGAGAGAGGAATTCGGGGGAGAAGAAATCGTGAGAAGAGAGTGATTGGAGAGAGCGAAACTGATCACGGAGTAAATTACAGTGTCATCATTTGTCTTGCCTAAAACGGCCAAGGAGGAAGATGACTCCTGAGCCATCTGATCCTTGATGGATGGCTGAAGATGTGTGCATCTATGGAAAGAAGACTGAAGCGTGTGACAGGGAAATAAATCTCGGGACCATAGGGAAATCGGGTGCATTGAAAGCAATCTCTAATCAAATTATATTCAAACCTTTCCTAATTTAATTGAGTGGTCAAACGACGTCCAAATGAGTCCAAATTTGGACCATTGACAAATTAAAGGGTCTAGAATAATCCTAGATAATTAGATTTAAGTTTCCTCAACATTTGGTCCACATTTTCTATTTTCATTTCTTATCTTTATTTAAGTGTACAAACTAATTAAATAAAAGAGGAGGAACTTTCCTTTGTGGGGTTTTACTCCAAAATTCGAGTTTATAACCATTCGTCTTATTTAAAGTCACGGCCTACTCATTTATTGCCTTTTTATGCACTTTTCTTAGAGGAGAGAGAAAATGAACATTAGAGGCTTTATTTTGAAATCTATAAAAAGGAAAAACACATTAATGTCTAAATTTCGAATTGTTGTTTATTTTCTTCCTCTTCCTCTTTCGCTTTCTCTTTCTTTTTCTCTTCCATTATTTTTAGATTTATTTAATAAAAGAAAAGGGAAAGACATATTATCATTATTACACCTATTTGCAACACATTAATATAAAAGAAACTTATTTGGATTCCTTTCTTATTTCTCTTTGAATTAAAATCCTAGAAATAAAACTAATTTGGACAAATTGCATTAAGGCTCTTAACAAAATATTATTTAAAGAAAACTACATAAAAGGTTTTATTTTATTCCTAAAAATAGGGATGTTACACCAATTCAATTTGACACACCGATAAAAATCCAGGTTTCCCTTTGTTTCACAGTTTATATGTGGTGTGCACATTGATTGTCATGTGTGGTGTCCATCTTTGCTTTTTTGGGGTTTAATAGGGACCGTTCAATTTTGATCGTGTGGTCTCAACTTTCTCTCCTACCTCCATTCTTTCTTTCTTGTTGCAAACAGAAACTAGTTCCTCCTTATTCCCTTTCTTGGATTTCTCTCTCAAACTCCACACTTCTACTTCCAATTCCTTCACTTGCACCTTCCTCGACTCTCCCCAAGCACAATGTATACATATAACTTTGGGTTTTGGGCACTCCATGTCCCTTTCGTACCCCATTTCCTACATTCCTCTTTTCTTCCCATATTCTCCTCTTCTTTTCCCTCTCTCTACCTACCTTCATCATTGGGCCCCTAAAAAACTAGTCCCAACCGTTCAGGGCATCATCAATAGTAGTTCCCTAGTGCTAGTTTGGCATCCTCCTACCCTGAGCCGTTTACCCCAAATCCCGCCTTTTGTGGCCGACAACGTCCTAATTATCACGACGCCTCTGAGAATCACAGCCCGAGTTGATTACCTACACATCTTTTACTTCTTTCCAAGATGCCTTGTTCTCATTCAATTTCTCTATAATCCCAGTAGGGTGATTTTTCCTCTTTTCCACCATCTACTTTTTGTGCAAATATAACTTTGGGTATTACTATGATCATGTTTGTTGGCTTTCACCATCAGTAGACTCGTTATCTTGACTCAATTCTGCAGAATTGGTTTAATCTCATAAGGTTTTCCAGTATTGTATTTCCTAAATTTTGACTAATTACCTACCTGAACATATGATCTTCTTCTCACATGTGTGAGCCATGAATAAGATGACTACTTGCAAATTCACATTTCTAGACCCAGTTTTCTAGTTGGTTTTTTTTTTTGCTAGGGGCAATATCATCTCTTCGCCTTTTGTGTGTCTTCCTTTCCATGATGCATTGTGTGTCCCAATTGTTCAAAGGTCCCGACCAGGTGGAAAACCCAAAAAGGGAAACGTCAACAAGGTGAAGGTTTGGATTATATTACATGGCATAGTTGAATTTTTAGATTGGTTCATATTTCCAAAATCCATAGAAAATTAGATGTAACACCTAAAAATTAAATGAAATATGTTTTGGAATCATGGTGTCAACTTTTTTCCAAAGGTATTAATTTCATCACATGAATCCAAACAAATAAATATGTGATTTTAAAGGATTTATCTAATTCATTTCAATTTCTTAAATCCATAATAAATAAAGTATAAGTCAAAAAAATAAACAAAAATATGTTATGAACTTACAAAAATACAGTCTAAAATATGGTATGGTTTTGTAACCTAATTTTCTAATAATCAAAAGACAATTTTTACAACTCATGTAATTAATATAAAACTGATTCTAATTCTATATATATTCTTAATAAGTGCTTTGGAGACCTAGGCTTGAACCTCAGGCCTACTTTGAACTTATATAGACTTCATGTAAGGTATGATGCATCTCCTTACTGTTGGATCGATGGGCTCTAGAGGGGGGGGGGGTGAATAGAGCTACACACACTTCACAAAATCGATTAGACCACCAATTTAAATGAAGTGTAAAACCTAATGCAAGTAGCAATTTGATATCCTATTCTAGCATACAAAACAAGGATAAGAGATAATGAATATCATGCACTTGGACAGGTGGTTTAGAGTGGTTCCATGTCCTAAACTTAGGAGCTATGTCAGTCCACTACCTAGAGTTGGTTAGACTCTAGGATTTGCAACTTGGTCCTCTTATTTATCACAATAAGATTACAAGAAACATAAACCACACAACCAAGGGCTTAATTACACAAGCTAAGATCTTCAACCTATCCAAGGACTTACCCACAAAGCGAGATTCTTCAGCCTTCTACAAAGGACTTACCCAATCTCACCTTTGTCTTCAGCCTTGCAGGAATTACCTATCTTACTTGAGCTTGCCTTGCACCTCTCCTTCACTTGGAGAGCTTGCCACGTTTTCCCTTCACCAAGGGAGCTGGAGAAATGATCAATCTTCACTCTAGAAGATCAGCAACACATCTTCCCCTTCACTTGGAGAAGAACAGCAGCAACTCCTCTTTCACTCGGAGATGAAGCTTCAATCAATCTTCTATTTGATTTGGAGGTGGGAAGAAAGAAGAGAGAGCTTTACATAGCACAAAAGATATCTCTCATACAAAGGAACCTATCTCACTCACGAATTTGTCTTGAAGGTAGAGAGAGAAAGGGGCTCAAGGGCTTGGAATACTCTCAACTAAGCTAGAACCAAGTTTGCAATGAAAGAGCAGCTTGGAATGAAGTCCAAGGGGTTCTATTTATAGTTGAGGGTGGCCCTTTATGTTGTGGGACACTTGGGTGCATAAGTGGTCATTTTTCCTTCAAGAAAACGGCTATATTTTTGCCCAAAACAATTCACCAACGGTCATATTACTTTTTCTGCAAACTCCGTACAGTGCAATCGGTCGAGTATCAATGGGTGTAACTCGACCGATCAGGTAGCAGACAATTCGATGTTGAATTGATCGGTCGAGTTTGTCCTGAGGAAACTCGAACGACCATTCCAACTGGAATTGGCCTACTACCCAATCGGTCGAGTTCTGTGAGTGCACAACTCGACCGATTGCAATCTTCAGAAAATCGACTCAGGATGATCGGTCGAGTTTCAGGGTGGGAAACTCGACCGACCAAGTGCCTGAAATGGATTTTCTAATTTGTAATAAAAGTGATTAGCACTTGGTGAATTTTGTCCCAAACATTTTTCTCTTCTAAGTTACAAGCATATTCATCGTTACAAGTGATTACATTTATGTTCTAAGGTAATTTACATGGAAATCCTAAATTGCACACTTGTAGTCAATTTGGCTTGCACTTGGCCCATTCTAGGGCTTGTATATGTGATCATTTTCATATACCTAATGTCTGCAAACAATCTTTAACGCACATGTTAGATACATATGAATGGAATGGTTAAGTCATTATCAAAATATAGGTAATGTACAACCTCTAGGTCAACACTTACATCTATATTGAGAAATTAACTAAATTTTATCCTCTCTTAATGTATGTTGTATTCCCTATGAGTCATATCGAGCAATTGATTTCCTTAATCTGTCTCTTGATGTTGAACTCTTCATCTATGTTTGACTTTTAAATTATACTTTGTTTCATGTTGAAACTCTATTGTGAGATGGAACCCAAATTGTACCCACTTTTTGGTGGATGTGTATATTCTTTATTTTTATGATGATAACTTCTTTAATTCTATAAAAGACTAAAATTTATACTTGCATGTACATTAAGCATGATGTGTGATTCAGTAAGTCAGTAGCCCTATATTATTGTAATTACTTTGGTTTTTAGGTTGTGTGCACATGATATATATTTGAGATGGAGGTTTTGTGCCCCATCCCCGAGTTGTGTGCCCACTTTTATATGTATTGGGGAGTTTGGTAGTATGCCATTATCTATCAGGTTTTAAGGTTGTGTGCCTTGGCTTTCTTTGTTATTTATATTGTTCTAGTGCTATGTTTATCTCACATGCATACATGTTGTTATTACTGTGATGGGTTTTGTTCCAAAGATTTATATGTTCTTGTGTGGCACAACTTTTATGTTTTATATTATGGCAAGTATTCTCCATGTTTATTATCTTTGAAATTTCTATTTTTATACCCAATTGAGAAGCCCTTTTCTTTTCTACGGGAAGCCTTATATATGGCATAATTTATTTCTTATATTCCTCAATCCATATTTAATATGAGCATATCAGCATTTTGGTGATATCTCTACTTTTTCTCCTTTCGCTAGGGTAAGCTTCCAACCTCAAGTGTAGAATTTGGAAGACTGGCCTTGGTGACATGGACTGTAATGACCCCGCCTACCGATAACCCCCAAATAAGGGAGACCAAGAGGTCAGAGCCATTATCCCAATTAACAGGATCAAAGGTTCGACAAATAATCAATAATAATTATCAAATTCTACCAACTAAACTAAAAGGCTGTAATAAAATAAAACTTTGCATACGTTTTTCAAAAACTTGGATATCTACTTCTATCCACATCTGGAGTCTATTCTAACTAATCTTCCTTGGTACTTTAACTCTTATTTAATTTCACATATGCCACTTTACTATTTGTCCTTTTCAATCTTGTACCTAAAATGTCGACAAACAAAACGTCGGTCAGCATATCAAAATATGCCGGTATGTGGGGACAACCAAAATTTTGCAAATATGGCTAACAATCTAAATATCACAATCAAGTTAATTAACAATCCAAACTACGCTTTCAATGTGACATTCTCCACCGCTTTCGCCGTAAACCTGGCATACCCACCTTAGGGTTTCTCTTTTGCCATTGACTTAAGGCCACCTTCTCAATCTCGAGCTTGGTGCCTAGGGTCACCCTTCATAGTGCCCTTTAGTCATTCTATAAAGACCATCTTCTCAATCTCGAGCTTGGTGTCTGGGGTCACCACTCATTGTTCCCATTGGTCTTCCCTCCTGGGCTTGACCTTTACATCATCTATCAGGGTGGCATGTAGGTGAGAGAATACACACTTATACTATTATTGTGATAATCATAGTGACTTTAAGATTTGCAAGTATGAACATCCAAACTAATAAGTTGCATTCAATGCGATGAATCATCCGGGAAATCATTTGGGAAACTAATGCGATTAACCATAATTAACCACATACCTGTCAAGATGACTTGATTGCAGAAATAATTCAACCAATTAAAAAACCAAGCAAGCACACACCAAGTTGATCCTGAAATGGGTATCTAATTTTTCTTATCATTAATCATGCCATCATGGTCTATTAAACCTAGCTTGCTTTCTAGGGTTTCTAGTCCACTTTTAGGGTTTCCATTACAACTAGGGTTTTACTTCATTTATACTATTTTAAACCCTGATTTTATATAATTATTCACAACCCCTATTTATCTCATCTATTCTTCATGAAAGATATTAAGGTTATCTTTTAACAACATAAAACCCTAATTTCAGAAAAGGGTACAATTAACCATCAATTAAGTCCATTATGCCTCTTTTACATTAAAACTACCATTTTATCCTTTTTAATTCATGACAAGATCATTAGGCCCAAATATCATCTTTGGTTCCTTCCGAATTAACAACTCATATTTCATGAACTCTTTTTATCACTAATTCCACTTTTATTTATTAGAAAAGCCTAATTACTACATTAAGGGTATTTATCCATAATTAGGAACTTTTATACTTGAAATAGCTTAGAACTATCATATCTCAACTTTAATCATGAAATTGAACAATTAAAGTCATTAAGATTCACAATTACCAGCATTAGGGTTTCAAGGCCCATTAAAGCATATTTATGTACATGAAACTCTAAATTAAACTAATTACGTGCAAAGTTCATCCTTTTTGTTCTTAATGTACCTTTTTGCAATTAACAGGTTAATATCAACTTTAATTATCTATTAAACCCTACTAAATACATTAATCATCTCAAAATAGGGTTTATTAATCTTTAATTCATTAAAGATGATAACTTACAGTACTTTTCGAATACCAAGATGAATTAGCTTCTAAATATATTTTTAATGGATTCCTTTCATTTTTCTGAGCAATTTTCATATTTTATATGTACCAATCCGAGCTACCATTATTTAGTTATAAATTTTGCAATAAATCCACTTACTCGAACCAATAGGAGTATGCCACGTCGCTCATTCCATGCAACGTAGCCCGGCCAGTTTGAAAATATTTCAAAATGACGCATTTACCCCCCGTGTGGCCACTTGGCTCTGCAATGCCCAGAGGGAAAAACCGTCCAATGCCTCCAAGTCTTCTTCAACATCACGAACCAATGGCTGCCGCCGACCTACAGTGCTTCGTGGGGTCGCCTCCCACCACCTCGATGCTCGAAGATGGCCGGAAACCAGCTCCCTGTCTCTGCCACCCCCCACCGCTTTCAACTAGGCCCCAAACCATGGCTGAGACGGCCTGTGTCATGAGTGCCAAGCCCGCGATCTGTAGCGAGATTACAGACCTCTTGTAGGTATTGCGCAAAGGTCAGAGAAAGAAGACGATGGCAGAGCTTCCTTAGGTCATTGTGGAAGCATCATGCGCCCATTGCAACCCATTCACGACTCCTTGCTACTCTTGAGATAATGCTTTTCTCTAAGGTTAGGGTTTGAAAGAAGAAGAAGAAGAAGGAGAATAGAGAGGGCTACGTGGGATATCTCTTCCCTTCAAACCAGGGGCTCTACCATTTATATAGGGGTGGATATCCACACCCTAAGATGACCATGTATGAGTTAAATATTTCTTTTCCCAATAGGCACCCAACTTCCTTCATTAGGCAGCAAGCTTCTCTCTCCTAATTATCTCTTTAATATTCTTTATTTCATGGATAATTAGAAATACAAAAATTATCTCTTTCATTAACACTAGCCTTGCTTTTTAATCTATTGGCCATGAAATTCTAATTTCTTAAAGCAAATAAAATCTCTTTTTGATATTATCAAAAGGTCATTAATGATGTATTACATTATCTTCTTATTTTGTTATTATTTTCCCTTTTCTCTTTCTTTTTTTCTATTGGGGCTCCTTGGACCCCAAGAAACTCTACTATTTCGAAATCCTTTTTAATGGATACTCATTATCCGTTTAGATACATCTATGTCCATTATTTCTCATTGTCTTGCTTATTTCTTTATTAAAATGTCTTTTTCAAGGATTTCTCTTTATCTTTCTTTTTATTTTCTTCATTGTCATTCCTTTTAACATTAGGAATCCTTTGGATACGAAAATCCACCAAGGATAACTCAATTATACCTCTTTCCATTTATTTTCCACATTTTATCATTGTTTTCAATTTCTTTCTTAATAAAGAAATATTTAATTGATCTTTTCTTTTCTTGTTGCATTATCTTTGCAACTTTGGACTCCTTGGAACCCAAGGAACCTAAGAGGAACAAAATCCACCTTTGGATTATATACTTTTTCCTTGTAGAGGTCTCTACATCTTTCTTTTCTGCATTTCTTATTAATAATGGAGTCTTTTTTTCCTTGTTATTGGGCCCAATAGCCAATAAAGCCCACAAAACAACCAATAAGTCTATTGTAAATGAAATCCATTTATTCAAAACAAATTATTTGTTCAAATATCTTTAAAAGGATAAATTACTTTTCTCACCAAAAGAACCCAAAAATTTGGGGTTATAACATCCTTCCCCTCTTATAGGAATTTTGCCCACAAAGTTCCATCAAGCAAGCAAACAAATAGGATAAGCCTTTTCTTATGTTCATCATGGATCCCATGTGGCCTCACCCTTTCCATGGTGCTTCCCAAGAACCTTCGTCATCTCATATTCTTCCATTCGAGTTCTTTCTTACCTCGGTATATTGTACCCTCATAGGTGACTCAGGACATTTTAGCCTCTCATAAAGTTGAATAGGTTCAGGGCTCAGCACATGGCTTGGGTACCTCACATAGATCTCTAGATAGAACTTATGGAACACATTATACATCATGTTATCATGAGGGGTAAGGCTAAACACAACCATCTCCACCATTCCATCTCAAATGGACCATGCAGTCGGGACTCAGCTCTCTCTTAACTATAACTTAGAGGGGTCAGATTTCACATCACATATTCTCCCATAGTGAACTGCATGTCAGTCTACTTTGCATCATATTAAGACTCATGTCGCACCTGGGCTCTCTCTCTCAGCCATTGCACAATCAAAGCGACTTGATCTGCACACACTGTGATTCTTTTCTGACCTTCGTGAGGTCCCTTCACCAACATCATCTTAATGAAGTGGCGACTGACAAAACCTCCCCTACAGAGCTTCTCTACATCCCGACACTGACTATGGTGGTTATCATCACATCTTACAGAAGACAAGAACTATCTCCATGTATCACCCTGAATGAGCACACATGCTCTCATCAGACCCTCTAGTCTGGATCATACTAACCATTAGTTAGGGGTGATAAGAAGTACTAACATCGAGTTCTTCATGTACCTACTTCCATGTTATGGAAGTGAACCCTTAGATCATACTCAAGAACTTTGGAACTCACATCATGGTGTAGTTGAACCATCACTCTCATATGTAGTTCAACTGTATCTGTACCTTGACAGTACTATTTCGTTCTCATCATCTAGGTAAGGAGATCCACCATAACCCATATTGCATCTTGACCTTCCTTGGTCTAGGGCAGACTTACCACAACATCCCTAGTGGTGAACTCCCATTCCCTCTCGGGGACTCTTTATCAACTCATTGGGTTACTGGTGGTCATCCTTCACCTCTTGGATTGCATGGTGACAAGCCACGTGCAACTTCATCTTAAGCATCTCAAGTACTACTGTCACTTACTATCTTCGTAGTACCATGGTGTATGGTGATCCTAAAATCATGATCTCCTGTATGTCATGATTCCTCAAGATTGATTTCTCTGAAACCCTAAACCACTCTAATCAGGGTTTTATTTCCTTCTTTTCCAGTGAAGTGTATCTAAGGTTATACAACCCTCCTTTTATTGCATCAAGGCCTAGGCTGGCTAACCAAACAACCACTAACTTATTCAACATATCTCGTTACATCTGAGTGTTAGCCAAACATATCTTCCTTCTCAAACTTAAGGCTAACCTAACAACCTCTTCTAGCCTCTAGCTAAACTAGACAGTTGCATCTCTACCAGAGCATCCATTACCACCTCATATCCTTATGTGTTAGGTATTGTTGAAGACATACACCTCCATGTATTTCACTTATCATCTCATCTCAGACTCTAAGTTTATCTTCATCAAGAAAACTCTGAGCTCATCCTCTTGGTTTTCGAACTCAACCTTGTATGACTCATAGCTCATGATAAAAAACATCCTCATAGGATGACTACTTATTTCTCTTAGTGTTGGTAAATCATCCATGTATCGTTCACCCCACAAGGGTATGTCATCATCTATGTCCTCATACCTCGTAGAAACATTACAACTCACTTCATCTTTTATCCTTAGTGTATGGAATGTGTACTGTCCTATCTCTCACTCCCATAACAAGAGGAAATAAGCATTTGGCTACAGTACAAATACAAAGTTCTTGTTGTTCCAAGAGTAGATATGGTACATCCCACCTTGCCAGTACACCTTCAAATCTTAGTTGGAAATGTGCAACATACGTCTCTACATCACAATCATCTTGATATCAAAGTTACTTCCATGGAAAACTGATCTCGAACCTACTTGGATCACCACACAATCCTTGGTCGTCTCCTCTAGGTCTACAGGGTGTCGGCACTTTTGGGGTCATCCTTCTTCCCTTATGCATCTAGAGAGTTCCCTACTCATCTACCCTTTGGGTCCCATGAGTTCATGAAGGTGATCAATCTCCTAACCCATGGCCCTCAGACAATGATAGTTGTTACCTCCCAACCCTATGGTAATGTGCAACTAGGGAATTAGGCAACTCCTACTTCCATCGGTCTTATCCCTACCTGACCCTAGGATAGACTTAGGATTCTAACATAGTACATGTCCAACTTAGAACCTTACCCAAGTCTCCATCATCTCTCTCTGCATTCCTTGGATGACTTTTATCCTTTCCCAGGGGTCATGGCGACCTTCCTACCTTGGTCAGGCCCCATACTGGTTACTTCCATGGTAACACATCCATATGCACTTAAAGATGGTTATCTATGGGTCTATAGGTTCATTCACTTACCATGTACTCTTCACTTATATTCTCAAGATCCTATGAGACCTTTTTAGGTTTCCTCAAAACCCACAAAACTGGTATACACCCTACAAAAGGGCCCCTCTCTCAGAATGGGAAGAAACTACACCTTGATAACAAAGTCATAGACGTCCTTATGTCTAGGGTTTACATCCACCTGAGAATGCTTAACCCTAGAAAGTTACTAAACCTCAAGAAGACCACCTACTAAACCATGCTAAGTCATACTTGTTCTCATCCTCAACATTGGACCAAGAACAAACATTCTCATGTCACCACCTTAGCTATGAGGGGTTCATCAAGTATACCTTAAACTTAAGGGGTTTCACTTTCCTCTAAACATGAGGAGTACTATGCTCGAATCTATAAAAACTCAAATCTCATCATGAGAATTAGGTACACCACTTCACCTCTTAGGCTTAGGAACCATAGGTTCACTTTTCTGATGACCAACTGTATGCTCAACCTCTTAACCACGAACCAAACATGTACAAGGGATGACATGCACTTCCTGTCATCCTTCAACTCGAGCAACAGTTTAGAGTGGAGTCCTCCTCAAGGACAACCAACAAGGTACAAGGCCTCACAACCTGTTACTAAGCCTCTTCAGGGTCTAAGGAATTCGTCTTCCTAGCTCAGAAAGTAAGCACCTATTTGCACATAGGTACTATCAACTTCATCCTCTTTCTAGGGTTTGGTTCCTCTAAAAGCAACCAAGATACCAACAACCACCAGGGATCATGCATGAGGCAACCACAAACATCCAGTTAGGTCGCATCATCCTCAACTCCCCATTGTTCCTCATGTCTCAGAGTCTAAGCTTCCAACCCTCTTTCTTGGGTCCTGCTCTCTTTCTCTTTGGAGCTAACCCTACAAACGGCCTCACTACTAGAGGTCCTCTCTCTACGAAGGTGGATCAAGCTCACAAGCACACCCCTACATGGGTGAAGCCTATGTTCAAACTTATGTTTGTTCAAGGCTATCCATAGCTCTTTATGCTTATCTCACAAACCATCCAACATACTCTCCTAGCCATGGTTTCAAACTACTTCCCGCACTACTGATGTACTTTGGGTGCATACTATGCCATGCCCATAGGGTTTCTATAGGTCCTTCTCTAACCTTATCAATGAAGGGGCTATCCCTTACTCTAACATGAACGACCCTTTCCAGGGTTGGGTTGTAAAAGATACTAGGTCATCCAACCTCTCATGGCTCATATGGGCATCCAAAATCATGTCCACCCACATACCTAGTCTACCATGACATCTAACTCATCATGTCATCTCTCTCTAACCACCACTTAGGGTTAGGGTTAGCATCATCCTCAAAGGATATGTCGGGTCTCTACTTACAATGGAGGTCTCTACCTCCAAGACTAGCTTTCTCCACTCATCCTCCTAACAAGGAGGTCTAGCTCTAGGTCTCTCCTAAGGGCATGACAACTTATATCATACGACCTAAGCATGTATCTATTCTTTAGTTTATGCTTAATCTATTAATCTTATGTCCATGACATCTTATTTACATGATTTTCATTACTTTGGTGGAGGATTCCTTAAACCTTATCAACCTTACCCATACCTCAAGAGGGTGAGGAAGAGAGAGAAAACCCTAATCATTAAGGTCCTTAACAACAATTGAGTTGAGAATGGATGAACAAGGTGAGAGAGTCCAAAAGGTATCTTATTTTGAGTCAAATCCTGAGACATTGGCCAGGTAGTCACACTAATCTAGGAGTCCTCATATTCTGACTAGCGGTGCAAAGGAAAATCTTGCCAGCCCCCAAATGTGATCCTTTTCTAGACACCTCTATTTTTTTGGAAAATCATCTAATAACTCCCTTGGGTTCTATGGAATTTGTAAAATTTAATAATTATTAAAGATTAAATGAGGAACCTACACTCTGATACCAAATGTAACGACCCCGCCTCCCAGTAACCCCCAATTAAGGGAGATCAAGAGGTCAGAGCCATTATCCCAATTAACAGGATCAAAGGTTCGACAAATAATCAATAACAATTATCAAATTCTACCAACTAAACTAAAAGGTTATAATAAAATAAAACTTTGCATACATTTTTCAAAAACTTGGATATCTACTTCTATCCACATCTGGAGTCTATTCTAACTAATCCTCCTTTGTACTTTAACTCTTATTTAATTCCACATATGCCACTTTACTGTTTGTCCTTTTCAATCTTGTACCTAAAATGCCGACAAACAAAACGTCGGTCAGCATATCGAAATATGTCGGTATGTGGGGACAACCAAAATTTTGCAAATATGGCTAACAATATAAATATCACAATCAAGTTAATTAACAAGCCAAATTACGCTTTCAATGTGACATTCTCCACCACTTTTTCCCTAACCCTGGCATACACACCTTAGGGTTTCTCTTTTGCCATTGACTTAAGGCCACCTTGTCAATCCCGAGCTTGATGCCTAGGGTCACCCTTCATAGTGCCCATTAGTCATTCTATAAACACCACCTTCTCAATCCCAAGCTTGGTGTCTGGGGTTACCACTCATGGTGCCCATTAGTCTTCCCTCCTAGGCTTGACCTTTGGCATCATCTATCAGGGTGGCATGTAGGTGCGAGAATACACATTTATACTATTATTGTGATAATCATAGTGACTTTACGATTTGCAAGTATGAACATCCAAACTGATAAGTTGCATTCAATGTGATGAATCATCCGGGAAACCATTCGGGAAACTAATGTGATTAACCATAACTAACCACATACCTGTCAAGTTGACTTGATTGTAGAAATAATTCAACCAATTAAGAAACCAAGCAAGCACACACCAAGTTGATTCTGAAATGGGCATCCAATTTTTCTTATCATTAATCATGTCATCATGGTCTATTAAACCTAGCTTGCTTTCTAGGGTTTCTAGTCCACTTTTAGGGTTTCCATTGCAACTAGGGTTTTACTTCATTTATACTATTTTAAACCCTAATTTTATACAATAACTAACAAACCTTATTTATATCATCTATTCTTCACGAATGATATTAAGGTTATCTTTTAAAAACATATAACCCTAATTTTAGAAAAAGGCATAATTAACCATCAATTAAGTCCATTATGCCTCTTTTACATTAAAACTACCATTTTTATCCTTTTTCACTCATGACAATATCATTAGGCCCAAATATCATCTTTGGTTCCTTCCGGATTAACAACTCATCTTTCATGAACTCTTTTTTATCACTAATTCCACTTTTATTCATTAGAAAACCTTAATTACTACATTAAGGGTACTTATCCATAATTAGGAACTTTTATACTCGAAATAGCTTAGAACTATCATATCTCAACGTTAATCATGAAATTGAACAATTAAAGTCATTAATAGTCACAATTACCATCATTAGGGTTTCAAGGCCCATTAAAGCATATTTATGGACATGAAACTCTAAATTAAACTAATTACATGCAAAGTTCATCCTTTTTGTTCTTAATGTACCTTTTTACAATTAACAGGGTAATATCAACTTTAATTATCCATTAAACCCTACTAAATGCATTAATCATCTAAAAATAGGGTTTCTTAATCTTTAATTCATTAAATTTGATAACTTACACTACTTTTCCAATATCAAGAGGAATTAGCTTCTAAATATATTTTTAATGGATTCCTTTCATTTTTTTGAGAAATATTTATATTTTATACGTACCAATCCAAGCTACCATTATTTAGTTATGAATTTTGCAATAAATCCAGTTACTAGGACCAATAGGAGGATGCCACATCGCTCGTTCCATGCAACGTAACCCAGCCAATTTGAAAACATTTCAAAATGACACATTTACCCCCTGTGCAGCCGCTTGGCTTTGCAATGCCCAGAGGGAAAAACCGTCCAATTCCACCGGGTCTTCTTCAACCTCATGAACCGCTGGTTGCAACTGACCTGCAATGCTTCGTGGGGTCGCCTCCCACCACCTCAATGCTCGAAGCTGACCGGAAACCAGCTCCCTGCCTCCGCCACCCCCCGCCGCTTTCAACCAAGCCCCAAACCATGGCTGATATGGCCTGTGTCATGAGTGCAAGCCCGCGATCTGCAGTGAGGTAACAGACCTCTTGCAGGTATTGTGCAAAGGTCAGAGCAAGAAGATGATGGTGGAGCTTCATTACGTCATTGTGGAAGCATCATGCCCCTATAGCAACCCCTTCATGACTCCTTGATGCTCCTGAGATAGTGCTTTTCTCTAAGGTTAGGGTTTGAAAGAAGAAGAAGAAGGAGCATAGAGAGGGCTATGTGGGATCTCTCTTCCCTTCAAACCAGGGGCTCTACCCTTTATATAGGGGTGGATATCCACGCCCTAAGATTACCATCTATGAGTTAAAGAGTTCTTTTCCCAATAGGAACCCAAGTTCCTTCATTAGGAAACAAGCTTCTCTCTCCTAATTATCTCTTTAATATTATTTATTTCATGGATAATTAGAAATATGAAAATTATCTCTTTCATTATCTCTAGCCTTGGTTTTTAATCTATTGGCCATGAAAATCTAATTTCTTAAAGAAAATAACATCTCTTTTTGATATTATCAAAAAGTCATTAATGATGTATTACATTATCTTCTTATTTTGTTATTATTTGCCATTTTCTCTTTCTTTTTCTCTATTGGGGATCCTTGGACCCCAAGAAACTCTACTATTTCGAAATCCTTTTTAATGGATACTCATTATCTGTCTAGATGCATCTATGTCCATTATTTCTCATTATCTTATTTATTTCTTTATTAAAATATCTCTTTTCAAGGATTTCTCTTTATCCTTCTTTTTACTTTCCCCATTGTCATTCCTTTTAACATTAGGAATCCTTTGGATACGAAAATCCACCAAGGATAACTCAATTATACCTCTTTCCACTTATTTTCCACATTTTATCATTATTTTCAATTTCTTTCTTAATAAAGAAATATTTAATTGATCATTTCTTTTCTTGTTGCATTATATTTGCAACTTTGGACTCCTTGGAACCCAAGGAACCCAATAGGCACGAAATCCACCTTTGGATTATATACTTTTTCCTTCTAGAGGTTTCTACATCTTTCTTTTCTCCATTTCATATTAATAATGGAGTCTTTTTTTCCTTGTTATTGGGCCCAATAGCCAATAAATCCCACAAAACAACCAACAAGGCTATTGTAAATGAAATCCATTTATTCAAAACAAATTATTTGTTCAAATATCTTTAATAGGAGAAATTACTTTTCTCACCAAAAGAACCCAAAATTTTGGGGTTGTAACATGGACCTTCTATGTCGAGCTCTTAGGAGACAAACTTGAGATAGCCGGATATTCCTCTACTTAGATCCTTATGATGTAACTTCCATGTAAAACCTTAATGGGAGATGATAATGTACTTTTGTAAAATTGAGTATAGTCATGATCTATATTTCCATTTCTATTTATACTCTTTTGAATACTACTTTTTGAGAAAAAATATGCCTATTCTAGCATACCTTCATTTTGTGATTGGAATAGTTGGTTTGTTCCTCAAATTAAGTAGGGTGATATCCTTTCTCGGGTCTCACTCCTTACTAGATGGTATCAGAGCCCATAGTGGTCGGATCTCAGACCATTTCAACTTTGTCTCCCTAATTGATACCCTTACCTTGCATAGTCACCCTCTAAGTGAGATGTTTACCCTAGAGTTGACCTATATTATTCATGAGATTATGCAAGGTCAATTTAGGATCATAAGAGGTGCACATGAGAGTCTTGATTAATAAAACATAATATGATTAGACCCTAGTTGATCATACCCTATAATCTTGGTTAGTTGTTATCCATATCTTTGGAAGTTACAAATTTTGTCTTGGGATGGATTTGGGTAATGAGGATGTAGTGTATCATGATAAGGAGATACTCATGTGGAAAAATTATGACTTGGTTTCTTATACTCATTTGGCCCTATCTTCAGTTTTCGATCACAAAGTTTTCACATCAAATTATTTTTCCTTATAATATTATATGTACAAAAAATAGTTTTTTGGATTTGTTTGAGGTTTTCTTGAGCTAAGTCACAATGAGGAGATGAATGAAGTTCTATATTTGGTGTTTGGAGTGATGTCTAGGAGGATGTGTCTTCAAATAAAGGTTTAGTTGGCCTACACTTTGTACCCTATGCTTTTCGGATGGTCATTTAAACCTTAGGGTTGTTAGGTTAGTATCACAAGGGCTTAAAACTCAGCCCTAGGTGTGTATGACATGTTAGCTGGAAAAGTGACCTATGAATAACATAAACCCCTAAAATATTGATGACTAAATTATCCATAAGTGAAACTAATACCTTGATGTCATTTAGCTTGGCTTATTAGGTTAAACCTTTTAAGGGTTGGAGAGTATTGGTGGATAAGATATGGATGTTGTGATTTTGAGGACAAAATCCTTTCAGAGGTGGAGTGTTGTAATGTCCCAAAATCTAGGATCTTATCCTTTTGTTTCCTATAGTTGAACAAACAAGCATACAATTAAAATACATTTACATAATAACTTAATTATGTATCGTTATGTAAATGATTTCATGAAATAGGTTACATATATTTCTTTTAATAACTAATATTCACATTATGGCTAAATAAAGTGTAAAATATGATTTGGAGTAACAATTGGTAAATGCATGTCCATAAATATTAATAAATGTTCCGCAATTTAAATACATATGGCATTAATGGAACAAATATGTTAGACAAGTAAAATATGGAATTTCGAGCATAATAATATACAACTCTTTTTTTTTACAATGTGAAATTTATAGGACTCAATTAAGTTAGTGTTGTTAATAAATATATAATATTTTGATAAATATAGAATAAGCCAAAAAGTCCTAATGGTACTTTAACTCGTAAAAAGGAATTTCAAAATTGAAATTTAATGTGAAAATTATGTTCATGGATCCCATTTATCTTGGGTGCCAAGTTTCACTTAATTTGAACAATAATAATTACCCCAATATGAATTAGAGAACAAAATAAGGGGAAAAGCCAAAAGTGTTAAATAAATTATTAAATATACTCAAAAGTGAAAATAAACTCCAAATTTGAATTCCACATACTAAATTAGCATATATGTGAAATTTCACATTAATCTGACTAACTTATTGATCCTAGTTTTATTTAGGATAGAGAATATCATTAAATAAAATATGTAACGATCCCAAAAGGGAAAACTAATGCTAAAATCAATTTTGAAATGTTCTAATTATCCTTGTTGCAAAATTTCACATTAATTAAATGTTGTTTGGAACATAAAATAAAATAGGAAAAGGAACTGTAATAAATAGCCCCCTAAAATAAAGATTAAATGAACTAATACTTTGATTCCATGTAGTCTCCAATTTACACTATCATGCAGATAAAAATCAAGGTTTCCCTTTGTTTTGTAGTTTAATGTGTGTCATGCTTATTGATTTGTCACACATGGTTTCCATCTTTGTTGTTGTCAGGCTTATTAAGGACCATTTAATTTTGATCGCGTGGTCTCGACTTTCTCTACTACCTCTATTCTTTACTTCTTATTGCAAACAAAAACTAGTTCTTCCTTATTCCCTTTCCTGGATTTCTCTCTCAAACTCCACACTTTCACTTCCAATTCCTTATCTTGCACCTTCCTCGACTCGCCCTGAGCCCAACACACACACACATACACACACACACCTCTTCATTCCCCACTCCATACATGCCTTCGTCATAGGGCCCCTTGAAAAATGGTCCCAACCATTCGGTGCATCACCTATAGTTGTTCACTAGTGGTGGTTTGGCCTCCTCCTTCTACAAGTCATTTACCCCAAATCCCACCTTTTGTGTCCGGAAAGAACCATATTATCATGAAGCCTCTAAGCATCATGAGCTAGGTTGATTACATGCACATCTTATAGCTTTATCCATTATGCCCTATACCCATTCAATTTCTCTACAATCCTGGTAGGGTGGTTTTCCCTCTTTCCACCATCTACTGTCTGTGCAAATCTTGTTTTGGGTATATCCATGATCATGTTTGTTGTCTTTCACCATCACTGGAATCGCTATCTCTAATCAATTTTGCATAGTTAGTTTAATCTCATAAGGTTTCCCAGTACTGTATTTCCTACAATGTGAATCCTTATCCACTTGGACAGATGATCTTCTTCTCGCATATGTGAACCATGAACAAGACAACTACTTGCGAATTCATGTTTATAACCCCAATTTTCTGGATGGTTTTTTTCAATAGGGCCAATATCATCTCTTCACCTTTTGTTGGTCTTGCTTTCGACATTGTGTTGTGCGCCATTGTTGGCCGAAGGTCCTGATCATGTGGAAAACTCAGAAAGGGAAATGTCAGCAAGGTGTTCGTTTGGATTATAAATGGAAAAGTTGAATTTTCTAATTGGGTGATATTTCCAAAATCCATAGTAAATTATATATAACACCTAAAAACTAAATAAAATATGTTTTGGAATCATGGTGTCATCTTTTATCCAATGGTATTAATTTTAGCACCTGAATCCAAATAAGAAAATATGTGATTTTAAAGGATTCATCTAATTGGTTTCAATTTATAAAATATATAATTAATATCATATGTTATGAAATAAAAAAAATTAAAATATGGTTTGGTTTTTATAACCTAATTCACTAATAATAAAAAGATCATTTTTAGGGTTTATGTAATTAATGTAAACCAACCCTAATTTAACATATATATTTAATAGGTGCTTTGGAGACCTAGGTTTAGACTTAGACCAAATTTGGATTTATATAGACTTCATGAGAGGTATGATGCATCCCATTACATATATATTGAACAAATAACCTAATTTTATCCTCTCTTAATGTATGTTGCATTCTCCATGAGTCATATTGAGCAATTACTTTCTTTACGTGCTCTTTTGAGCCACTTTGAGCTATTTTGGTGATGAATATTTTGTTGTTTGACTTGATGACCTGTTTGGGTCTAATCTTAATGACTTTGAACTCTTAATCTATGTTAAACTTTTAAATTATACTTTGCTTCATGTTGAGACCCTAATTTTGAGATGGAACCCTAATTAACCCACTTTTGTGGTGTGTTCTTATACTATCCATTTTTTGTGATGACAACTTCATTTATTCTATAAAAGATTGAACTTCATACTTTCTCTACATTATGCATACTATGTGATTAAGTAGCCCTATATTAGTGTAGTTACTTTGGTTTTTGGGTTGTGTGCTCGTGTTATAATTTTGGAATGGCAGTTGTGTGCCCCATTCATGGGTGGTGTGCCCACTTCTATATATATTGGAAAAATTGATAGTACGTCATTCTCTATTAGATTTCAAGGTTTTCAGCCTTGGTTGCCATTGTTATTTATATTTTTCTAGTGCTATGATTATCTCACATGAATGTAGGTTGTTATTATTGTGATGGGTTTTGTGCCCAAAATTTATGCGTGCTTGTGTGGCACAAATTTAATGTTTTCCATATTCTCCAAGTTTATCATCTTTTGAAATTCCTATTCTTTTTATATCCAGTTGGGTAGTCTTTTCCTTTTCTATGAGAAGCCTTGTTTATTTGACATCATTATTACTTATATTGCTCAATCATTATTTAAAATGTGCATACCAACATTTTTCTGATATCTCTACTTTTTCTCCTTTTGTTGGGGTATGCTTCCAACCCTAGGTGTAGGACTTGGAAGATTGGACTAGGTGACATGGACCTGCTAGGTAGATCTCTTGGGAGACAGACTTGAGATATCAAGATATTACTCTACTTAGATTCTTATGTTGTAACTTTCATGGAAACCCTTTATGGGAGATGATAATGTACTTTTGTAAAATTGAGTATAGTCATGATCTATATTTCCGTTGATATTCTCTGGTCTTATGAATAGCACTATTTTTGAAAAAATACACATATTCCATAATACCTTTGTTGTGTGTTTGGAATAGATGGTTTGTTCCTCAAACTAAGTAGGGAGTGGATCCCATTTCGGTTCCCACAACTTACAAGATGGTATCAAACCCCTTAATGGTCAGATCTTTGACTATTTCAATTTTGTCTCCCCAATTCATATCCTTACCTGGCATAGTCACCCTCTGAATGAGATGTTTTCCCTATAATTGATGTATATCATTCATGAGATGATGCAATGTCAATTTAGGATCATAATAGGTACACACGAGCATCATGATTAGCAAAACTGAATGTGATGAGACCCTAATTGATCATACCTTATAATCTTGGTAAGTTGTGACCCATCTCTTTAGAAGTTATGATTTTTGTCTTGGGATGGATTTGGGTAATGAGGATATAGTGCAGCATGATAATGAGATACTAACATGGGAAAATTGTGACTTGGTTTCTCGTATTGATTTTGGGCCGTATCTTCAGTTTTCAATCGCAAAGTTTTCACATCAAATTATTTTTCCTTACAATATTATATGTTCAAAACGTTTTTTGGATTTGTTTGAGGTTTTCTTACGGTAAGTCACAACCAAGAAATGATTGAAGTTGGGACTGAAACCCATGAATTAGTATAATAGATATCTCTTAAACCCTAGTTTTGGTGTTTGGAGTGATGGCTAGGAAGATGTGTCTTGGGATAAAGGTTTACTTGACCTACCCTTTGTACCCTATGCCTTTTTCAATACTCATGTGAACCTTAGGGTTGGTTGTTAGGTTAGTATCAAGGACTTAAAGCTCAACCCTAGGTGAGTATGACCTGTTAGTTGGAAAAGTGGCCTATGAATAACATAAACCCCTAAAATATTAATGACTAAATGATCCATAAGTGAACCTAATACCTTGGCGTTGTTTAGTTTGGCGTATTAGGTTAAACCTTTTAAGGGGTGAAGAGTATTGGTGGATAAGATATTGATGTTTTGATTCTAAGGACAAAATCCTTTTAGGGGGTGGAGTGGTGTAACGTCCCAAAATATAGGATCTTATCATATTCCCATGATTGGGAATGTTTGGTTTTTTAGATTTGACCAATAAATGGATAAAATTAGAACACATTTACATAATAACTTAATTATGTACAAACATATAAATAAGTTCATGAAAAATGTTACATATGTTTCATTTGATAACTAATACTCACATAATGGCTAAATAAAAGTGCATGATATGCTTTGGGGTAACAGTTGGTAATTCCATATCCATAAATATTAATAATGTACTATTATTTAAACAAATATGGAATTAATGTAATAAATTTGTTAAATAAGTAAAATATGGAATTTTCGTGCACATAATACTATATAAATATTTGTGTAACAATGTGAAGTTAATAGGACACAATTAAGCAAATGTTGATAATAAATATATAATATTTTGATAATTATAATAGTAACAAGCCAAAAAGTCCTAGTGGTACTATAGCTCATAAAAAGGGATCTCAAAATCCAAATTTAATCTGAAAATCTTGTTCCTTGGGTCCCATTTAGCTTGGGTGCCATTTTTTTTACTTTATTTGAACAATAATAATGCCCCTAATTTTAATTAGAAAACAAAATATGGGAAAAGCCAAAAGCATTAAATAAATTATTAAATATCTTTAAAAGTGGAAATAAACTCTATCGAACTCTAAATACTAATGTTAGTCTATGTGTGAATTTTCACATTAACGGGACTAACTTATCTATCCCAGTTTTATTTAGGAGAGAGAATATAACTTATAAGCAAAATATTAAATATAATAATAGATGATACCAAAAGGGAATACTAATGTTGAAATCAGTTTCCACCTGTCCTAATTATCCTATTTGGAAAATTTGACATTATTTGAATGTTGTTTGGACCCTAAGATAAAATAGGAAAAGGAAATATAATAAATAGCCCCATAAAATACTAATTAAATGAATTAATACTCCATTTCCTTGTAGTCTCCAATTTAACCTGACATGTGGAGAAAAATGAAGGTTTCCCTTTGTTTTATAGTTTAATGTGTGTCACACGCATTTATTTGTCGTGCATGGTTTCCAAGTTTGCTTTTTTTTTTGGTTCAATGGTGACCGTTCGATTTTGATCGGCTGGTCTCGACTTTCTCTCCTACCTTCTTTCACAAATAGAAACTAATTTTTCTTGTTTCTCTTTCTTGGATTTCTCTCTCATATTCCCTACTTTCCCTTCCAATTCATTCTCCCGTATCTTCCTCGACTTGCCTCGATCCCAATGTATATATATAACTAAGGGTTTCAGGGAGTCCATGGACCTACCGTACCCCACTTCCTACCTTTGTTCTTCATGTGTTCTCCTCTTCTTTCCCCTCCGCCTACGTGACTTCATCATTGGGCCCCTAGAAAACCACTCCCAACCCTTCGGTGCATCACCAATAGTAGTTTCCAGGTGCTGGTTTGACCTCCTCCAGCCCTGACCCGGTTACCCCAAATCCCGCCTTCTGCGGCATCGTGGGTTGGGTTCATTACCTCCACATCTTTTGCTTTTTTCCAGGATACCATGTACCCATTCAATTTCTCTTCAATCTCAGTAGGGTGGTTTTTCCTCTTCTCCATCATCTACTTTATGTGAAATATCATTTTGGGTAATTTTGTGATCATATTCATTGGCTTTCACCAACACTAGACTCGCTATCTCAACTCAATTCTACACAGTTGGTTTAATCTCATAGGGTTTTCTAGAATTGTAATTCCTGTAATGTGACTTCTTACCCGCCAGGTTAGATGATCTACTTCTCATGTGTGGGAGCCACGAAGAAGATGACAGATTGCACATTCACGTTTCTAGCCCCAGTCATCTGCTTGGTTTGTTTTTTCTCTAAGGGTTAATATCATCTCTTCACATTTTGTGTGTCTTCCTTTCCATAATGCATTGTGATCCCATGTTGGTTGAAGGCTTTGGCCACGTGGCAAACCCAAAAAGGGCAACATCCATAAGGTGTTGGTTTGAATTATATTACATGGCATAGTTGAATTTTTTGATGATTGATATTTCCAAAATCTGTAATAACTAATATATAACACCTAAAAATTAAATAAATTATGTTTACAAATAGTGGTGTCATCTTCTATCTAATGGTATTTATTCTGTCACCTGAGTCCAAACAAATAAATACGTGAAATTAAAGGATTTATGTAACTAGTTTAAATTTCTAAATTCATGATTAATAACTATAAGTCAGAAAAATAAACTCAAATCTGTTATGAACTTAGAAAAACATAATCTAAAATATAATATGGTTTTTATAACCTATTTTACTAATAATGAAAAGACACTTTTTAGTATTTATGTAACTAAAGTAAACCTGGCCCTAATTCTACTTATAAGTTTAATACGTGTTTGGGAAACCTAGGCTTGGACCTAGGACTGATTTTGGACTTATGTAGACTTTATGTACGGTATGATGCATCCTCTTACATATATATTAAGAAATTAACCTAATTTTAACCTCTCTAAATATATGTTGCATTCCCCAGGACTCATATTAAGAAATTACTTTCGTTACTCTCTCTTGAGCCTCTTTGAGGTATTTTGGTGATGAATATTCTCTTTTTTGACTTGATAACCAATTTGGGTCTAATCTTGATGACTTTGAACTCTTGATCTATGTTGGACTTTTAAATTATATTTTTCTTCATGTGGAAACCCTAATTCTGAGATGGAACCCTAATTTTATCCACTTTTGTAGTGGATGACTATATTGTCTTTTTTATGGCAACTTTATTTATTCTATAGAAGACTGAACTTTATACTTGACTCTACATAATGCATGAACTATGATTCAGTATGCCTACAGTGGTGTAATTACTTTGGTTTTTGGGTTGATTGCCAATGTTATATTTTAGGATGGATGTTGTTTTCTCCATACCCGGCTAGTCTATCCACTTTTATATATATTGGGAGTTTGGTAATACATCATTTTGTATCAGGTTTCAAGATTGTGAGCCTTGACCATCATTGTTATTTATATTGTTCAAGTGTTATGGTTTTCCCACATGCATGCAAGTTCTTATTATTGTGATGGGTTTGTGCCCCAGATATATACGTTCTTGTGTGGCACAACTTTTATGTAGTATTTAATGACAAGTATTCTGCTTGTTTATCATCTTTTACAATTCCTATTCTTTTTATACTCAGTTGGGTAGTCCTTTCCTTTTATTTGGGAAGCCTTATTTATTTGACATCCTTTATTCTTTCTATTGCTCAATCCATATTTAATATGCACATACTGGCATTTTCCTGATATCTCTATTTTTTCTCCTTTTAATGGTGTATGCTTCAAACCCCAGGTGTAGGACTTGGAAATTGGACTTGGTGACATGGACCTGCTAGGTGGAGCTCTTGGGAGACAAACTTGAGATAGTTGGATATTCCTCTACTTAGATCCTTATGTTGTAACTTTCATGGAAACCGTTTATGGGAGATGATAATGTACTTTTGTAAAATTTAGTATAGTCATGATCAATATTTCTGCTGCTATTCTTTGGTCTTTCAAGTACCACTATTTGAGAAAAAAAATACACCTATTCTAGCATACCTTCATTATGTGTTTGGAATAGATGTTTTGTTCCTCAAATTAAGTAGGGAGTAGATCCCCTTTTGGGTCCCACTCCTTACAACTGTAACACTCGAGCCCGCATCCCAAGGCTCTAGTAGAGTTTTAAAATGAATATTATCTCCATAAAAAAAATAGTAGCTCTAGTTGCATGCTTTGTCCATACTCACACATATCTCCATATCAACTTTTTAATGGATCATCCATCCTAGTACTACTCTAGCTTGAGCACGCTTAAATGCGAAGTTCTTATTAATGAGCTCCCTAAAAAGAAGGTCCACCATGGTAATATGGGTGCTCCAACATTTATTTTAAGTTCAACTAATTAGAGGCCTCAAATCCTGGGATGTTACATTAACGAATCATGAAAAACATAGAATGGTAATGAAAACGAGTCCCTAACAATGTGTACATTTTGACCTCGGAAAGAATTTTATTTTATGACTATTCTAGAGAGTATTCCCAATTCTTGTAAACCCCTAGACATTGGTACATTCATATAGTAGGGATCTCCAAGATTGTCCTATATATGCCAGTTATGGCCTATAACTAATTTGAAGAAAATATATTCCTAAGAAAAGTTGAAACAATATAGCCATGAGGAGGAACACGAGTGGAATTCCAAGTATGTGTTGCTGCATAACACTATACTTTTGTTTTCCCTTTAACACATTCCTCACAGAATCTGTAGTTTTGGGATTTTAGGATTTTTAGTCGAATGTTGAATCTATGTGCACAAGACTCACCTCTATACAAATTATATACTAACCTCCTTTCATGACCATTTATTAGAGGATCTATAACATATAGTATAAATTTTACATGTTCAAGAGATATGACCCGTTGACTATGTGGTCTCTCACATACTCACATATCAACCTCAAAAAGTGCTTTCCCTATATGCCATTATATTATTTAAATTCTTATATTGATTCTTCATTATTACAAAGAAAAAACACTACGAATGTCTTGGAATCTATTTGGATATCAAGAAGTAGATTTCTAAGACAATTAGACAAAGAACAAATAAATCCAAGTTAATAAAATCATACTTCATGGTGGATCTAGACTAACATTTCTGTGAAAGATTTACAAGAAATGTCTCCTTCTACGAGGAAAAACCGTACCTAACACTATGTCAAAATTAGAATTCTAGTTTTCATTAGTATACCCCATGGCATGACTGGGAATTCAGTATAGTTGAGTCTATACTTAGTAGCACCTATTAGGGTTGTACATCGGTCCAAACCCAGACCGGACCAGATTAAGAATGGACTAGACCAAAACCTGAATAAGTAAAAACTTTATGAACCAAGGACTGGACTAAACAAAAATTGTTCTGGTCTGAATCAGACCGAAAATTTTATGCACCGGACCAAGGATGGACCGACTCCAATTCTCGATAGTTAAAAATACAAAAGAATTATGTTTTGATGTGATTCGTAATTTTCTTTCACTACTCTTAGTGATAAAATTCAAAAATACAACTTTATAATTTATTTGGATGCATTTGTGCTTTCATATATTTGATATAAAAATCCTTGTTCTCATTTTTTATGAACATACATTTATTCATAAGAACACTATGGTAGCTAATAATATGTTTTTGCACAATTATTTTTGTACTAAAATAATTTTGCATATAATGTAAGGAATAGTTATCATATGACACGGTGATATGAAACTTAAGTTATCTACATAACTCCATCACTTCTTATCATGTCAAATTCTAACAAGTATCGACTTCCAATCTTAGAGTTACATTATTTCTAATAAGTTACATTTAGTTTATTATTTACATATTTGACCATCATGCACTCCATTCCCAACAATTCTTCCTAAAATTTAGCACCAATATCAACATTTATTGTATTTATTTCATTGTTTTATGTCATTCGGTCCAATCAGTCCAGATCAGTGTGAACTGGTTATGGACCGAACCGGACCGAGGATCGGAATCTTGAAAAATAGAGGGTCGAGGACCAGACCAAAATTAAAGTCGGTCCAACACCGGGCTGGACCGAATAGTCGGTATGGTCTGGTCTAGGCCACTGGTCTGGACTGATATAAGTACAACCCTAAATCCTTATAGTGTCATTTGTCTTGTATACATGCTCAACCTACTTATAACATATGAAATATTAGTTCTAGTGTAGTTTGCTAAGTACATCAATCCTCCTTTATCTTGTGGATAGTTGTATTGATCAATTGGAGTTCCCTAGAAATTAAGATGATTTGAAGGGCCACAAATCCTGTTAGAAGTGTACAATAAAAACCTCAAATATTCTTAAGATTTTTCCAGCATAATGATATTTAAAATCCTAAAGAAGATGACTAAATTTATACCAAAAATTACATCACCAAATCCTAACTCTTTCATATCAATGTTTCTAGCAAGAAAAGATCTAGATTATATAATAATACCAAACTTGTGTTCTAACATACAAATATTTGGAACCAAAAGCACCTAAAAGTGCAAGTATTACCAACCACTATTTAGGTTCTTGTTGATTTTTATTCAAGGAATTGGTCAACCTAAAGATTTTATATTTTGGTCTAGGTGCAACAACACCTTTTAGCTAAGCCACATAAAAATCATCTTAGAGATATCCATTCATGAAGGAAGAGTTGACATGATTTTATGGATTTCAATCTTATGAATAACATCCACTGCAACTAGAATATGAAAATAATATATATTTGTTATAAGTTGATAAATACTAGCATAATTAAATCCTTCCTTTCAGGTATAGCCATTAGCAAATAGTCTATCCTCAAACTTATTTACAAAACCACATGGCCTCATATTTTCCCTAAAGAATCACTATCATCCAATAATTTTCCATATATGATTCCTCATAATGGAACATTTTCTTTATCAATAGGATCTTTCCAAAATAATTGCATCTATAAATTTCATGACATATTTATAGTTTGAGGATATTCTTCTACAAGGAATGTATAGATCATGACGTAATGTTTATTCAACTTTATTTTTTCACCACTACCAAGGTAACTGGGAGGCTAATTAACAAGAAGTTCATGCTCTACTTTGTATGAAGTTGAGTCTAAAATAGATAATTGTGGTGTAGATAAAGAAGAACCTTCACAAACCTATCAATAAATCTTTTCCTTAAAAGGAAATATGGTTTCTCATTAAACTACATCATAGGTTGGATCTCAGAAGTATAATTTGTGTAGATACTTTAAATTATAAAAATTAGGAATCTATTGACATTAGTGTTTTCTACATATTCAACAAAGAGAGTTATTACTTCTTAGTTATTTGTTCTTGTAATCAAAGATTTTAACTTTGGCCAAGAACAAAATACTCTAAGTTAAGCAAGATTTTTTTGTTAAGATGAAGTCCACATGGAGTTTGTGAATATGTATAAAGGGGATATATTTAATATTACAGTTGGAGGTTTCAAGAGATTTTCCCTAATATTTGACTATGTCTAAACATTTCTAACAATGAATTAATGTTTCCTTTTTCATCTTAGAAACTCCTTTGGATTCATGATTGTAAGCAGAAATTAGTTAATGAAAAGTCATTTGTAACATCCCAATATTTGAGGTATGTACAAATAGATCTTAAAAAGAATGATTGGACTATCAATCTCACCAAGCTGCAACTCTTTTTCAGTTAACCCAACAATAAGTACATGTAGTTAAGTGTGTTGGACATGTAGTAGAACTAAGATGGGTGACTCGTCAACAAGTTGACCCGGGTTGTTCATGAGTTAGAAAAACTCTTATAACTGACTTTGGACGTGTTTTCTGAGTCCAATCATCATTCTTAAAACATTACTACAACCTTTGTTGGTTGGTATGAGCATTACAAATGGTATTAGATGTATTTCTTCTCTAGTATATAACACCCACATGGACATGTGGAACTACAATATTTAGTCATTCTATGCAAGCATGAAGAAAGGGTTGTCTTGAGTTGAGATGGATCCACCATTGTATAGATATATATGAATAAGAGTTGGGTGTCCATTGATCATTCTAGATTTGTGCTAAAATGGGAAACAATTATGAGTCCATATAGTTGAGTCTTGTTAAGACATCAACAGTCTAAGTGGGGAATATTGTAATATTCCAAGATTTGAGGCCTCAGATAAAGTGATATTAAAAGAAATTATTGGAATACCCATATCACCTTTGTGAACCATCTTTTACGATAGCCCACCAACAGATAATTGATAGTTTAACATACTTGGACTGAGTAGTATTAGAATGAGTGACATGTTGATGTGAATGATTTGCACATACAAATTTACTATAGTAATAGAATGAGTGACGTGTTGATGTAAATCATTTGTACATAAAAATTTACTATGGAAGAAAATCCCTAGAGTTAAACCATAACAACAAAAATCAACTCACCCACAAGCAGATAGGTCAATTTTAGTATAGAAAGGATTGTACCCATAAGACAACTCAATTACGAATTATTCCATACATGTTACGAAGAACAATATTTAAATCTAGTTGTTGAGAATGATTATAGATAAAATTGAAATAAGATTTGAGAAGAAAAATTAACTAATATAAAGATTTAATTAAATTCATAAAGGATACTAGTGGTCCAGGGTTCACCACCATAGCCTAGGTAGCCACTCTAGTTGATTCAACTCCTTAAATTAAGTACGTTATTTTATGACCAAGTAAATTTGAATCCTCATGGAACAAAAATCTCGCAAGGATCAAATTCCCCACAAATCCATGATCTTGGTGTTTATGGTTCTTTGTCCAATCATCTAGGAGAAATCCATCTAGGATCCCATTCGGAGTTCTATGTGTTTCATTCGGTGTTCAAATCCTAGGATCTGAGATCTCATCACAAAGAATTATATCAAATAAAAAGTATGAATATATGAATCATAGTACTCCATTGGGAACTTCATCTAGAGTTATATGTGTTCATTTGGCATTCTAACCTTAGGATTTGGGATCTCTTCACCCAAGCTTATAACAACAAGAATATAATTGACCAGACCATAGAATGAGTGCATATATCAAAGGAAATACATCTTAAAAGTAGAATTCTTAGAAACAATATCAATTAGGACAAGGTACAGGCTATGGGGCTACACCCATGCCCTAGTAATAAGATCTACTTGCTCATATTTAGAATAAACACAAAGGTATATAGAGGAAGGGAATAAACACAAATGTACTTATAGCATGGGAAAGAATCATGTTGCTGAAGTCTAGCAGTAATCTGGCAGTCTCTGTGAGGATGATGATGACACCTTCTCTCCTTTACTTGCTTTTTGCATCCAAAGGAGGCTTGGAGATGATAGAATATGATCCCCATGTTTTTGGCCTACCCCCTTCTTTTTATAAGAAAGGAACGTGCTAAAAATGCATCCTCGAGGCGGTTGTAAATACTAGGACTTCTATGCCAATTCATGGGTTGGGAATCCTGGTCGACTGGGTAAGTCGATGCTTGGGTAAGTATGCATGTCAATCAGTCAGATGGAGTCCAATCGGTCGAATGGATGAGTTGATGCATGTGCTCATTTGTAGGTCAATCAATCGATTTAAGGTGAATCGACCAATTTGACTACTATATAAGTCCATCTTTTTGCATGTTGAATCATTCAACTAAATGGTCAATCGACCGGTTGGAATTCTTGGAAAATTCTTGCTTTGTGAGTTGACCAGCTAGAGATGTCAGTCAATCGGTTGGAATTCTAAGAGGTTGAGGTATGCAGTTAAATTCTCCTTGATCTTCAAATCATGGAGTATTTATGGGGGTTCTTTATGTTTGGAGTGAATGGGTACAATTGAGTTGATTCCATGCAATAAATGAGCAAATCTAAATAAAAATCGAATTTAGGAGACAAAAGAAAACTAAAGAAATGAATTCCTGAAAACAAGGAAATAACAACATAATTCCCTTATGAACACATTCATCAAATCACCTCAAACTTGAACGTTGCTCATCCTCAAGCAACATAGAATCGCAAACAAGAACAAAACAATACTTACAATATGTCTTCCTCTCATGCAAAGAATTACTTGCATCCTTACCCCCTTTTGTTGACAAGTGACCCTGATTTCCTAAAATTAAAAAAATGCAATTTTCCATATTCCCTACTAGAAATTGTTTCACGGTTTGTTTCAATGTTAAGTGATCCAAAGAAACACATATGTCATATCTCTTTTGCTTTTGGTACTCTTGCACGTTCTTATGATTTTTGCACAAGAACAAGTTTTATTGATTAAGTTATTGGGGGAATGTAGATTCCCCTAGGTAGAAAAATGGAGTGAATGTAGGTATGGAAGAAGGTGGTCTCTCCTATATTCAAATCAAGATCATTTTATCTCTGCTACAATTACAGTAGTTGTATTTTGTTTTGTGTGCACATTGACATCTTTTCTTTATTGTGGTATGCCCTTATTACATAGGAGGTTTATGGAAGAAGAGGTAGAGGTGGATAGAGTGTTCCACCTTGAACTTGGCATTTGGCACTATTTATGGCTTTTTTTATTTTAATGAAGGGGTAGGAAGATGCTGGAGAAATGTAGAAGAGGCTAAACTTGTGCATCTCATATTTTGAATTTAGCACATTGGGAGTAATATAAAACCAGTTCGATTCTTTTTGCAACATATATCAATCAAAAAAATTCTCTAGATATTATGCAATTCAAGTAATGACACATTGCATTTGATTCTTGTCATCCTTTATTGCTTGACATCATTTCCAAGGAACAATGATACTTAAGGTCTTAGGAGATATCATGAGTTTGTTACAAGACAATTCACTTCATTTAAAGGGTTCATTGATAAAACATGCTTATAAGAAACTACTATACAACTAGATAAAGGACATAGAATATTCATGAAAGGGGAAGAAATAAAAAAAATAAAACTAAAATACATATAAACTGAGATAATATGTTAAAGTGCTGAAATAAGGGAAGATAGTGTGTGTAGAATAGGTACATACCACCCACCTACATCCCAAACTTAGAAATTTGGTCATCTCAAGCAAATATTCAATCTAAAATGGAGGGGGAATTTTACAAGATTCATCTTGGCATTCTTGGAAACTCAAAGAACGTCTAGAAAAAAGGAATGTAGACAATGGATGTGACCTTGAGTAGGGAACTGCAATAGTATGCACAGTGGTTGGGTGGCCTAGCAATTTAATGGGGATTTTCGGATGATTGCAGTAAAGTTTTTTTTCACCTCACAATCCTTCCAGTAAGATCCATAGACATTACTTTGTCAGTAGAGGAAGTATAACATATGTGAGAACATTTGCAAGAGAAGGCACACAACATGAGTAGTGCCCATATGTTGTCTTCAGGAGTTGGTTCCTTCAAGAGGAGTAGTATTGTACTATCTTGTTTTAAGGATAAGGAAGCAAGTGAAGAATCTATCATATCTAACATCAGTTGTTCAAGATCAAATGGAGTATCTACCTCTAGTTTCTCCTTATCATATAGATCTACATGTAGGAGGAGTGGTGCTAAAATGGGAGGAGTTATCTTGTTGGTAACTCCAGTCTGTAGGACATCTTTATGTGGTTGCATGTCCTCTTTGAATATCATAAAATCACATGTCTTTGTGTCCTTAACAATTCGATAATGATGCATGGGTTCCTCCATGTAGCATATACTCGACCCATTGATAGTATCAGAAAGAACTAGAGCAAGTAAGTTGGCATGATAGTCAGATAATGGGGGAAAGCATGGTTTCTCCAAGGGTGGAAGTTTGATATCTAGATCATCTTGATAAGGCTTAAAAAGTGGTTGAATCAGGTTGTAGGGCTCTTTCTAAATGGACCGTCTTTATCTGATACAAGCAAGTATGAAACTGAGGCTGGTTGTTCATTTTCTGGAATGAGGTCAATCAAGGATTGTCAATCATTAGTAACACCTGAATTAATATCTAAAATAAGAGTGGTTGGTCAAGATTTAGGTTCCACCACCATACAAGGACAACTCTCTTATTGTGACTTTTCATATTGTAGTATTAAATCCCCTAGTACAGAGGTCAAAATATAAGAGTGCACATTACATGTTGGTTGCAGCTCCTTGGTGTGTTCCATTTATACTGAATTTGGCATAGTTGATATGAGAATGGTATCATCATCATTATCATCATTGTAGTAAAGAAGATTCATCCTTGGCATCTCCAACTTCCTTGGAGGGCTTTCTGATTGACCCTCAAGTGGCGTGACTAGAAGGGATAGTTGTGCTTTCAGTTGAGCCAATTATGCCTCACTTCTTTTCCTCTGGGCTATCTGCTCAACTACCATTATCTCTAGAGCATTTATTCACTACTTTTTTTGAGGTGAATATTGATTTCATAATAAGGTTCTTCACCGTACTCCCCATAATATTGTTGGTCAAAGTTCCCTTCAATAGGATATTGAAAAGTGTAGCATGGTTCCTCATAATACAATCCATAAGATTGTGGATTATAACTTGTATTATATCTACAATGATGGTTATACTTGGTATCTCATTCAAAAATGATCATATGAAGTGTTGCCTTAATCTTTGGGGATACACTGGGACAATCCAATGATATATGATTGTAATAGCCACACAATTGACATTGTAAATAATGTGGTGACAACCACTCCATTAATATTCTACCTAAAAAATGGGAAATTGTCTATTTGGATAGAAAAGAATATTTATTCAATGAATAATAATTTTTTAAGGTACAAAAACAATAAAAATCCTAAGTATTGCAAGTAGTGGAGTTTGAAACCTAATTTGATGTCCCCGAAAATGATGCTAAAATTTGATGATTGTTTGCACACACAATTTCACTTAGATAGAAAATCCCTAGAGTTTTACCATAACAATAACAATCAACTCACCCGCAAGAGAACGTGTGAATCATAGTGTAGAAAGGTTCATGCCCGTGAGACAACTTGATAAGAATTATTTCAAACATATTACTAATAATGATATTTAAATATGATTGTTGAGAATAGTTACAGCTAAAACTAGAATAAGATTATAGAAGAAAAACTGATTACTTTGAAGATTTAATTCAATTGATAAAGGATACTAAGGTCTGGGGTTCACCACTATAGCCTACATAGCTATTTTAACCAATTCAACTCCTTAAACTAAGTATGTTAGATTAGGACCAAGTGGATTTGCATGCTTATAAAACACAAATCTCACAAGGATCAAACTCGCCACATAGTCGACATCTCTATGTTTATGTTTTTTTGTCAAATTTTCTAGTAGAACTCTATGAAGGATCTGATATGGAGTACTATGCATTTCATGCGGTGTTCTAATCTTAGGATCTAGGATCTCATCGCCTATAATTATAACAAATAAGAAATATGATTGATCAAATCATAGAACCCCATTTGGGATCTCATTCATAGTTCTATGTGTTCATTCAGTGTTATAAACTTAAGACTTGTGATCTCTTCACCCAACATTATAATAACAAGAATATAATTGAGCGAACTGTAGAATGAGTTCATAGATCAGAATAAACACATATAATAAAAAAATCTTAGATATAATATCAATAAGCAAAGGTACGAGATATGGGACTACACCCCATTATCCCTATAATAAGTAACTTCTCATAATGAAAATAAACAAAATGGTAAAGGGTTCATGTTGCTAGAGTTTAGCAACAATTTGACTCTATGAGGAAGATAAAAACTCCTTATCTCCTTTCCTTGCTCTGTGAACCCAAAGGAGACAATGATATGATACTATATGATTCTATTTGTGTTTAGTCTACTCCCTCCTTTTATAGGAGAGGAATGTGAGCACAAAAACCGAAAAACATGTCCCAGCAATGGTTGCAAAGACTAGGTCCCATGTGTCAGTCTATCGGTTGAGGATCCAGTCAGTTGATAGTGGTAACTTGATGTTCGAGTTTGTATGCATGTCAGCAGATCTGCTGGGGGTCCAATCGATCGACTAGATGAGTTGATTATTGGGTTCATATTCATGTCAGTCACTCAACTCAAGGTGAATTGACCGATTCGACTACAATAGAAGTTCCCTTTTTTCATGTTGAGAAGGTCGACTGGGTGACCGTTTGATTGGTTGGTAATTCTAGATCTGATCGATTCTTTCTGTGTGAGTCGATTGACTAGAGATGTCATTCGATCAATTAGAATATATGGAGGATGAGGTAGGTACTTGAAGCCTCCTTGATCTTCAATTCTTATAATATATTTAGGGATTCTTGATCTTTATAGTGAATGGGTACAACTAAGCAATTCCCTGCAATAAACAAGTAAAATCTGATAAAAACTCTAATTTAGGAGACTGCATCAAATAATTCCTAAAACTAGGAAATAACAACATAATGTCCTAAAGAAATGATCAAAATGATGTGATAAAGATAGATGAATATGCATTCATCACTTGATGGGAAGTTAAACTCAGGTTGTGTGTGAGCGATGAAAAAACATGAAGTCAAGGCTAGTTGTGGTATGTGGGACAAGTCTTCATTCCTATAATTCTACTGGTGGGCCTGAGAGTTGCAACATCGGTCCTAATATAACTTTTTAAGTTCATTATTAGTGTACTCCCAACCTCTTTCAGACCTCACTCTCTTAATGTTCTTATCTAATATACTAGGGTTTTATAACATTAAATTTGTCAAATTGTCCATCTTTAGTTTCAACATGTAAACATATCAAAATTTAGAAAAATTCACCTATAAATGTCATATAATATCACATACCATCATAAGTTAGTACATTGTCCATGTCACATACGTAGGTATGGATTAATTCAAGTAAACAAATTATTGATATATTGGTTTATAAGTTTTTATAGGAAAATATGTGTGGACATAAATTTGAAATCTGTCACAAATATCAATTTTGTAGGAATAAGTTCTAAGTCAATCATATGATCCATCATATTTTTTGTTTACATATCCAAGATTTGCATGCAAAACCAACAAATTTCATAAACTAAAGTAGTAGATAATATATAATTCAAAGAAGATCAATAACATGGAACATAAGATGACTTAACAGGACCACCACAATTGTATCCCAAGACAATATATGAACCATTCTTATAAATAACAACATGATTTTCCTGACACATCATGGTATAACAAGAATGATAAAGAACAAATTGACTAATAAGATTTTTACGAAAAGATAAATAATTTTTTAGATAATGCAATCTATGAATTATAACAAAGGTAATATTTATTATAACTTGTCAAAATACTACAACTATGATGGTGGATGAGTTATCTTATCACTTAATCAATCTTCCATATTCATCCTAATAGAAAGAAAACATTATTTATCAAATCAAATATGATATATAGCACAAAAATCCATCGACCAATTAGAAAAAAATAAATGAATATAAAAATAGAACAACAAGATTTTCAACATGTCAACATAATAGATAGGAACCACCCTCATAGTGGTCATATTTGCTAAATGATTTTAAGGATCTCAGAATTTTTTCTTTCTCAAGCCTTGTGATATTTGCACCCATTCACTACATGGTCAAGTTTATCACAACCAAAGAAAACACATTTTTCTCTCGATCACTATACCTAATCCACTTTTGGTGCTTGCAAACCATAAATGAAGGTTGGAATTCTTAAAGAAGTTCTAGTGGTTGTAGATTTATCCCCTATAACAATATTGGCAATACGGTTTAGAAATCTTGTCATTCACCTTATTTTTGTCCCTAATTTTAAGGAATTTAACCAATGATGCCATAGTCAGGTTCCCATGTCTATGAATAAGGTATTTCACGAAGTACGACCAAGAAGGTATAGTTTCTTTATAAAGATTTCTACTCAAATGTTCTCATCAAGGTTGTAACCTTTAAACAAAGACTTGGAACCCATATGTTGGTATTCAAAGTTTCACCCAAAATAGACTTATCATAAATGATAAGGTAAAAAATATCATGCAAAAAATGAGTAACGGTCGGTACCAATGTCTTCAAGTTGAAATTCTTGTATAAAATCTTTTAGTGTTCAAAAGTGGTGGAAGTTCTTGGAATATATCATAGAGTTCATAAAATAGGGTGGATAGAAAATGCCATGAGAATGGTTCTAGGTTTCGAAACCAGAGTTGGAAGGTGAGGTGTTGGGCTAGGACATGGTGGGACATCCTCAGAGCTACGAAGAAGGTTGTGGGACTCTATTTAAGGAACAACATAAACATAAACTTAAAGTGGTAAAACTAAAGAAAGAATATTTATAGAGGTCATCAAAATTATATTTTCTATTTGTGACAATGAAAGCACAAACTAAAAGGTCTATATGAGTCTAAGGGTACAAATATCATCAACTGAAAATTATAGTTTTTTAATTCAAGTTAAACAAATAAGCATTTTAATAGGATATCTAACTAACAACTATATAAAACATGACAAAAAATTGTAGGATATAAATAGGCACCTAATTAGACTCTATTTAACAAATCAAACACCAATTATAATTTTATTTGAGAATAACTAGGCGACGAGACAGAATATGCAAACATCAAAGCCTGAACGGAAGGCATGTAACACATTATCTTCAAAGCATATTTCACTGATCCTAGAACGAGCATTCTAGCGATCTATCTCGAACATTTAGTCACCCCAGCTCTTTATAGTCACTAGCTGCATGCGACAGGACCATGTTAAACTCACACGTTGGCCACACAATTGAAGTGACCATTATTCGTAGACAGTGCAAAAGATAGCACATTGATGTGATCATTGTTTGTAGACAAAAGGTGTAAAAGATCACACATTGATGCGTATTTTCAAAGGAGGAATAATACCTTCTTTTAACGAGAAGGAGCGTTATCAGATGCCCGCGCCAGAAATAATTCACATGTTCTACATTTGCTATGTTTGGACTTCTCCTATGACCCACATGCGTCTTTAACATTGCCTTCAAAGGACGACTTAAGATATGGCTAAGACAAAGTTCAAAAGATATAAAACGAAAGTTAACAAACTATAGGAAAAAAATAATAAAACATAAAATATCCAATAAATAGGATAAATCACAAAACTAAACCAAGTTGCGCATGGTGAAGCAAGGTGCGTGTTTGTGTTATTATATTTAGATAAAGCCAAACAAATAAGAAACTGAATCAACCTTGGACAAACCCCTTGATTGCAACATTTGCTTTGAGCTCACCCATTCAAAAGTACACACCCTTGATTGCCAACATACTATTCAAAAGTTCACCCACTCCACAAGAGGGGAGATCCACACTTAGACATGTAGATGTTTTGATTTTTGGATGGGTCGGAGGGAAACATGCGTGTGTGGATTTGAAAGGAGTTTCTTCGTTGGTGGGATTGAAAAGTGGGGTCTTTACAGCGGGACATGCTGCTCTTAAAACTGTTCCAGCCAAAGTGGTCAAGCATGAGAAAGTATGTATTAAAAATCAACAGACATTCATCCCTTTTGGATTTGATACTTTTGGATTCTTCGCACCGGAAGCTGTGGAGTTTCTGAAGAGAGTCCAAAAAGTTATGAATAGTAATGTTATGGCTCCCAAGTATAGATGTAGTGTTTCAAATGATTGATTTTACCATCCAAAAGGACTAACAATGCGCTTATTGCCCGCCTGTCTTCTATTTCGGTGTAAAATTTTAATTTTTTTCCAAAACCTTATTTTAGAAGTGAGGAACATAGAAGTAAAACTAGGAAGTGAATATGATCTTCCGAACGCAAGATAACAAGATCCCAAAGCATAACCAGGAATGAAATAATGGCATCAGTGCCATCTTTCCTCTTGACAATTAACAGTAATTTGTGCTCTTAATTGTCAGCTTCATCTTTGTGATATCTAAATATCAGTATGATATCTTCCTCTCTAAGTTATCAAGGGAATTGCTAGGCCAAGTTTGGCTAAAGTTTTGTTTGTACCTTTTATTAAGAATTCATAGAGGAACTTCCAACTTTTAGGTTTTAGATTGGAAGCCCATCTGAAAACTCGCCATTTGCTGACATAATAATTCTTGAACTTGACCCACATTGGGCCAGCCACACCCATCCCCGTCCGTGTGGGCATAGATCCTTACTGCTTAAGCATGGAATCAGCGGTAGTCGGTCGCTCGCACTGGTTATTTTCGAGTTTCCGAAGGCAACTTGGTGCCGCTTTCCAATTGTGGATACTTCTTTTTCTCGTAAAGCAATGTGATCTTGGATGAAATCAAAGTAAAGTAGTTAGAATGCACCATACTGCTTATAACGCTTTTCATAGGAAAGCATTACGACCAATGTAGCCACGAATCACTACGCGTACGTCTCGATAAATCACTTCAGTTTTCCTACTTTATTGTGTATTTTTCGAATCAAAATGGACTAGCAAAGCAGGTGTGGATTCGCTTGTCTACACCTGTGCGAAGCTGGGCATAGCAGCTGTGGATCACCTGTGGAATTAGAAATTTTCGTCCTGACATTCGGGAGCATGCATCCCCAGTCCGTGGACAGGTGCGTCTCATTTGTGAAGGATAAATCGAGACTTCCGCCGCCCACCATCGTCGATCTTTAGTTCATCAACAAACTCAAGCTTGCGTCAACCTTTTCCAATTCGTCAATTTGTTGACCTCTTTTATCCGCATCTAGAAGGAGGTACAATGAACGTGGTCAGTATAGCCTAAGGAGCATACCGAATTCACAGCCCAAGACTACCGTCACAGGAGCACATCACATGCGACTCCATTGGGAAAACATGCGATAGGAAAACGGTGCACTACCGTAGCACTTCTAGATGGACAGGGAAACCCCCGGGACAGGTGTAGCTCGAATAATAGATGGACAGGGAAACCTACCCATTTAGGAAGACTTTGTTTCAAATAGAAATGTTAAACTGAATTTAATCAGCCCAAGAGTAGGTTTTATTAGGACGGTTTGAATTCCAGATAGAATATATGGAAATTATTTACAGTACACCATCTCAACTAATATTTACACTCCCACATCGGGAACACACAAAACAGTCATTATTAGCATTGTGTGACACAGCCCACTAGACCAAAAAACTGTTAGTGTGTTCTGCACCATTTGTGCATGCATGCACTGCTCCAATAAGTTAATGTTGCAATAAAGCAGTCGCTGCTGCGACAGCCAAACAACTAGTACTTATTAATCATAAAAACAAAACAATCAATTTGAAATTTAAAATATCTTTTTTTCTTTAAATTCTCTCCACTAGTTAGTAGGATACAATGCTTGATCTGACTATCTGTGTATTTATACACATTTCACGGCTAACTCCAGAATCAGTGTTCGAATGTATTTAACGTAGTGCTAAAATTCAACGACAAATGTACTAAATATAAATTAGCATAATGCCTACAGTTAGAGGTGCATTTGATTAGCAAAATAAAATATAAAGTTGATTGTTGAGTATGTTTATGTATTTTTCTAATTTATTGTACATATGTGCAAATCATTATTTTATTTTTTTCTAAACATAATACTAACAACATAACATGTTATATTAAAAGATTAATTCACATATTGATGCTATAATATTTTATAATGTGATATTTTAGTGCACTTTGCATTGCTTGTATGCATGTAGACGTTGCTACAAAGATAATTTATAATGTCTCACCCGCCCATAGTCATATTTGTATACATTTAATTGCTAAGTCTAAATGCAATACTTAAATATATCCAAGACAGTACTAAAATTCTTCAATAAACAATCCTAGAATAAACTAGCACAATGTGTCCTATTCTAGAAAAAAATAAAGAAATATTTTTCATCCTCTTTACAACTATATAAAATATTTGATATGACCAAAATTATATTTATGCACATTTTGATCTAAATTAAAAAGTATATATATATATATATGTATGTATTCAAAACAGTATTAAGAATAAAATGGCATACTATAAAAAAATCTATAGCATAGTGCAACACAAATTTCTAAACCATAAGTATGCTAGTGCGGCTGCATGGCACCATACATAAATGTCGTTGCTGCAACAAATTAATATTATCGCCCAGTCACCCACCACCAACCAATTGCATTTAATTTTCCTCCCACAAACAAAACCCAACTCATTTCAAATTTTAAATTTTGTTTGTTTTCCCTCTATTTCTCTTTTCAAAAGCCCACAGTTTTATTTTTACGCAATTCACGTATAGTTTTAAAATTCGTATTTAAATAAATTTAACACAATACTAAAAGTTGTTAACTATCGTACTTAAAATAAACTTACAGAGTATGTCAAATTTTACAAAAATATTACTAATTTATTTTTTATACATTCTTTAATTAATATGCAGAAAAATTATATATGTGATAAGTGACCATATTTTATCAACATATATATGTTATATTTGTTCATATTTTTATGTTAGTTCCACGTATCTACTAATTAATATCCATAGGTCATCAGAAAATATTAATGACCATACTTAGTATAAACTAAAATAGTGCTTACATTCAGATAAATTCAATAATTAGAAAAAATATAAAATAAGAGATAATGACTATCCATTTTTTCCATATTATATTTTTATATGTAATTCAACGTTATTGTAAATGACCCATACAAGCTCAGATTCCTTAATATGGAAAGAGAAAAACTCATATAAGCTTACATTCTACAATTTTGTTATACACATGACTAATTTTTATACATGAGAGTGAGAAAATATAAGCATTACAATGTTGATATCTACAAATTATATGTCTGGGCCACCAACCAATATCAATGTCCATCCTCTTCCTTGGCGGCCAACCAATCTCTATGAATATGCTGAGGCGGCCTAGTCCTGGCGAAGGGCGGTGCACCGACAAGCTAGTCGTGGTAGACGGGCACAACGGTTGGCTAGTCATTTTGGAGGGATGGAATGGTGGAGGGTTGGTTGTGTGGCAACCTAGGTAGGGGCGGAGACAAAGGGGGGCTGTCGGGGCTAAAGCCCCCCTCAATCCCAAAATATATATTAATATGATATCATGTTTTTATTTAACTTTTGTGAGCATGTCTTATTACACTATACAAACTTTAAAGTTTTATCTTGTGGCTTTAATTAATTTATCATCCTTATTTGTACATACAACTAAGATGTTAAACTAATATATCTACTAACATATCTCTTATTCCCATTACAAAATAATAAATTATAGTAATAATGTTAATGTCATGAGTTATTATATAAAATAATTAGATTACCACATTTTGCCCATCCTCTGTCTCTTACAAAATTTAGCTTAACACATATTATATCAATTTGTGGCATGCTTATAGAATTCACTCCCACAGTCATAGACAGTTTTTCATCTACTAAAGGACGTGTACCATTAAAATTTAGAAAAATAATAATATCTAAGAATTTCATAATATATATATATATATTGTTGATTTAACTTAATGCATTAGTACGGACTATGTGATAGTAAATAAAAATAATAAAATTCAAGTTAGTACACTCAATTATAATTACGATCTAACGGAAATCATGATAACTACACATGACAAGCAATCACATTCTATTTAAATTATTTTCCTTTTCATTTCCATTTGTCCTCACTTATGAATTACAAAAGATTCATGTATCTAGATAAAGATGAACGCAAATAATATGTGTTGATACACGGAACCTTACACATCCTTAATAACATAGTATATAAAAATCTAGATTTAGTTAAACACCACTTTATTTGTAACTGGGAAGACAATACAAATTTTGCAATCTATATAAAAATGAAAATGTGGATTTAAACAAAATGTATTTTTATTATATGATAAAAATAGAGGAAGGAAAGAGAGGAGAAGTGTGAGATAAGAAGGAGAAGAAAAAAAATACAAATCATCTTGTATATATGATTTAAATCGTTGGAGAACCAAAAAGAGGATAAATGTGAAAGAAATGATAATAAAAAGGTAACACGCCATTGCTTATTTTCTATAATCTCTTCCTAGACTATAAAATAAATAAAAACTTATACATAGATAGATCTTTTCGCTTCATCCTCTTAAATTTCTATTTATTACCTTCCTTTTTCTATCACTTTTTATTTATACCAACTCAACACATGCTATTCTTCCATTCCCTCTCGAAGTTTTCTTTATACCAAATATAATGGCAGGGACAAAATGTCATTTACTAAATATTATATGTGTATCAACTATATTAGAAGATTACAATGATACAAAAAAAATTTTGGATCTTTATTGGGACATTATCCACTGAAGGGGGTCATATTATATTTGGATGTTATGATGCACTAATAAGTTGAGTTATTTTATTTTTAATAAATTAATATTTATTCTATGTAATAGTAATATTATGCATATTTTGGATGATGCTAAATGGATATGTTGTCAGTTTTCATATTATTCAATTTAAAAGGTCAAATAATTTATACATCAAATATATATATTACTTTGATATAGTGATTTATGAATTTTATATTTTTAATTTGTAAATATGATATTTTATATGTGGGAGATAATGAGAAATTATATTAGTTTCATTTTTAATTTTTTTCCAAATATTAGTTACTTTTCCCATATATATATATATATATATATATATATATATATATATATATATATATATATAGAGAGAGAGAGAGAGAGAGTCAGGCTAGAATACACTCGATAATGCAATATTTTTTTCAAAAATCTAATCAATTGATCTTCTTAGTCATCTTGTGAATAGATCATATGCAAAATTTGAGCACATTTGGAAATTTATAGGTCATGTTATAAAGATTGCAAAAATTATGTATTTCAAATTAATTTCATGTGTTGATTTTGTTGCCCTTGGATGAGTGACTTACACTCATCCAAATGGGCTTAAAATTTGTATGTAGCCTAGTTATAGTATGACAGTGAAGATCCATGGTTTACATTAAGCAAAAAATAGACTTGATATGCAAACACAATTGAGTGTATTCGTGCAATGTGTACACTCGAGCGTATTCTAGCCTGACTCTCTCTCTCTCTGTATATATATATATATATATATATATATATATATATATATATATATATATATATATATATATATATATAGAGAGAGAGAGAGAGAGAGAGAGAGTCAGGCTAGAATACACTCGATAATGCAATATTTTTTCAAAAATCTAATCAATTGATCTTCTTAGTCATCTTGTGAATAGATCATATGCAAAATTTGAGCACATTTTGAAATTTATAGGTCATGTTATAAAGACTGCAAAAATTATGTATTTCAAATTAATTTCATGTGTAAGTCACTCATCCAAATGGGCTCAAAATTTGTATGTAGCCTAGTTATAGTATGACAATGAAGATCCATGGTTTACATTAAGCAAAAAGTAGTCTTGATATGCAAACACACTTGAGTGTATTCGTGCAATCTGTACACTCGAGCATATTCTAGCCTGACTCTCTCTCTGTATATATATGTATGTATATATATATATATATATATATATATATATATATATATATATATCAAATTAACCAATTCTTATACTAGCTCAGCCCCCCTTACAATTGATTTCTAGATCCGCCACTGAACCTGGGTGTTAGGGCTTGGGTGGAAGAGAGTCGCGAGAGAGAGAGGGAGAGAGTGGAGTGGTTTTTATAGTCATGCGACATGTCCGTTCATCTACTTACATTGTACTTTTTTTCAACTAGCACGGTGCAAGTGTGTCTCCTCAGTACCTGTACAGATGGCTAGATTTAATGCCTCTTGCAACTCTCAAGACTGGGGCGGAGAAGCTAGTGTAAGTGGTGTTATGACTTATTTTTATCTAGATTTTTCATGTCCAAAAGAAGAAGATACACTCACTATAATTGTGGATTGGATTTGTGTCAAACAACTATTTGAAAGAGAATATTCATAGTATTTGATCTTGATCAATATTGTAGGAGCAATCTATATACAAACTTTGAGCTCATTTGGATACTAGTAGACAATGGCAGAACCAAGATTCTACTTTGAGGGGCTACCGTTGAAAATATAGGTAATGTGTGAAGAAATCATTCTAATAGAAGGGGGAACAAAGGATTTTCTTCATATAATTTTCAGTAAATCTCATATATAGTATTGTAGATATCAAACTGGGAGGTAGGGTATTTTCCTTCCCCCCTAACCTATATGTAGAGTTGTCCCTACTTGTAGATCATGTATCTAAACTTCTACAAGAATTCACTTGAAAGAAGTTGAACACCACTCTAGTTGTCTTTTTGTTGACACACAATTGTCGGTCCCTCACCTATAATCAAGATCAATTCAGCCTCCTAACACATAATTACTTCCATTTTTAGTCCACTTCCCATCCATTGGTAGTCTATGGGTAGATAGTAGTTTTATTCTGGGATTGGGTGTGACTTAGATTTCACTTGGGCTTTCTACGAGAAACATCATGATAATTTCCATTCCAACTAGAAATCAATTTCTTTTGTGAATATTATTAGAAGAGGCCTATTGCTTTGGTGACAAGTGACAAAAGACTAGGTAAGAGAAGATAAGTTTGTTTTCCATGTTTTCCCCTCTCTCTTATTATTTTTCTCAAATAACTAAGAAAAAGTCATTTTTGAATTCTATCTGTAATCCAAAAACACCCAACATTATACATCATACACATAGAAAACTGTTAAACAAGGGTTCTTGACTTTTCCCCTAGACATGTTCCCCTTGAACAAGGAATTTGGTGAGGTTGACAAGTGATAGAGGATTGTTTGTCCACCTTGTGGATCCTATAGTGTTCTATGAGGCACCCGAAACAAAAATCTTGAGAGGATTCAAAAGTGGAAGCCATGCACATTTCTGAACCTTAACATTTCCACTCGGTATGTACACTCAAAAACACTACATGTACAACCCTATACCTCTAATATTAAATATCTTACTCACATTAACATGATGCCACAGAGAAAAAGTATCTCCTTCTTATGGCTCATTTCCCATTCAACATCTAAGCAATCATTCTTCTTGAATGAAGATTCGGGTACAATGGGATGTTATAGAAAAGGTGAGGAGGCACACAAGGCCTAGTTTTGATTCTATTTTGAATCAAAAAGTTTTTTTTTGTTTCCAGTTCTGTATGAGAATTAAGTATCTCCCAATAACTATTCCATTTCTACTTCATAACTAATTGTTCTTATAGAAAACACTTCACTAATACATGTTATACTTAAAAAGTAGGACAATTATTCTATTTGACATTATATGATTTAATTCTAGAAAATTTTCTTGATCAATAACCCTTAGTTCCACTTTATCAGGGACAATGATAATAATGCATAATTAACAATTTATCATTTATATCAAGTTTTATACTTTAATATATAGCTAAGGAAATTGAATAAACATGGAATAGTTTCTCATGTAGAATATCTTTTACTACTATTTATTAAATACACAATTTCTTATAACTTAAATCATGTGATATTACAAGTTTAATCCTAAATGGATCTTCACTAATTTTATTGATCATTAAAATGGAGAGAAGGTAAATTATGTTGAATGTACCCAAATTTCCTTAATATGTACAACAATTGACTTGATATTTGATCATGATTTTGAACACATTGAAATCATCTCTCTCATATAACCTACTAGTCATACTACTTATTTGATATGTATCTGAATATTGGAATAACTTGAGCTGATATGGATATATCTATACTAGAAGAACTAGATTTGTGATGGATGATATGTTTTCATCCTAAAGCCCCACTGATCCAATTAACTGAATTTTGCTTCATTCTTATTTCCTTAAACTAAGAAAAATTGAACCATTTTTTAAGAAAATCATTCTAGATATTGATATTTATCATGCGAATAGGGGTGTCTAATACCTTTCTTGCTCTAAAAAGATTTCATTACCCAATCCCTTTCAATGCTCATATGGAAATTTCCATTACCCAATCTGTGTCTTCTATGTTACCACAAATTTATGTTATTTTTTAATTTATTATAATTTTTCTAAACAAAGGTAAGACTGCATCACATCCTTAACTTTATTTCATTTCACAGGAACCATATAGATTATTTTTTCCTTCAGTTTATTAGGTGAAACCCCTTCCATCAGAGATGTAAAAAATATTTTTTTGAGCTCAGATTTGATATACATAATATAGTTTTCATTCAAGTTATCATCCCAAGATGATACCTTGGGGTTCCTCTCTCTGGTGGGAAAGGTTGTAACAAAGATTATCTAAATTGTTTGGATATGGTAAGGGATAAAATTGAAGGGTGTTAAAGGATCCAAATATCCATGGTGAGGAGATATGTCCTCATCAAGTTGGTAATCTAGAACGGTACGTGTGAGATCCCTAATATCACTACAGATGAAATTTGAAGGCTCGCCTCCAACTTTAATTTTGGGGGGAGCCATGGGTTGCTTGGGACAAGATTTGAAAGCCCTTTTAGTATGAACGACTTGATATCTCTGGCACGAGTGAAATTTTGAGGAGAGGTGTTAGAAAGAGGATTGATATATACCTTAGACTACCCTAGGGAATGTGGGGTCAACATGTACATGTGAGTTATGGAGAACTGACGGCCATGAATATATCTGATAGGTGGGGGACTCACGTGCATGGACTATGATGGGAATCGTGTGTTATACTCTTGTTTTGATAATGGTTGTGGATCTTGATCAATCAACATACCAACCCATGGCACCTTACCTATGGTGAGATAGTTTCATGGCATGAGATTATATGGTTTGAAGGGTGTGATCCCAAGTTCATATAGATCCATACATAATCACCACTTGTAAAAATATGGGAGAATGGGGAATCGTTGTGGGACTCTAATGTGTCTTATACAATAATTATGATGAATCCCACCATCATCTCTTATTTTGATAAGATCACCAGTTTGAAAAATGGCTGGAGTGGGAATCCATTTTATGATATTGTATACATGATTAGATGTGTCATATATATGAGAACCATGCTATGAGAAGGTTCGGGATAGTGTGTTTCATGGGGCTCTACTACAACATTAGGAACGAACACAATGGTAGGATTCATGATAATTCTAGATCTATATATTAAATCTGGTTCCTCTATGGATATGGGGAGCCTTCCCGGACTACCTTCGTTGCCTTTGTTTTTTTGTATTTCTCCCTAAACCTTCAGTAAATCATACTAAAGATTTTTTCCCCTTGTTTGCGCGCTATGTGACTACCTTAACAAAACAAATTTCAAAATTAGATTACTTTGTTTTGGCCATCGAGTTGGAAGATAAGTGAAGATTTAGGTCTCCACAAAACCCCATCAAAGTCTTACTGAGTTGTGGGCATTGAAGATCAGAGCCTTAGGATGGGAACTTGAATTTTGGATTAATGGGAGCTCCTTAAACAAGGTTCCTCATATGTGGTCACCATGATCAATCAACGTGGCAGATGGCGAGGCATGGACAATGCCATAAGGGATCAAATCTCCTTATCTTCTAGTCCAACTGTATTTGGTATGCGCTTTGAGAAGGGTTGTTTTCATGTTTAAAAAATAAAGTTCATGTAGGGGGAGACCCATAAGTTTATTTTAGTATGTCATGACTTTGTGGTTTTGTTCCAACCTGCCTCTGGGATGCCCATCTTACTAAGACCTGGTAGAGGACATTTGTTGATTTAGAAATGTGGTGTCATCCTGCAATTATAGCTTTAGATAATTTCATTGTTGAGTGGATTTTATGGGTGATATTAGGTTTGTGAACCATTGGGGCCTCAAGATAACGAGCATGCTCCATCTGTCCTAGGCCCTATGGCTCAACTTTGACCCTTCCACTTCAAGGTGCATGCTGGAGACATGTACCATGTACTTAAGTAGATTTAGTGAATTCTTGGCTTTTGACAAATGATTTAAAATTTTGATATATGATCTTTCTATCTATTTTGAACTCTTGAGTTTTTTTCTCATTTTGAAGTTTTGAATTTTTTTCATTTGAAGTTTTTGATTTTTTTTTCATTTTGAAGTTATTGAAAGGTATTTTTTCATGTTAATGGTTTTTTGTAAGAAAAACATTAGATAGATCCTTCAAGATCCCCAAATTCTTTATAGCTCATGATGGATGTATGTCTTAGTTCTCTTTTGTAGAGCTCTGGCTCAAGTGGGTGTTCAATGACAAGATGAATATGTTCGAGAGGATATACAAGGCAATTACTTGGATTGCCAAATCTAATAGCCACATCAATACATTCCTTTATTTAAAAACCTAAAGGTTTTGGATTGTGTAATGTAGTCTATGTACATATACTTACATATAAACTTTTTGCAGTGAGTTGAGGGCCATTTCATTGTCCTTGTATATGGGATATTTTTACTTTATTAACTATATTACATTACTAAATAAATCAACTGCCAAAGAAATTGGTCTTGATATGTGAGCATCATTTGAGTATATGATGTGATTTACAAACACAAGTGTATTTGTTTACTCCGTAAATGGAATTATGTTCAATGTGGTCCAATTTTTTTATCATTATTTTAAATTGGAAATTCATTCATCATATTGCCAGGGGGTTTTGAATTTGTGACCTCTTGGTCATACAACAAGAACTTTACCATTGGGGTGCCACTACATTGGGGGTTGCAAGAACAATTTCCATACATATTCCTTTATAAATGTGAGAACCCTTGTCATTTCCTATTGTGGTTGTAGGTCAGTAAAGTATCCATTCACATATCATGTTGACTGTCTTTTTTTATTGTATTTCAAAACATGTGTGTTTCCATTTTCATAACCTTTTTAATTTGATGTGGGTATGAAATTGCACATGCTTGAACTTGAGAATGTTGGAATCATTGATGGTAGGCAAGGAAAAAGAATATGTTGGATACCTTAGATGTTCTTGTGGTAATTAGGAGAACAAAATGAGATAGATTCACTATTAGGTATAATGAATGTTCATACATCACAATCATTTTATTTCCATTTCATGTTTAAGATTACATTATTCAAACATTTTACTCCTTTAGCTTATTTTAGGTTTTTAGGTATTTTACTTGTTAATGGAATTGTATCAGTTTTATATTTTGTTATTGTAAAATCGGGTGAAGATGAGGTTATGGAACCTCATGTAATAACCATAAAATTTCGACTTAGATATATAGAAAATTGTGTTAAATCCATGAGGACATTATCGTATTTTTGCAGGTGGTTTTTATTAGTCTATGTGGCATTTTGATGATGTTAAAGTGGATCCACCTAATAACCTATCTAGGTTAGTAACTTGATATGAGGGATTAGAAGGAAATTGGCGTTTGAGGGAGTGCAATATGTTACATTATGGGAAATAATGTAAAAATCGTTACAAAGAAAGAGAGTGCAAATCCTAGTCACATGTCATGTATATCCCCTCTCCCTACTCTCCTTGTAAATACAAGAATAAGAATAGAAAAGTTCTACTCTTCTCTTGTGGACATAGGCTCCGCATTCGAGATAATGTTGAACTGTGTTAGAACTTTGCACTTGAATTTGGTCACGGTATAAAACCATGATATATCTCTGCATTATCTTAGTTTTTGATACTAGAGTGTTCTTTATTCTATCAAAGATGGGAGAATTAACCTCAAGTACTCCATCAAGTAAGTGAGTTTTTCTTTCTAATTAGAAAATGACTTCTTTTCTCCTATTTGTTTATCTAGTCAAGCCCTTTTATGAATTATTTATTTCTATGAAAGAAACTTCCTTTCTCTTATTCATTTCCTCAGGAAAGCCTTTTCTTAATGTTCTTTTTCCGCTAAGCCTCCTAATCATCCAATTGATCTCTTCTTGGCACACAAGAAGACATACTAATAATTTTTCCATTGAGAAAAGTTGGTTCAATGCTCCTTGTTGTAAATCATCATATTTACCTTTGCCACTCTAGGATTGTTGTTTCATCAGTTGTTTTTTGCTTATTTTTTGGAAATCATTGTATTGTTGCTCAATAATTATGTATGTGTTTCTCATATATCTTGCCTTGTTGAGCAAGCTAGAACTATTGGTTTTCCATAATTGTTTCTCTTAGTGGTTTGCAAATTACTTCACCACACAATTAATCTGTATAAAGATAAAAAGAACAAGATATTGGTCACTGAGGTTTAGTTTTATTCTTGTACTCTACTGCATCTTTTGGTTCCACCGTAGTAGAAAAAAATACAAAAGAGTCCCATGAAAACTTTGAGGTAAATCATAATACCCCAGTCAAACTAACTCAATATGGTTACATGATGTGGGTTGATGTCTCTAAAATGGACAATTTCCAAAAAGGAAACATATGTTGCATTAATGTAAAATTTTTTAACATGTTGATGCAAAACTTATCTTACATGCAAATTATCTCAGGATGAAATCCCTAGGTTTTATAAGAATCATAGTAAAACAATTCCACCCACAATTGGACGGATGTTGTTGTCATATAGTTAACATATAAACCTAAGGACAACTAAGAATTATCTAATCAACATAACTCACATAGCATAAAAATTGATTTTCTCTTATTGATCTATGTTCAAAAATAACAAAAAGGCAGGATTAGGGTTTTAATTATCAATGGATAGAAACACATGGGTGGATGGATTTCACCATAGCTACCTAGTGTTCACTTTCTTGCTATGTCATAAATAGCATCAACATACCTATGTTGAGTCTAGGTAAATCTCCTTTTAGGCATTAAGATCTAAATAGGACATATTTTACTCTAAGACTGTTGTCGTGTTACCTAGAGATCATTTACCTATCATCTTAGAAAATACCATTCTAAATTTTTTATCAAGGGTTTAGCATGAAATAAATGATATTCTAGGTTTAGGTTCGAATATATCTACATGTAGGATCTGATAAACATGCAAAATAGTTGAAATAAGATTTGCAAGCATGATATGTTTGCTCCATAACTTAGCATGGTTCATAAAAAAGTAGATGTAGTAGAGAGATATGTTTACTCCCTTCACCCTAGTAAGAGGACTACTCACTCATTGCAGCAATAATAAGATTAACACATGAAGAAGGAAAGAAATCCATCATCATAGTTGACAATGAACAAGAGGTCGTGGAATTTGATCTCCTATCATATAGTTTGGATATTATGGGGTTGACACAACATCAAGATCACTCCTTGATGTTGGTCGAAGATGGTATTGTGGGTGTGGTCTTCCATCTTCATGGATTGGATCAGTATCCATTGAAGGGAAATTAGGTGGATGGTAATGATGTTCTTTATTGATTGATTTGTTTTGTAAATTGATGGAAACTGGCATTGGAAGTTGGACATGGATGGTCAAAATGGAGTTTGACAACCATATGACATCTGAAGCATATCCTTTTTCTTAGAGGTCATGCCTTGTTTTTATAGATAGTTTCTAGGGTTTGGAATTGTCCTAGTCGTCCTGCAATTAATTTGTCGACCACCATGGATGTGAAGGGGTGTCTGCATGATGAAGATGGGAGTGATTGTAATGTTTACACTTCCCATCAGATCATGAGCTTCATCGATCAATGAAATCGTTCAAAAATCTCACTAATTGATAGACACAAAAATATCATCAATTGGCATCATCATGAAGAGGACAAAATACTTTCATAGGTAGATGACATTGTGATCTCACATTAGATGGTATGCATAGATTTCATTAGGATTTTCATTAGTTTGTGATCATATAAGTTCCATTGGTCTTCAATCAATGCAAAGGTGGATAGTCCATCAGTTGTGGGATGTTGTGGTTTCATTGGTTGATGCTCAGAATATCCATTGCTAGATGGCCATCAATTGTCAACCAATGGAAAACCAGACCGGTTGAATGTTGTTTATATATCCTTAGAGCCATCATGTAATGATTGTAAAAGGGTTATTTTGTACTTGATTTGATTATTATTAAAAGGAAATTACACTATTTATGTTTGTTTCAATATTGATATACTGAGTAAACTTAACAATCTCCTAAGAACGTATTAACTCGACGACATATGGTTTGGATTGGAGGACCTGAACATGAGATGGTATGTATAGCAAGAGTACTCATTCTTCTTATTCTTCTAGCTTCTTATTATTATGGATAGTATAGGACAAAAGTAATACATAGGACTATCATCCATGATGAGTTATGACTATGTCTCTTTAGTGATGATATCACATATCAACTCAGGTGCATGGGTACATGTTAGAAAACAAGCTATAATGGATAGATTCACTTTAAGATTTACAAATGAAAGTCATGTAATTACATGTCAGAGACATATCTTAACGTGATAGTAGTGATTGTGATCCTTAGACCTAAAGTCGCTACAGTAACACATGTTGTTCTATGTACTTTGACACTATCCCAACTTTCTCTAAAATATGATTTTCCTAAAAGATGGTGATTGGGTACACAGTGACACATATAGAATATTGTGTGTTGTATATGGAATTCATATCTCCTTTGAAGTGATATCCCCAGAAACATGGTAAGCAGTGATTTCAATGTCATAATAGACCCCATTGTCATTCAAATGCAGATGTGTGTATCCATAATACATATTTATTAATCATAGCTCCATGAAATCCATGATTAGAAAAGAAGCCCCAATGATAATTCCATTCTGTAAAGATTGTTAAGAAAATGTCTAAAGACCCAGTGAAGAAGTCCCATAGCCACTAGAAGTCAACAAATCCAATGGAGAAAACTAATATCCACTAGGAGTTTAAGAAAAATCTAGTGGATAAATCGAATAGCCACTAGGAATACCAAAATCTAGTGATGAAAACCAATAGACATTAGGAATCTACAAATTTAGTGGGATAATCCAGTAACCACTAAAACCCATTTATGTATATACAAAAACCATTGCCTTACACATAATTTGGAAGATTAATATCTCTTTAGTGAAGTTCAAAAGTTTCTTGCATTGATTGACTAGGGTAAACACATGTCCACCTGGGATTTTATAATTTATATTTGTGTTCTTGGTCGACATTATAAGTTGGGCTAGGAGTACTAGGGTTTGTTGGCAACTACTTGACTAGGTTCCATAGTTCTAGTTGTATGTACTACCTATAACTATATTTTCATGAGACATGCATGAGTGTCGATCGTTCATTTCTTTGATACCAACACATAAAAGCTAGATCTTTAGAAGAATAAATTTTAACATAATTTTATTCAGAAGAAAATGCAATGATAGTTACATCATACATCACATCAAAGTGCATGGAAGTACATTGAAATGAGTAGTTAATTTAAATACTTATTCTAATATTGTCTCCAATAGAGTACGTCTCAAGCATGTTTCATGTTGTCTCTTCTATGTCAGTTTTGAGCACCTAATCTATCCATGAATTCCTATAACGAGTAAAACCACACATGGACCAAGGAAAAAACGATGGGTCATACATAAGGATTGCATGACATGAGCTATTTGAAAAAAGAATAAAATATCAAACTAACTATCAAGAATTGTCAATGAGAATATGCAAGGAATTGAAAATATAGGAAACTATCTATTGACTCAAGGTCTAACTTGACTAAACCCTTGTTTTGATGATGACTAAAACCATTCCACTCATTTGTGTCTAATGCTTCTGCTTGAGTGATTTTAGATTAGGTGTACACACACTCTAAATACCCAAACTTGCACATCCTAACTTGGAGAAAGACAAGTCAATATCAATGCAAGTGCACTTTTTTAGAAAAGACCTCAGATTCATTAGAATCTTGTTGTAAATCACTTGCACTGATTATATGACTTGTAATTAAGATGAGAAAAAATCAAGAGCACTTAAATTTTATATTTAAGAAATTTTATGGAACTTTCCAAAATTCATCACAGGGACTTTTGTCGATCGAGTTTCATCTAGGATAAACTTGACTGACACCCTTAATGGGTCTTGGGAACTACCACAGTTAGTTGAGTTTCTCTAATACAAACTTGATTGACACCTTTGCATAGGAAAATAAATTTTAAGTCATCGGGAGAGTTTCATCTAGGATAAACTCGACTGACAACTCAAAATTGACTTGACCCATAGTATCATTGTCTGAGTTTCCCAAAGGTAAACTTGACTGACTTCACTGTACGGAATGTGAAGGAAAATTATTTCTAACCATTGGAGTGTTGCAAAACTAAAAAATATATCCATTGCAACACCCCAAGTAGCTAAAATTCATCCTTAAGTGCTTCTGTTGGCTAGTAGGCATCCTCAACTATAAATAGAACCCCTTGAGCTTCATCACATGGTTATCCAAGCACTATGTATATCCCTATATTGTAGTTGAGTGCCTCCAAGGGCCTCCTTCTATTCTTAAGCTTAATCACTTGATATATCCATTAGAGTGAGTAGGAGATTTGTAAGAGAGATAGTCCTACACGTATATCTTATGAGTCTCTCACTTCCTCCACCTCCCAATCTCTCTTTCTATCATGAATATGAAGGCTCTCTCTCTTGCCTAAGACACATGAAGAAGAAGGGAATGAGTCCATTGGTGAAAAATTCTCTTTGGTGGTAAGGTGAAGTCAACGACGGAAGATCCATGTCAATAGTGGGTAAATCCTTGAAGGTGTAAGACTTGTTGCATGAGTGGGAAAGTACTTGGAGAAGGTTGAAGACTCATTGCAAAAGTGGGTAAGTCCTTGGTAAGATATAAGACTCTTAGTCATGCATAGGTAAGTCCTTTTTAAGGTTATTGTGTCCCTTTTCCTTGAAGGGAAGGATGGGTATCCTTGTCCCAGAAAAGGAAAGTCATATGTTGTAACTCTTATAATGGAATCTAAGGAGTGAGACATGGTTGAAAAATCCTAGAGGTTGACCTCTATAGGTAGTGGATGTACACTCTCCTAGTTTGGAGTTTGAAACCTTATATATAGCTTGTGTTTTTGTACTTATTCAATCTCTCTCATCCGTGCTATGTTTGTTTAGTTTCACTCAAATTCCATATATGAAACATTATCTCTTGATATAATTTAAGGTCTAATGAATTTAATTTAAGTGTTTATAGATATATTCAACCTTCTATAGATCCCTAGAAGTGGTATCAGGGCAGTTCTTATCCAAGTAATACTTCTACAAGTAGGAGAACATGGGTGATTATCAAGGTGGGAGATACCTCATCAACATTCCAATCTTTGATGGGTGCAACTTCCTCTATTGGAAGATAAGGTTACGATACTACATCTAAGAATCAAGTCATGAGCTATGGAGAATGGTGGATCTTGCATACAAGCTACCAGAGATAAAGGTAGAGGAATGGGATGAAGCCACTTTGAAGAAAGAAACCTTGAATGCTAGAGCCATCAACATTCTCTATGCCTCTCTTTACTCCACCAAGTTCAACCAGATCTCTTCACGTGAAATGACTTATGAGATATGGAGAAAGATATGGGTCGCTTATGAGGGTACAAAGAATGTGAAGGAAAGTAAAGTTTATATGCTTAAAGGCCTCCTTGAAAACTTCAAGATGTGAAAGGAGGAGAGGGTAGCTGAGATGTACTCAAGGCTCAACACCATTGTGAATGGTCTTGTCATTCTAGGCCATCTTATGGACCAAGGAGAGATAAATTTGAAGATCCTTAGAGTTATCCCCAAGAGGTGACTATCCAAGGTGACCTCCATTGAAGAAACAAAGCCTCTTGGTGATATTTCTATTGAAGAACTCATAGGAAATCTACAATCCCATGAAGTTAAACTTGACAAGCAAGAGGGAGAAGAAAGAGAAGAAGATAAAGAGCTCAAGAGAAATAAGAAGGCTGAAATCAAAGCCCAATTTGAAGATTATTGGTCAAGCCTCTCCATCCTCTCAAGTTTAAGAAGGTTCTGTTCTCTCTAAAAGTAAAATTCAAAAGACAAGCCTTCCTCCACCCAGTGCTTCAAATGTAGAAAGAAGGGTCACTTCAAGGAAGATTGTCCACAAGGCAAAAAGGCCCCATAATCACGAGAGAAGAGAGGAGAAGTACAAGAAGAAGGAGAAATGGCACAAAAGTCCTAGTGACTCCTCCAACTCAAGCTCAAGTGAAGAATCTAGTAGAGGATCTAGCTCTAAATCTAGTGAAGATGGAGAATGCCATTTTTCTCTCATGGCAAGTACATATGAAGATTCAAATGATTTAAATCTAAACTCTTTAGAGAAATAATCTTTATTTGGTATTATTAATGATACTCGTGCCTCTCTTAAGTCTACTAAAAGAAAAAGAAAAATCTTGCCAATATTGTTGATAACTTGCATGGAGAAAAGGATGATCTATTAGCATGTCAATATTAATTATCAATAGGAAAGCAATGGTTATATTAGACAAGTTGATGATCTTAAACTTGAAAATGCTAACTTGCTTGATAAGATTAAATTTCTAGAAGTTCAACCTCTTATCTCTAGTTCTAATGATGTTCTTAGTAAAATTTTGGATTCTCTCATGCTTGATATTTATGATCTTACAATTGAAATTGAGGACAAAGACATTGTTTGGCAAGGAATGGAATCTAAAAATAGTGTCTATATTTCTAGGATTGCTTTGATTGAAAAAGAAAATGCTTCCTTACTTGCTAAAATTAATGTCCTTGAATCTTGTTCTAGTTAGACTAGTAGAGAGAATAATGTTGTTGCTTTTCATATTGATCAAGATTCTTATATGACCAAAGATCTTTGCTAAGAAATTGATCTTTTGCATGCTAGAGATGATAACAATCAAATGCCTTCTACTATTACTTCTCTTATGCATGATAATCATAGTTTGAGGTCATCCATGCAAAGATTATTAGATGATAAAAAGAATCTTTATCAAATCCTAGATCATACTACCGAACAAATGGGTAGAGATGGTTTTGGACTTGATATCAGCCAAAGGAAAAACAAAGATAAAGGGCCTTCAATTTTCAATGAATAATCCTCTAGTACCAAGGCTATGGACACTTGTAACCATTTCAATTAAATTGGTCATTATGGTACATATTTCCCTTTTAGGAAAGAACCCCAATAAAATAGGACTTGGGTTTCAAAGATAACCCCTTCTAGACCCAAAATTGTGATTGGGGACCATTTCATCTTTCTTCTTGTAGGTCACTTGTTAATGGATTGAATTGAGCTATTGATTTGTAAATTGGTTTCTTAATCCACATAAAATAATAAAGGTGATATTTGTATTGGGTGGCAACAAATGGAAAATAAAAGGAAAGAATAGAGGTAATGGTATTCTTGCTCATATCCAATCATATCTTGTTCTGGGCAAGTTTTTATGGACTTTACATATGGATTTTAAATCAAAGTTGGTATATTGTGATTCTCATCACTTTCTGGTTCAAAAGCTATTCATGTGCTTTCATAGTGCATTATTAACTTGCTTATACATGTTTGGAAATTGTCTATATTTTTATCATGCCTCTAGATATGATTTCTGAAATATATATGCTTTTTTTCAATAGTTGTTGTCGATTGAGTTTGTTTTGAAGAGAAACCCAACTGAAAAGCACCAATGGGTGTTGCCAACAACTGTTTTTGATCAAGACATCAAATCAATAAACTCAAACAACAACACTATGCACAAAATATATTGTTGGCTTTTTGGATGAGTATTTCCCTCTCAACTAGACTTTCTCAACCACTAGCCTTATTCTATTGCGCTCCTTTTATTTCTTCTATGATATGCATTTTTTTTTGGAAAAGTATAATATATTAATCAAAGAAGAAAGAAAAGTATCAATTCCAAAAAGAGTGGAGCCACAAGAAGCACCCAACCCTATACACAAGGGTTAAACTACAAAATCCCAGTAACGCCTAATTTGAGGGGTTAGGTTAGCGTGTAGGGGAGGTTTGTCTCTTACAAGCCTAGAAATCTCCTTCTGTAAACTATCAAAAAGGTGTAGGTAATCCATGCCAGGCTTCCCATGGAATATTTTGTTCCTCTCCTGCCAAATATTGTGGCATAGCCCTGTAAGGCAAATGCCACCGAACCGGGTAGCCGTTTTCTCCATGGTCCAAGTCATTGCCTCCAGCAGATGAATTGGAGGGGAGTGGCCCCATCCGTTCTTTAGGCATAACTGTTCCCACATGTAACGGGAAACTTTACGCTCAAAGAACAGGTGGGTATGGGACTCCTCATCCTCTCCACAAAGCAGGAAAATGATCTCCATATCAAGCCCCCAACGAGCCATTCTATCTCTTGTAGGTAATTTCCCCAACATCGCTCTGTAGGTTAGGGTACTCCACTTTGGAACGAAGCCCCTACCCCATAGAAGCGAATACCAAGGGACAGAGTTTCCTACCATCATCTTGCAAGGGTACACATGGGGATCCACAAGGGTCTAGATCCCATCACTATCACAATTATACATGAGTATAACCTCATCCCACCCCATGTTCATATGTTTCCACATGCGGGAGTCATACAAAGTGGTGTTGTTAGACCCCCCGAGTGACCCATTATATATCTCTCTCATCCAGGTAGCCCAAACACCAATGGGCTGCCTAAGGAACCAATCAACTCTCTTGAGGTTGGACTGCCTGTGGGTCTCCACCATGTCTTGAATCCCAAGACCGCCGAAGTGAAGAGGTTTGGCAATGGTATCCCAAGCAACACCATGGCCCTTGCCACCCCATAAGAAAGACGTCGTCAGGCATCTAATGCTCAACATCGTCTGAGTAGGTAAGGTGCACATGTCACACCAGAACCGCCCCATGCTCTGAATAAATGATCTGATTAGTACAAGGCGGCCTGCAAAAGAGATCTGAAGGCCAGCCCAACTATCAATTTTTCCCCTGATCTTATCTAGGCACATGTTGTAATATCTAGAGAACCCTCTCCCACCCGATAGAGGAATGCCAAGGTATCTGGTGGGAAAACATCCTCTCCTGATCCCAAAAGCACTTCTGAGCCTGCCCCTTCTCATATCAAAGGATTTAGAGAGAAAAATCCTTGATTTCACATTACTCATGTATAAACCTATGAGCTTCCCAAATTTCACTATAACCTTCTTGAACTCCAAAAGTCTTTTATCATGACCCATGGTGAACAAGAGAATGTCATCGGAAAAGATGAGGTGGGACAACACCTTTGTACCCTTGATCTTGAAAGGCTTAATCTTGTTGTGATCCTCCACATTCTTAATCAGTGTAGTAAGGCTCTCCATGACTAAGGTAAAGAGGAGGGGAGAGAGGGGGTCGCCCTGTCGTAGTCCATTCTTTGCTGTGAACATACCCACAGGGGCCCCATTTACAAGAATGGAGAAGGAGGTGGTTTGAACACACTATTGCATCAAGGTTATCCATCGTTCACAAAAACCCATAGATCTCATGATCTTCCAAAGCGTGTCTGAGTTGACGAAATCATAAGCTTTGTTTATGTCGAGTTTCACACAAGCTTTCCTAGAACTATTTTTGACTTTGAAGTCAGTGAGAAACTCCAAGGCAAGCAGCACACAATCAGAAATGCTTCTCCCTTTTATGAAGGTTGTTTGGTTTTGTGAGATGATATCAGCGAGGTACATCTTGAGCCTATTAGATAAGATCTTAGAAAAAATCTTATAACACATTTTTACCATGCTTTAAATTGCTAGTAACACATCTCAAGAACATGTTTCAAGATCAGGAAAGACAAGATAGACATGATATCTAAAAGGCATTACACAAGTGCAAGATGACTGAGGGAGATACAATGGGGCCCCATGTACTCAAGTTGACTAGATATGTGGAGAACCTAGCCATACTAGGATTTCCCTTAGGCTAAGAGTTGGCCATGCCTGTGATTTTGTAACTGTTGCCTAAATCATATAATTAATTTGTCACGAACTACAATGAACAATTTTAATAACCCATTGTCTGAGTTGTTTGGCATGTTGAGAGTTACCAAAGAACAAATGAAGAAGGACAATCATGGATCTGTGATGATAATTAGTAGATGAAAAGGAAAGTTGAAGTGGAGAGGCAAGGCCAGGATGAGTTCTAAAGATAGCTAAAAACCCAAGTCTTCTACACTTCAAACAAAGGGAGGAGTGTGTAAGGAAGGGAAGTTCCACCAGTTTCAATAGAATGGATACTGGAAGAGAAACTTCCCTCTTTTTGTAGAGGAACTCAACAAGAAGAAGCAGGAGATAGAGATATCCACATCAAGTATATATGTCATTGTGATAAATATGTTTATTTCGTCATTTTTGGTATTTGATAGAGGATGAGGATCTCAGATATACTATAATGTGTAGGATCTGAGAAGAAGTAAGCAATACAGGGTGGAACCATATGGAGCAATATTTGTTGTCACTTTAGTTGGAACTTGTCAATTGTCTCAACCTAGTGGGATTGCAATAGGATTAGTGAATTGTTGTTATGTATCTTCCACTAAACATCATCTTTGTATCTTGTTTGGACAAGAGTGCATTTGAATTTCATATAATTAAAGGTTGATGTTTTATTTCAAAGATAAGATCTTTTATGGAAGTGGCCCAATATCTCATAGACTATACTTGTTAGTTAATGTAAATACTAGAAGACTTGATGATTCAAATGAAACATACTTTTGCATTATAGCATAAGACACAATAATGAGAAACACGTTGCTAAATTCCATAAAGATGGTTATCTAGACTCTTTTGGTTCTAAACCGATAGAGACATGTGAGTCTTGTTTATTGGAAAAAAGGCAAAAGCACTTTTTATAGGAAATAGTGGGAGAGTGAGTGATCTTTAGGGACTCATACATACTGATGTATGTGGACCTTTTAGAGAAAATACTAAATTTGGTTACTAATATTTAAATACTTCAATATGATAAGTGTGAAGAATAATCTAAGTTTTAGGACCTTCTTTTAGACCGTGACATTGTATCACAACAAGCTCCATATGAAAAGTGGTGTATCAGAAAGAAAGGAATCGTCCCTGTTGGACATGGTGCAGTCATTGACAAATTTAGCTAATATTCTAATTTTCTTTTGCGTATATATTTTACAAACTATCACATTTACACTAGATTGTGTACCATCTAAATTGGTTCAAAATACAACATATGAGAAATGTCATGGAAAATGTCATGATAAGTTTTTTATGAAGATTTGGGGATGTGAAGCTTATGATAGAAAATACTTTCTTAAAAAGCTTGGTCTTGAATCAGATAAATTTTATTTTTTAAAATACTACTTTTAATATCTATGTGACAACAAAGTGTTTGTTTCCAGAACGGTTGTGTTCCTACAAAGGAATTTGATTCTAAAGGAAAGAATTAGAGAGAAATAGAACTCAAAAAGTTTGAGACCAACAAGAAAACATTATACCTATAGAGGTAAAGAAGGAAAAAGAAGAGTCACAAACTTTGGTAGAATCTCAAGTTCCTAATGTAACACATGAACCTTGTACATCCACTAGAGCATGCCTTGAGCCTAAAAGATTTGGATATCTTGTGACTCAAGAAGGTGATGAATTAGTCATAGGTGATGAGACAACAACCAACCTAGATGCTACCAGAGTCTGAGAAATGTCTTGAGGCCATGAGATATAAGATAACCTCCATGTACACCAACAAAGTATCGACCTTGGTGGATCCACCTGAAGGGGTAAAACCTATAGGCTACAAATGGGTCATGAAGACCAAAATGGATGACATCCATCTAGATCATGATTTCCATTGCATCATAGCTACTAAGGTCAATCTTTGGATTAAAGCAAGAATCTTGGATATGGGATGTTTGATTTGACAAGGCAATCAAAGAGTTTAGCTTGAGTTAAAATGAAGATAAAACCTATGTTTACAAGAAGGTTAGTGGGAACACAATTTTATTCCACATATTATGTGTAGGAATGAAATACCTACCCTATAAATGGTAAAGAACTAAATGACAGGTACCTTCAACATGAAATTTAAGGTGAAGCATCCTATCAGATAGGAATAAGGATCTAAAGAGACAGATCTAGAAGGCATCTTGGCTTAAACCATAGTACATACATTGATTAGGTGCTAAAAAGGTTCAGCATGAAGACTCAAAGAGAGAAAATGTGCCCATGTCCCATGAAATTATGTTCTCTAGATCCCAATGTCCTAGTTCTTGTGAATAATGGGAATGCATTAGTAAGATGACATATGCATTCACAATTGGATCTATCATGTATGAAATGTTATGCACTCATCATGCTTGAAACGACCGTCACCAAACTGACAGCCAAATCGTTACTAATTATGTGGAATAATCACTAAAAATTAAAATCATTTTGCAAAGAGATCCATTTCCAGGAAAACTCTTTAAGGAAGAACCAAAACCTTATATACATCATTGTTCACATTGTACATACACTATACCATCTCTTCTCGATGATAACATATAATAGTTGGTTTGTCAAAACATATACTGAAGCAACATAAAACCTCGAGGGATACTAGCCAAAACCTCAGATTGTTCATAAAACCATCACGTACTAAATTCGAGGACCTGAGAGTACAGATACAACACATAGGACTTCTATTTACAAGACATGACAGACAGTACACTCAACCTGAGTTGTTACTTATGTCCCTGCATTTGTTGTCCTTCCTATGCAAAATAGTCTCTACCTCCTCATGTATGTCCACCTAAAAATTGTGGATCCCACGGGGTGAGACAATTGTCCCAGTGAGAGATATAACTCTCTGTCAACAATGTTATTATCACAGGTAAATAGTATTAAACTGAGTAGAGGTTCTTTTATAATAATAAGCAAGGTTATTCATTGTGGATAAGCAGATTAGAACATTTATCATCTTTTAAAGCATTGTAACAGTCTATGATAGGGCATTAAATCACTTTATGAGGAATATGGAGAACATGTGTAACATTTACCCATTTTTTGAGATCTGTAACATTTACCCATCATACTATATCAAAATCTCAATCTTATCCTATGATACTCATTATCATGGTATGATATCCATGAACCATTCTCAATTCTATCTGTTGGCCTCAGTCAATCTGCTAGCCAAGTATTGAACCATGCCAATCTTATAAAATCATATCCAGGTATTGGATTATGCAAATCTTGAGAAACTATTCCAGGTATTGGACTATGCCAATCATGTACAATTATTTCAGGTATTGGACTATGCCAATCCTGTGCAATTATTCCAGGTATTGGATTATGCCAATCTTGTGCAATTATTCCAGGTATTGGACTATGCCAATCCTGTGAAATTGTTCCAGGCATTGGGTTTTTACCAATCCTGTGACATTATTCTAGGTATTGGGTTATTACCAATCATGTGGAATTATTCTAGGTTTTGGGTTATTACCAATCCTGTGCAATTATTCCAGATATTGGGTTATTACCAATCCTGTGCAATTATTCTAGGTATTAGGTTATTACCAATCATGTGACATTATTCCAGGTATTGAGTTATTACCAATCATGTGACATTATTCCAGATATTGGGTTTACCAATCGTGTACAATTATTCTAAGTATTGGGTTATTACCAATCATGTGCAATTATTCTTGGTATTGGGTTAATACCAATCCTGTGACATTATTCTAAGTATTGGGTTATTACTAATCATGTGCAATTATTCTAGGTACTGGGTTCTCACCAATCCTGTGACATTATTCCAGGTATTGGGTTATTACCAATCATGTACAATTATTCCAGGTATATGGTTATTACCAATCCTGTGACATTATTCCAGGTATTGGATTATACCAATCCTATGCAATTATTCCAGGCATTGGGTTAATACCAATCTTGTGAGATTATTCCAGATATTGGGTTATTACTAATCCTGTGACATTATTCTAGGCATTAGGTTATTACCAATCCTGTGACATTATTCTAGGTATTGGATTATACCAATCCTGTGCAATTATTCTAGGTATTGGGTTATTACAAATCTTGTGCAATTATTTCAGGTATTGGGTTATTACCAATCATGTGAAATTATTCTAGGTATTGGGTTATTACCAATCCTATGCAATTATTCAAGGTTTGGATTATTACCAATCTTGTGACATTATTCCTGTTATTGGATTATACCAATCATGTGCAATTAGTCCAGGTATTGGGTTATTACCAATCCTGTGAGATTATTCTAGGTATGGGCTTTTACCAATCCTGTGACATTATTCTAGGTATAGGATTATACCAATCATGTGCAATTATTCCATGTATTGGATTATTACCAATCTTGTGAGATTATTCCAGGTATTGTATTATACCAATCCTATGCAACTCATCACTGAATACCACATCACATTTACTAGGCATTATACCTTGGCCAAGCCATCATACTTATTGACATCCTTTATGTAATACATGTGTTCCTCTTATCTCCTTTAAGCATATTCAAAACACTATAGCCCTTATTTTTCTATTAGCATAAAACATGTATGATCAAGATTTCATTATTATTATTTTATCCATTTGTTTTTATTATTGTGTTACTAAGTTTCCATTTCCTAGTTTATTTTGAACATTATCATCTCTTATATGAGACTTTATAAACATTTTTTTACCTCTCACTAGGCAACAACTATTCTTATGGCTCACCAGGCCCATTAAACATCTTGTTACCTCTCACTAGGAAACAACTAATCACATGGCTCACAAGGCCCATTGAACAACTTGTTACCTATCACTAGACAACAACTAATCACATGGCTCACAAGGCCTATATAGTTGTATTATATGCAACATCATAGCTCGTACTTAGCTATGCTCATTATCTCATGCTACCAGCATGGTTCAATATGGTTAAGGTTTCAATTTGTTAACCAATTTTAGTTTTAAATCATATAATTACCCTTCATTAGGGTTAAGTTTTCCCTCTTTAAACCAACTAGGGTTTTCAAGTTCATTCATCAAGAATCACAACCCAAAATTCAGACTCAACACATATTAGGAGTATCAAAGTATACTCATTACATGAGTACTAAACAAGTATAAGTTTCTCTTTCATCCTTACTAGGATATTGATTACATCATACTATATTAGGTTGGCTCAATCCTTCTCTCAAGGTACATTGGCCCATATATATCAAAATATATGAAACCCTTCATGTCTTAAAGTATCATTTTAGATAACATACTACATGTATCACTCATTCAAGTATATTGGATTGAGGTGCTTCCCCCATATCAGGTATAGAGGTGTAGGTATGCTTCCATATAGGGTATAGAGGTGTATCCTCATCACCATACCATACATCCATATCGGATTACCCAACCTTAGGGGTTTGCATATCGGGTTTCACAACACCATATTAAGTTTCAACGTCATATCGGGTTAGAGGTGTATACTGAACACCATATCGGGTATAAGGTGTGTGCTTAACCTCATATTGTGTGCAAGGTGTGTGTATGTGTCACTCATATCATCCATGAGGTATAACTTCATCACCATATCATGCTAGTGGTTGTATTCATATCATCACATCGGTTTACCATATCACCATCTAGGGTTTCAACACCATGTTGGGTAAGAGGTGTATGTGTGCTCACCAAATCCACCTTGAGGTGTACGTGTGTGTCACCATATCGTGCATAAGATATACATTCATAACCATATCGTTCTAGAGGTATATAACCATCATTATCTAGGGTTTCCACATCATATCGGGTCAAAGGTGTATCCTTCAACACCATATCGGGTTAGAGGTGCTTCAACCCAATATCGGGTTGCACCATGACGATGTCATCATCATCAACCTATAGACTCTTGTTCTTACTGTTATAATTCATGTACAGCAGTCCTAGGTTACTACTAAAACTCACGGGTTAATCAATTATGCAAGAATTTCAAATTGAAAGTAAATCATTTAACCAAGGCAAGATTGATGGTAAATAATAACATAATTGAATTCAAGTTATATAACCCACCTCCAGAGCAACTTCAAAGCTCCAAGCTCAAAATATTCAAGTTCCCAAGGTTGAATATGAGCTTATCAAAGGTCCAAGACTTGAGCTCCTTAGCCTCATGCATGATACCTCACCACTTGTGGCCAATATCCCTCACTTATGGTTGATATCCCTCACTTGGCCAATATCACTTTGCAATGGGTGATATCACTTTGGTATGGCCGATAAAAAGGACCTATGCACTATACTCCTTCACCTTTGAAAAAAACCAAGACTATATTCATGATATCTAAGAGCAAGGGGGTGATAGATTTTGAAAAATTCCACTAATAAGTGAAGGGAAGGGTATATATACTTGAGGTTCATGAAAAAGTGTATATATGAGGTGTCACCATTTTAAGCTACTAGGTGCCACGTGTCCATGCATGGTTGACACATGTTCTTTCATGCACACATATTTATCTTGGCATGAAAAACACTTGACGATAATCTAGATATGATATTTTGTCCATTAGTTATCTTGTTTGATAAAATATCTCATCTTTATCTCATAAATTATGCAAACTGATACAACTTTTGCAAGGAGCATCTAACTCATCATGGATCACCTCCTTGAGGTGCTTAGCTCATCATGGAAAAGGCCAAGAGTTCAAAAACCAATATGGGATCCCCTCTATGGCTTCTTGGTCGATAGGCACTCCTGTATGGACTCTACAACCTGATACAAGCTCAAATTAGGGTTTCACATTCAACCCTTTATTGGTCTTTTCATCACCAAGAGTATCATATTCAAATATGATTCAAACATGGTGCCTATCTCCTCTAAACTATACTAGGAGAGAGTAGGGACACTCTAGAAGTGCACATTTTCATGTCTACCCTACAATTTGGGTAAATTACAACTTGCACCAAAATTGGTACACAAGTTGCATTATTCAAACAAGTTCAAACTTGAAATTTAGGATTTCCACAAGACACCACCTTGCATCATTCTCTCTCTAATGATGCTAAAACACATGACGTATGTTCAACATATGACATATTGCACTATAACTTCTCATCTTGGGTAAATTGTGTTTTGGTCAGAAATAAGAGAACATTGCTCAAACATTATTCAAACATGACCAAATTTGAAACATAAGTTTGTAACCTAATAACAAAACACTTTAGAGGGTTATATTAAATATCTAAGCAACTTATTTAGGCTAAAAAAATAGGGTTATCCCTAAACACAGGTTAGGGGTATTACAAGTTATAAACCCCTAACAAGGATTTCGTCCCCAAAATCCCAAATGAAGGAAGACAAGTGTCATTCATACCCTATATCCTCAAGTCTCCACATAACATCTTGATGTCATGGAGATACCATATAAATTTGACCAGCACAAAGTTCTTTCACACAGGGTTATCATAAAATCTATCATACTCAATTGTCCTTCCCAGACTAGAGTTACATTTTGTCATTCATTTGAGACTACAAGTCTTATCATACCTTTATTGTACCAGTCTAATCTTTTGGTTCAGCAAAAGGTTTCTTATGACTTGTATCAACTATCCTGTTAGTTGTTTATTTTCTTATCATAAGGAGAGGCTACTTGTGAAAGAAGAACTTATCTCAGAGGTATCTCTAGAGGTTATGTATAAGTTGTCTCAACAGATCTAGATAGGGATATTCTAAGGAATTATTTTTAGCTTGATAAGCTTTTCCCACAATGATTCTATGATTGTTCCTTCAATTAGTACATCCTTATCGATGTCATGTTTATGCAGAGCATAAACCCCTAACATATGATGTCCATATTATCGTATCTAACCAAACCAATCTCAAAGTTGGACTTTCTAGGTAACCAAGCATTAATCATCTTATTAGGAGTCATGTCCTCACCATCTCATGCGTATAAAACTTCTTGGATACTAGAATTCCTTACCTTGATATTAGTTACAAGTGTCAAAAACATATTACATCTTATCATTTCCATCCTATGTTGTTATTACCAAAAACCAAACATATAATAGAACATTTATTTCATCTCGAGATATTACTTTAACACATATACTTTGTCTTAGAGCTAAAATCCAGGACAAGCTAATACTTTTCAAAGTATCCTTCGATTGATTTCTTATCATCCATGCACATCAAGTGTCATAAGACTTACTTGATTGTCATGTCCCGAAAGGGAAAGAGCACATGAAACATAGTCCTTTCATCACCCCATCATTATTCAAGGTTGTTTATTAAAGAAAATAGGTTCTCACCTTCCTTGAATATTACATGAACTTTCAATTGTTCATGTGTCATTCAATCTTATTTCCTCTTAGGTTCCTTTCCATTAGCATAGGAATTATAAAGATGATTACATGTCATCATCCTTTAACATTATCATCATTATGATTACCAGATCTGGGTATTCAAACCCTTAGTTTATCATTGAACATTTTCACCTCTCATCAGGTGACTATTACCTCAAGGTCCTCAGACCAAGGTATTTATTATACTAAACATTTCCTTTTGTTTATAAGTTGAAATAGATTCCTTCATATATCAATTAGGATGTGGTAGAAATACCCGCGCCACATCTCCTACTTCATTATGCTCTTTAGATTGTCTCAAAATGACTACTTGATCAGAGTAATCAAAAAGATAGCAATCTAAGAGTTCCATACTTACCTTGCCTTCAATAGATGAATACCTGGCCAGGGTATTCAAGAACTGAAATGAGGTAGTATGCATTTGTTTTATATTATGTTTCATCTCTTTACATTTTAATACTTAGTATCTCAAATTTTCTCTGGGTGTTTCTTTTACATCTCTTCCCTTTCTACATGAAGAGAGAAATTTTAAAACATATAAGAGAATTTTGGATTGAATATAGGTTCTCATCCTTCTTATCTCTTCCTCATGTCCTCATAGGACTAATTAAAGGAAGCTCAACAATAACTACCTTCTTATGATTATCAGATAAAATCAAGAGAAGACATATTAGAATGAAAAGGCTCTATCTAACTGTCACCCCTCACGGTCATCTACCACTTCAGGTTGACTCAAACATAGAGTCAAGTGGTTTCATGTTGTTGCTTTTGCCTTTTTATATTATTGGGCTGTAAATTTCATAAGCCTTGCCGAGTCTACCTTAGTTGTTGGGTCATTTCCTCCCTTCTTTTTTAACAAAAGGGTTTAGTGTGCTCAACATATCCATATCTATAACATGTCTTATCCTAGTACCATAGTCTTATCGGTCTTATTTCCGCTGTAAAGGCTAAATCAGGAGCTCTTATAGGTGGAAAGTTAGGACTTTTGCCTTTACTTAGTGACTACTGCCCTGGTATACTAGGCATTTATTGCACAGATGGTACCAAAAATGTTGGCTTTTTAGACAACTAGGCAAATGTCTCTAGAATTATAGAGACCTTTCCTTAATTCTCAGCTTATTGCCCCTCCTTGGGCAATGCCATCATAGATGTACTATCTGTCTATACTTATGGAAGTGTCTGTTTTCTTGCCATATTCTAATTCTTCCCACCTTTTCCACTGTTCCAACATGACGGTCTCATTCAGGAATCTTTACAGAACCTGAAGTTTCTGCATTGAGGGCTAGTAACCTAGAATGTATTGCTAGTATCCAGCCCACTATATTCATCACTGTTGTCCTAACCTACCCAACAAGAGAATAAAAAGTAGGATTCTCTATCCTGATTGGGTCAAGATAAAATTCTCATGCACTCATTCTTCTCTTACCTGATCCCTTACACCTTCTCCTGGTGAAACAACATTGCTCATAGCAATGTGTTCCTCATGTTCTCCAGTCATTTTTAAACTTCACCCTTTCTTCTACATAAGCAGAAGTCACTATAGGATATACTAGAGGATACTAGAACAGACTCAACACCTTAGTCCTGTCTCTCTGTAGACTCAGTGAACCTTAAGCTCTGATACCAAACTTGAAATGACTGCCACCAAATCGATAACCAAATCATTACTAATTATGTGGAATAATCATAAGCAGTGGATTAACAAAAATCACTAAAAATTAAAATCATTTTGCAAAGAGATCCATTTCCCAGAAAACTCTTTAAGGCAGAACTAAAACCTTATATACATCATTGTTCACATTGTACATACACTGTACCATCTCTTCTCGAGGATAACATATAATAGTTTCTTTGTCAAAACATATACTGAAGCAACATAAAACCTCAAGGCATACTAGCCAAAACCTCAGATTGTTCATAAAACCATCACGTACTAAATTCGAGGACTTGAGAGTACACAGATGACACATAGGACTTCTATTTACAAGACACAACAGACAGTACACTCAACCTGAGTTATTACTATTGTCCCTACAGTTCTTGTCCTTCCTCTGCAAAATAGTCTCTACCTCCCCATGCACGTCCACCTAAATAATTGTGGATCCCACGGGATGAGACAATGTCCCAGCGAGAGATATAACTCTCTTCCAACAATGTTATTATCATAGGTAAATAGAAATAAACTGAGCAGAGCTTCTTTTATAATAATAAGCAAGGTTATTCACTATGGATAAGCAGATTATAACATTTCTCAACTTTTAAAGCATTGTAACTATATATGATAGGGCATTAAATCATCTATTCACTTTGTGAGGAATATGGAGAACATGTGTAACATTTACCCATCATACTATATCAACATCTCAAGCTTATCTTGTGATACTCATTATCATGGTATGATATCCATGAACCATTCTCATTTCTATCTGTTGGCCTCATCCAATCTACTAGCCAGGTATTGGAACATGCCAATCTTATAAAATCATATCCAGGTATTGGACTATGCCAATCATGTGAAACTATTCTAGGTATTAGACTATGACAATCATGTGCAACTATTCCAGGTACTGGACTATGCCAATCCTGTGCAATTATTCCAGGTATTGGATTATGCCAATCATGTGCAATTATTCCAGGTATTAGACTATGCCAATCCTGTGATATTGTTCCAAGCATTGGGTTATTACCAGTCATGTGACATTATTCCAGGTATTGGGTTATTACCAATCTTGTGACATTATTCCGGGTATTGGGTTATTACCAATCTTGTGCAATTATTCTAGGTATTGGTTTATTACCAATCCTGTGACATTATTCCAGGTATTGGGTTATTACCAATCTTGTGACATTATTCCAGGTATTGGGTTATTACCAATGTTGTGCAATTATTCTAGGTATTGGGTTATTACCAATCATGTGCAATTATTCTAGATATTGGGTTATTGTCAATCCTATGACATTATTCCAGGTATTAGGTTATTACCAATCATGTGCAATTATTCCAGGTATTGGGTTATTACCAATCATGAGACATTATAATAGGTATTGGGTTACTACCAATCCTGTGCAATTATTCTAGGTATTGGTTTATTACCATTCCTATGTCATTATTCCAGGTATTGGATTATACCAATAATTTGCAATTATTACAGGCATTGGGTTATTACCAATCCTATGAGATTATACCAGGTATTAGGTTATTACCAACCATGTGACATTATTCTAGGTATTGGATAATACCAATCATGTGTAATTATTCCACGTATTGGGTTATTACCAATCCTGTGAAATTATTCTAGGTATTGGGTTATTACCAATTCTATGACATTATTCCAGGTATTGGGTTATTACCAATCTTGTGCAATTATTCCAGGTATTGGGTTATTACCAATCTTGTGACATTATTCCAGGTATTGTATTATACCAATCATGAGCAATTATTCCAAGCATTGGGTTATTACCAATCCTGTGAGATTATACTAGGTATTGGGTTATTACCAATCCTGTGACATTATTCTAGGTATTGGATTATACCAATCATGTGCAATTATTCCAGGTATTGGATTATTACCAATCCTGTGAGATTATTCCAGGTGTTGGATCATACCAATCATGTGCAACTCATCACTGAATACCACATCACCTTTACTAGGCATTATACCTTGGCCAAGCAATCATACTTATTCACATCCTTTATGTAATACAAGCATTCCTCTTATCTCCTTTAAGCATATTCAAAACACTATAGCCCTTATTTAACCATAAGCATAAAACATGTATGATCAAGATTTCGTTATTATTATTGTATCCATTTATTATTATTATTGTGTTACTAAGTTTTCATTTCCTAGTTTATTTTGAACATTATCATCTCTTATATGAGACTTTATAAACATTTTGGTACCTCTCACTAGGCAACAACTATTCTTATGGCTCACCAGGCCCATTAAACATCTTGTTACCTCTCACTAGGCAACAACTAATCACATGGCTCACAAGTCCCATTAAACATCTTATTACCTCTCATTAGGAAACAACTAATCACATGGCTGACAAGGCCTATATAATTGTATTATATGCAACACCATAGCTTGTACTTAGCTGTGCTCATTATCTCATGCTACCAGCATGGTTTCAATATGGTTAAGGTTTCCCTTCATTAACCAATTGTAGTTTTAAATCATATCATTACCCTTCATTAGGGTAAAGGTTTCCCTCTTTAAACCAACTAGGGTTTTCAAGTTCATTCATTAAGAATCACAACCCAAAATTCAGGCTCCACTCATATTAAGAGTATCAAAGTATACTCATTACATGAGTATTAAACAAGTATACATCTCTATTTCATCCTTACTAGGATATTGATTACATAATACCCTATTAGGTTGGCTCAATCCTTCTCTCAAGGTACATTGGCCCATATTTATCAAAATATATTAAACCCTTCATGTCTTAATGTATCATTTGACATAACATACAACATGTATCACTCAATCAAGTGTATTAGATTGAGGTGCTTCCCCCATATCGGGTATATAGGTGTAGGTATGATTACATATCGGGTATAGAGGTGTTTCCTCATCACTATACCATACATCCATATCGGATTACCCAACCTTAGTGGTTTGCATATCGAGTTTCACAACACCATATTGAGTTTCAACAGCATATCGGGTTAGAGGTGTATACTCAACACCATATTGGGTATAAGGTGTGTGCTTAAACCCATATCATGCACAACGTGTGTGTATGTGTCACTCATATCATCCATGAGGTATAACGTCATCACCATATCATGCTAGTGGTTGTATTCATATCATCATATCAGATTACCATATCACCATCTAGGGTTTCAACACCATGTCGGGTAAGAGGTGTATATGTGCTCACCATATCGACCTTGAGGTGTATGTGTGTGTCACCATATCGTGCATAAGATATAAATTCATCACCATATCATTCTAGAGGTGTAGAACCATCATTATCTAGGGTTTCCACATCATATCGGGTAAGAGGTGTATCCTTCAACACCATATCGGGTTAGAGGTGCTTCAACCCAATATCAGGTTGCACCATGATGATGTCATAATCATCAACCTCTAGACTCTTTTTCTTACTGTTATAGTTCATGTACAACAGTCCTAGGTTACTACTAAAACTCATGGGTTAATCAATTATGCAAGAATTTTGAATTGAAAGTAAATCATTTAACCAATGCAAGATTGATGGTAAATAATAACATAATTGAGTTCAAGTTATATAAACTGCCTCCAGAGCAACTTCAAAGATCCAAGCTCCAAATATTCACGTTCCCAAGGTTTAATATGAGCTTCTCAAAAGTCTAAGACTTGATCTCCTTATCCTCATACATGTTACCTCACCACTTGTCGCCAATATCCCTCACTAATGGTCGATATCCCTCACTTGGCCAATATCACTTTGCAATGGGTGATATCACTTTGCTATGGCCGATACCAAGGTCCTATGCATCATACTCCTTCACGTTTTCACAATAACAAGGCTCTATGCACGATATCTAAGAGCAAGGGGGTGATAGATTTTGAAAAACTCCACTAATAGGTGAAGGGAAGGGTATATATACTTGAGGTTCATGAAAAAGTGTATATATGAGGTGTCACCATTTCAAGCTACTAGGTGCCACGTGTCCATGCATGGTTGACACCTGTCCTTGCATGCACTCATATTTATCATGGCATGAAAAACACTTGAAGATAATCTAGAGATGATATTTCGGCCATTAGTTATCTTGTTTGATAAGATATCTCATCTTTTTCTCATAAATTATGCAAACCGATAAAACTTTTGCAAGGAGCATCTAACTCATCATGGATCACCTCCTTGAGGTGCTTAGCTCGTCATGGACAAGGTCCAGAGTTCAAAAACTGATATGGGATCCCCTCTTTGGCTCCTTGGCCGATAGGCACTCCCATATGAACTCTACAACCCGATACAAGCTCAAATTAGGGTTTCACATTCAACCCTTTCTTGGTCTTTTCATCACCAAGAGTATCATACTCAAATATGATTCAAACATGGTGCCTCTCTCCTCTAAATTATACTGGGATGGAGTAGGGACACTCTAGAGGTGCAAATTTGCATAACAACCCTACATTTTGGGTAAATTACAACTTGCACCAAAATTGGTACACAAGTTACTAGCATTATCCAAACAAGTTCAAACTTGGAATTTAGGCTTTCCACAAGCCACCACCTTGCATAATTATCTCTCTAATGATGCTAAAACACATGAGGTATGTTCAACATATGAAATATTGCACTATAACCCCTCATCTTGGGTAAATTGCATTTTGGTCCAAAATAAGAGAACATTGCTCAAACATTATTCAAACAGGACCAAATTTGAAAGATAGCTTTGTCACCTGATAACAAAACACTTTAGAGGGTTATATTAAAGTTATAAGAAACTTATTTAGGCTAAACAAATAGGGTTAGCCCTAAACACAGGTCAGGGATATTACAAGTTATAAACCCCTAACAAGGATTTCGTCCCCGAAATCCCATATGTAGGAAGACAATTGTCATTCCTACATTATATCATAAAATCTCCACATAACATCTTGATGACATGGAGATACCATAGAACTTTGACCAGCGCAAAGTTTTTTCACACAGGGTTATCATAAAATCTATCATACTCAACTGTCCTTCCCAGACTAGAGTTACATTCTATCATTCATTTGAGGCTACAAGTCTTATCATACCTCTATTGTACCAGTCTAATCTATTGGTTCAACACTATATTTCTTATGACTTGTATCAACTATGCCATAAGCTGCTTATTTTCTTATCATAAGGAGAGGCTACTTGTGAAAGAAGAACTTATCTCGGAGGTATCTCTATAGGTTATGTATAAGTTGCCTCAACAGATCTAGATAGGGATTTTCTAAGGAATTATTTTTAGCTTGATAAGCTTTTCCCACAATGATTCTACAATTGTTCCTTCCATTAGTACATCCTTATCGATGTCATGTTTATGCAGAGCATAAACCCCTAACATATGATGTCCATATTATCATATGTAACCAAACCAATCTCAAAGTTGGCCTTTCTAGATAACCAAGCATTAATCATCTTATTAGGAGTCATGTCCTCACCATATCATGCCTTTAAAACTTCTTGGATACTAGAAATCCTTACCTTGATATTAGTTACAAGTGTCAAAAACATATTACATCTTATCATTTCCATCCTATGTTGTTATTACCAAAAACCAAACATATAATAGGAGCTTTCTTTCATCTCGAGATATTACTTAACACATACTTTGTCTTGGAGCTAAAATCTAGGACAAGCTGATACTTTTCAAAGTATCCTTCGATAGATTTCTTCTAATCCATGCACATCAAGCGTCATAAGACTCACTTGGTTATCATGTCCCAAAATGGAAAGAGCACAAGGAAACATAGTGCTTCCATCACCCCATCATTATTCAAGGTTGTTTAGTAAAGAAAAGAGGTTCTACCCTTCCTTGAATATTACATGAACTTTCAATTGTTCATGTGTCATTCAATCTTGTTTCCTCTTAGGTTCCTTGCCATTAGGATAGGAATTATAAAGATGATTACATGTCATCATCCTTTAACATTATCATCATTATGATTTCTAGATATGGGTATTCAAACCTTTAATTTATCACTAAACATTGTCACCTCACATCAGGTGACTGTTACCTCATGGTCCTCAGACCAAGGTATTTATTATACTAAACATTTCCTTTTGTTTATAAGTTGATCTATGATTAACTCGGATTCCTTCATATATCAATTAGGATGTGGTAGAAATACTCGTGCCACGTCTCCTACTTCATTATGCTCTTTAGATTGTCTCAAAATGACTACTTGATCAGAGTAATCAGAAAGATAGCAATCTAAGAGTTCCAAACTTACCTTGCCTTCAATAGATGAATACCTGGCAAGGGTATTCAAGAACTAAAATTAGGTAGTATGCATTTGTTTTATATTATGTTTCATCTCTTTAAATTTTAATACTTAGTATCTCAAATTTTCTCTAGGTGTTTCTTTTACATCTCTTCCCTTTCTACATGAAGAGAGAAATTTTAAATCATATAAGAGAATTTTGGATTTAATATAGGTTATCATCCTTCTTATCTCTTCCTCATGTCCTCATAGGACTAATTAAAGGAAGCTCAACAATAACTACCTTCTTATGATTATCAGATAAAATCAAGAGAAGACATATCAGAATGAAAAAGCTTTATCTGACGGTCACCCCTCACGGTCATTTACCACTTCAGGTTGACTCAAACAGAGTCAAGCGGTTTCATGTTGTTGCTTTTGCCTTTTTATATTATTTGGTTTTAAATTTAGTAATCCCTGATGTGTTTTCCTTGGTTGTTGGGTCATTTCCTCCTTTGTTTTTGAAGAAAAGGGTTTAGTGTGCTCAACATGTCCATATCTATAACATGTCATATCCTTGTACCATAGTCTTATCGGTCTTATTACTAATGTAAAAGCTAAATCAGGAGTTCTTACAAGAAGAAATTTAGGACTTTTTCCTTTAGTTAGTGACTACTTCCCTGGTGTACTAGGAATTTATTGCATTGATGGTACCAAAAATGTTGGCTTTTTAGACAACTGGGCAAATGTCTCTAGAATTATAGAGACCTTTTCTTAATTCTCAGCTTATTGCCCCTCCTTGGGCATTTCCATCACAGATGCACTATCTGTCTATACTTATGGAAGTGTCTATTTTCTTACCATATGTTAATTCTTCCCACCTTTTCCACTATTCCCACATGATTGTGTCATTTAGGAATCCTTTCAGAACCCAAAGTTTCTGCTTTGAGGGTTGGTAACCTGGAATGTATTTCTAGTATACAATCTACTATATTCATCACTATTGTCTTAACCTGCCCAACAAGAGCATAAAAAGTAGGATTCTCTATCCTTATTGGGTCAAGATGGGAATTCTCAGGCACTCATTCTTCTCTTTCCTAATCCCTAGTACCTTCTCCTGGTGCAACAACATTGCTCTTAGCAATGTGTTCCTCATGCTCTCCAATCATTTTTAAACTTCACCCTTTCTTCTACATAAGCAGAAGTCACTATAGGATATACTGGAGAATACTAGAATAGACTAAACACCTTAGTCCTATGTCTCTGTAGACTCAGAGAACCTTAAGATATGATACCAAACTTGAAACAACCACCACCAAACCAATAGCCAAATTGTTATTAGTTATGTGGAATAATCATAAGCAGCGGATTAACAAAAATCACTAAAATTAAAATCATTTTGCAAAGAGATCCATTTCCAGGAAAACTCTTTAAGGAAGAACTAAAACCTTATATACATCATTGTTCACATTGTACATGCATTGTAACCTTATATACATCATTGTTCACATTGTACATACATTGTACCATCTCGTACTAAATCCTAGGACTTGAGAGTACAGGCACAATAGACAGTACACTCAACTTGAGTTGTTACAGTTGTTCCTACAATTGTTGTCCTTCCTCTCCAAAATGGTCTCTACCTCCTTGTGCACGTCCACCTAAAAAATTGTGGATCCCACGAGGTGAGACAATTGTCCTAGAGAGAGATATAACTCTCCACCAATGATTTTATTATCACAGGTAAATAATATTAAACTGAACAGAGCTTCTTTTATAATAATAATCAAGATTATTCATTGTGGAAAAGCAGATTAGAACATTTCTCATCTTTTAAAGCATTGTAACTGTCTATGATAGGGCAGTAAATCATCTATTCACTTTATGAGGAATATGGAGAACATGTGTAACATTTACCCATCACACTATATCAACATCTCAAGCTTATCTTGTGATACGCATTATCATGGTATGATATCCATGAAACATTCTCATTTCTATCTATTGGCCTCAGCCAATCTGCTAGCCAGGTATTAGAACATGCAAATCTTATAAAATCATATCCAGGTATTGGGCTATGCCAATCCTGTGAAACTATTCCAGATATTGGACTATGCCAATCCTATGCAATTATTCTAGGTATTGGACTATGCCAATCCTGTGCAATTATTCCAGGTATTGGATTATGCCAATCATGTGCAATTAATCCAAGTATTGGACTATGCCAATCCTGTGAGATTGTTCCAGGCATTGGGTTATTAGCAATCCTATGACATTATTTGAGGTATTGGGTTATTACCAATCCTGTGTCATTATTCTAGGTATTGGGTTATTACCAATCATGTGCAATTATTCCAGGTATTGGGTTATTACCAATCCTGTGACATTATACCAGGTATTGGGTTATTACCAATCTTGTGACGTTATCCAAGGGGTTGGGTTATTATCAATCATGTGCAATTATTCCAGGTATTGGGTTATTACCAATCATGTGCAATTATTCTAGGTATTGGGTTATTACCAATCTTGTGACATTATTCCAGGGATTGGGTTATTACCAATCATGTGTAATTATTCCAGGTATTGGGTTATTACCAATCCTGTGACATTATTCCAGGTATTGGGTAATTACTAATCCTGTGCAATTATTCCAGGCATTGGGTTATTACCAATCCTATGACATTATTCTAGGTATTGGATTATACCAATCTTGTGCAATTATTACAGGCATTGTGTTATTACCAATCTTGTGAGATTATTCCAGGTATTGGGTAATTACCAATCCAGTGAAATTATTCTAGGTATTGGATTATACCAATCTTGTGCAATTATTCCAGGTATTGGGTTATTACCATTGTTGTGCAATTATTCTAGGTATTGGGTTATTACCAATCCTGTGACATTAATCCAGGTATTGGGTTATTACCAATCCTATGCAATTATTCCAGGTATTGGGTTATTACTAATCCTGTGACATTATTCCAGGTAATGGATTATACCAATCCTGTGCAATTATTCTAGGCATTGGGTTATTACTAATCATGTGAGATTATTCCAGGTATTGGGTTATTCCCAATCATGTGACATTATTCCAGGTATTGGATTATACCAATCATGTACAATTATTCTAGGTATTGGATTATTACCAATCCTATGAGATTATTCCAGGTATTGGATTATACCAATCATGTGCAACTCATCACTGAATACCACATCACCTTTACTAGGCATTATACCCTGGCCAAGCCATCATACTTATTCACATCCTTTATGTAATACAAGTATTCCTGTTATCTCCTTTAAGCATATTCAAAACACTATAGCCCTTATTTGTCTATAAGTATAAAACATGTATGATCAATATTTCATTATTATTATTGTATCCATTTATTATTATTATTGTGTTACTAAGTTTCCATTTCCTAGTTTATTTTTAACATTATCATCTCTTATATGAGACTGTATAAACATTTTGTTACCTCTCACTAGGCAACAACTATTCTTATGGCTCACCATGCCCATTAAACATCTTGTTACCTCTCACTAGGCAACAACTAATCACATGGCTCACAAGTCCCATTAAACATCTTGTTACCTCTCACTAGGCAACAACTAATCACATGGCTCACAAGGCCTATATAATTGTATTATATGCAACATCATAGCTCATACTTAGGTATGCTCATTATCTCATGCTACCAGCATGGTTTCAATATGGTTAAGGTTTCCCTTTGTTAACTAATTGTAGTTTTAAATCATATCACTACCCTTCGTTAGGTTTATGGTTTCCCTCTTTAAACCAACTGGGGTTTTCAAGTTCATTCATCGAGGATCATAACCCAAAATTCAGACTCTACACATATTAGGAGTATCAAAGTATAGTCATTACATGAGTGTTAAACAAGTATAAGTTTCTCTTTCATCCTTACTAGGGTATTGATTACATCATACACTATTAGGTTGGCTCAATCCTTCTCTCAAGGTACATTGGCCCATATTTACCAAAATATATTAAACCCTTCATGTCTTAAAGTATCATTTGACATAAAATACTACATGTATCAGTCAATCAAGCGTATTGGATTGAGGTGCTTCCTCCATATCGGGTATATAGGTGTAGGTATGCTTTCATATCGTGTATAGAGGTGTATCCTCATCACCATACCATACATCCATATCGTATTACCCAACCTTAGGGGTTTGCATATCGGGTTTCACAACACCATATTGAGTTTCAACATCATATCGGGTTAGAGGTGTATACTCAACATCATATCGGGTATAAGGTGTGTGCTTAACCCCATATCGTGCACAAGGTGTGTGTATGTGTCACTCATATCATCCATGAGGCATATATTCATCACCATATCATGATAGTGGTTGTATTCATATCATCATATCAGCTTACCATATCACCATCTAGGGTTTCAACACCATGTCGGGTAAGAGGTGTATGTGTGCTCACCATATCGACCTTGAGGTGTATGTGTGTGTCACCATATAATGCATAAGATATACATTCATCACCATATAATTCTAGAGGTGTAGAACCATCATTATATAGGGTTTCCATGTCATATCGGGTAAGAGGTGTATCCTTCAACACCATATCGGGTTAGAGGTGTTTCAACCCAATATCGAGTTGCACCATGACGATGTCATCACCATGCAATGGGTGAGATCACTTTGCTATGCCCGATACCAAGGCCCTATGCACGATACTCCTTCACCTTTGCACAATACCAAGACTCTATGCATGATATCTAAGATTAAGGGGGTGATAGATTTCAAAAAATTCCACTAGTATGTGAAGGGAAGGATATATATACTTGAGGTTGATGAAAAAGTGTATATATGAGGTGTTACCATTTTAAGCTACAAGGTGCCACGTGCCCATGCATGGTTGACCCTTGTCCTTGCATGCACTTATATTTATCTTGGCATGCAAAACACTTGAGGATAATCCAGAGATAATATTTCGGCCATTAGTTATCTTGTTTGATAAGATGTCTTATCTTTATCTCATAAATTATGTAAACCGATACAACTTTTGCAAGGAGCATCTAACTCGTCATCGATCACCTCCTTGAGGTTATTAGGTCATCATGGACAAGGCCAAGAGATCAAAAACTGATATGGTATCCTCTCTATGGGTCCTTGGCCGATAGGCACTGCCATATGGACTCTACAACCCGATACAAGCTCAAATTAGGGTTTCACATTCAACCCTTTCTTGGTCTTTTCATCACCAATAGTATCATACTCAAATATGATTCAAACATGGTGCCTCCTTCTTTCTCTATCCTCTAAATGATACTAGGACTGAGTAGGGACACTCTGGAGGTGCAAATATGCATTTCAACCCTACATTTTAGGTAAATTACAACTTGCACCAAAATTGGTACACAAGTTACTAGCATTATTCAAACAAGTTCAAACTTAAAATTTAGGCTTTCCACAAGCCACCACCTTGAGGTATGTTAAAAAACATGAGGTATGTTCAACATATGACATATTGCACTATAACCCCTCATCTTGGGTAAATTGCATTTTGGTCGAAAATAAGAGAACATTGCTCAAACATTATTCAAACAGGACAAAATTTGAAACATAAGTTTGTCACCTGATAACAAAACACTTTATAGGGTTATATTAAATTTCTAAGAAACTTATTTAGGCTAAAAAAACAGGTCTAGTCTTAAACACAGGTTAGGGATATTACAATGTTGTCTCGTATATTTTGGACATGACGAGCAAATATTAGCCATATCTGGTGAAGGTCACTGGACTACTACAAAGAAAATCCTTAAGCATCCTAAAGTACTTAGAATCACTAAGGATTAGTTTATTGTTTATGGTTACGAGAAATATTTGGGTGAAATGGGTTACGCCGATGCAAGCTTCCAAATTGAAAAAGATGATTATCGGTTAAAATCTAGATTTGTGTTTTAGCCTTGATAACAGAATTGTTAGCTCGAAAAGTTTTGAGCAAGAGATAGTTATTGATACTACAATAAAACACGAGTACCTTGTTGTTTTGAGCACAAAAAAGGATATTGTATGGATCAAGAAGTTCACTGGATAAACTTGGGATGGTTCCAACCATTGATGATGCAACAGAAATACTGTGACAAGAGTGGAGCTATTGCATAGGCTAAGGGAACCATATAACATATTATGGCATTTTCATCTCATATGAGAGATCATTCATCAAGGAGATGTGAATATTTGCAAAGTACCAACTAGAAGCCAATGTTGCTTACTCACTGACCAAAGCGCGCAATACAAACATGATGGTTATGTTAAGATCACTCAGAATAAGATTTGTGGGTGATTGTCTCTAAGTGCAAGTGGGATTCCATCGGTATATAAGCCCATAGATCTAGTCATATGATGATTGGACTTAGGCATAATGTAATTGGTTTGAAAATAGAAAAGGTAATTATGACTATTATGTTTGGTTTAATCATGAGATGATGACACAAACCTGTTAGATGTCTAAAGAATTATGCTACTTGATGGCATATGTCTTCAGGTTGAGGACCTGAACAATGAGATCAAATGTAAGAGTACAACATTCTTTCTATGTCCCTAGTTGGATATTATTGTGGAAGCAAAATAGACAACAATAAAACATAAGACTAGAATGTGTGTTTATTGACAACTCATTAGTCATGATATTCGATATCAAGTCAAGCACATAGGTAGTTGTTATAGAGCATTGTACTAGGCAGACCCACCATGAGAGTGATACATGGAAACCATGTAATGGTAGTCAGATCGAATGTCAAAGTGATAGTGGTGATTATGGTTCTTATATGTAATCTCATTACACTCATCACATGTCATTCGATGAACTTTGACACCATCAAATGTGACCTTCAATAAGGGTTTCCATAAAGGTGGTGCTCGGGTACATTGTGACATATGGGGATTGACTGAGAGTGGCATAGATGAAATTTTCCCCTCCTAACGGGATTGATATCCTGGACACTTGATAAGTAAGATTGAGAATTGTATGGCCATACTCATGTGAATCAATATGTTATATGTGATCTCACATGTATCTCATACATTCTGCTCTAGTTTAAGGAACATTGATTGAATGTTAAGAGGATGATGATTCCATGCCTCATAATCAATCTGGATATCAGAGACAAAGAAACTATATGATCACAGTAGCATTGATCATGGATTATAGGTCAAATTTTTTCTTCAACTTTCTAAAGACTCGGGCATCAATGACGTGTTTCTAGATACCAATCATTGTTTGTGATGCCATTATCTGGTTATGGAAATACAATACTAATGTAATATGGGACATATAGGGTCAAACATAAAGGATACACTTGGAATAGGCATTTACTCATGGATAACATTTAATTTGGTTACTAAAAGTGTTTAGGTGATCAACTTAATGCAATATTGGTTGCGAGTCAGTCGATTGGGATGTCCAGTCGATCAGACTGGTATTCCAATCGATTGAATGGATTGTCTAGTCGATCGAATGAAAACCTTTTGAAACTGGATGATGGAACAAGCCAGTCAACTTGTTGGAGTGTCCAATCGACTGACTGGGCATTGGTCCTAGCATATGGACAAAATACTATGTCGACCAATTAGAGTGTCTGAATTGACTGACTAGATGTGAAACGACCATCTTGAGTAGGTCAAATGATAAATGATGTGTAATGATGTGCATTGATTGTGGAATTATGATGACTCCATATTCATCATGATTTTCAGTCACCATCATTGGCACAATTTGACTCATTACATTAACTTTTATCCCCTAAATATTACAAATTGCAATCTTGCTTCTTGACTAGGGTTTCTGTGATTTCATGCAGATTGAGCAAACCATGATGGAGACAGATCTTCAACTCGGATCACCATCTTGTTGCAGGCCCACCTTCACTCAAGATGCCTCTCACCAATCATAGATCATCCGATCACCGCCACATTCCTAATCAACTTCACCTCCTCCGTTGATCTCGAGCACATTTCCATCCACCTTCAACAAGACCCTCTCTCTCTAACCCTAAGATCACCACCCTTGTATTCTTCACCATCACCCTCACTTCCAATCTCAACCATCTGATCACAAATCAACACTTCCTCACTAATTACCCTTGCGATCTTGACCTTACTCGGTCTTGGCTCATGTGGTTTTGCACCTCTTCCATTCAGTTTGGGCCCCACCTTCCCTAGCGATCTCTCCACTCCTTTTCCTCTTCACGATCTTGACCCCCCCTCCCCCTCTCAGTTTGGAAAATGATTGGAGGGCTAGCGGTCTCAAGACCGCAAGGAGGAGTAGCGGTCTCAAGACCGCATGGCCCTCCCACTTCCTTCCCTCTGTTTCCTCCTCCACTGATCGTTGTGCCACTCCTTCCGCCATCTCTAAGACCACGACGACCTACTCTCCACAACCTTCGATATCATCCTCATCACCAACAACATCGACCACCACAACAGATCGGGATCCCTCTCCTCCACGATCTGCGGCCACCACCATCTCCACTTGCAACACTCGCCACCATCCACGACAACACATGCATTGTCCTCCTCATCGCCATGCTCTGTATTGCAACCTCCATCCTATTCACATATCCTCTGCACCGCATCCTCACCTTGGCGACGTTAAGCGTTGAATGGAGGAGTACATGATCACAATGGCGTTGTTGACTTCAATGCTCGTGATCTACGATCTGCTGCTCACAGTCTCAAGACCGTGTGGAGGTTTCACATTCTTCAAACCGTAAGGAGCCCCAAGCGGTCTTCAAACTGTTAGGATCCCCAAGCAGTCTTCAAACCATGAGGACCCCACAATCGTTGTTGCATCTCCACCTGCTCCTCGCGAGCTCCTCTTCTTTGACCTACAACATCCCTCGCTACTGCTATCGACCTCTACCATTCACACCTCATGCTCCACCTGTTGTCACTCCTCCTTCTCAGGAAACCAATGGTTTCCCAAAACCGTGAAGGGGGTTGTTGCCACCAAAATCGTGAAAGCAGGGATCGGCGAGACCGCAAGGAAGGAGCCACTTGCCCAAACCATGAGAAGATTGTGAGGAGGCTGCGATCTCTTTCATAAACTGCGAGGGCACCACCACATCGCTCTAAGACCATGAGAAGTAATCTTTCCAAAACCGCAAAGGCAGGACCATGAAGGATCATTTTCTTAAGACCAAACAGCCAAAACCAATAAGCAGCTAAATGGTCTTTGAGACTATTAAGTTTTCTTAAATGATGATCCAAGACTACTAGGTCAAGTCCCAATCCTATAAATATGGATGCACACCTACCTACTGAGAATCAGAACCGATACGCTGCCAGGCTGCCTAAACATAGGCCTGACCCCTGGAAAGGGATCATGATCCATCACTCTTCTCCATGATCCATCTACGTGCATCCACACTACATAGACATCCAAAGATTGCTCCTCCTGCTATGAGCAAGAACGATGAGAAGAGAAGGAAGGTGGAGAGAGAAGGTCTACCCCATCTGCCATGGTGTCCCTCGCTCCTCATTCAGATCTGCTCTGACGTGGCATAGAAGATTGTATCTTCACCGAGCTGCAACTATCTTCTGCATCATTCTCATGGCGGAATCTTACCTCTCTCTTATTTTTTTTTGTTCCTCACATCATGAGTGAGTAGTTTTCTTTTTTTGGGGGTGTGGGGACTAGCCCCGCTGCCCATGCTTATATGTCCTTTCATTAAACATTCCATTGCATGTATGTAACTTTTCATTTCGTTGTTAATTGTCAATGTGTGCTTGTGGATTGATCACCTGCTTGCATTTTATCTTGTTTGTTCCTATGTTGTGACAACTTCTACATGTAGGATTTGAATGTCGATTAACGTGGTTGACTCCCTAATGAGAAATTGGATGGGATTCCCTGAGGTCATAAGTGTGTGATCTGTGAGGGGACGAGCCATCTAGCCCATGGTAATGCTTCTGTGTGCCTAAACATCCTAACAGAGGGACAAAGCTTCAGTTGGATATCTATATCTTCAGAGCCATAAGTACATGATCCGGATGGTGATGAGAAATCTGATGCCTAAGGTGATGCTTACGCAAACCTAAACATCCTAACGGAGGGTTTGTAGTAGCTCTATTTGGATAGTTAGATCTTACATGGATGTTTGTGATTGGATATGTTTGCATGTGTAGTGGTGGTGAAACCCAGGACCACCCCAACGATCTTCATCATTAATCTAGATTCAACTTTAATCATGTACTTTACTTTTCTTGCACTTAGTTTAGTTAAACTCAAATCAACCTTTGTTCTAAATATTAGTCTTACTTGAGCTGGACTAGATTAGCAACGATTCTTAAAAACATTGTTCCATGGGATTCGATCCTCAACTATACTCTGAATAAGAACCGTCCTCTTGCGGGTGGTATTATTTCACAAGGTTTTGGTTAAAAACTCTGGGATTTCAACCCTGAGTGAATTTGTTAGTGCGATAGTAGACCACATCAAATTCTGGAACTATTGTCGGGGACAACTAAATCTATTAGTTAAATCTAGTTCTATTAAGGCTAATCTAGGATTTTTCTTTTTCTTTTCAAACAATCGATCATTCACTTGGATTCAGTACTACTCTATCCATCTCACTTCTAAAAGATCATTCCATTCCGGATACCCCCAAAGACTAGTGCATGCACCGCTCAAACAGTCCTGGACTCTCTACTAGCATTAACCTTGAGGTAGATAGAACTTTTCATTGTTAGAATAGAGAGAACCAAGCAAGGATGGCACAAGAGGTGGAAATATCCCGAAGGGTATCTCAAGCCCTTAATGCGCAAAGAGAAAGGCTTATGCAAGAAGCCAGAGCTACAGTTCAAGAAGAAATCCAAGAAGCACAAGCAGAAGAACTGTAGAAGGACCTTAGAGAATTCTCAATCCCTAAAGCTGTTGACATTCATCACCCGGTACAACCTCCTCCCATCAACACTCCAAATTTTGAGATAAGGGAACATTGAATCACCTTGCTTCAAAACAGCCCATTCTATGGTAAGCAAGGACAAGATAGTCAGTAGCACCTTCTGAGATTTATCGATCTATGTGCTATGACAAAGAAAAATGGAGTATCCGACGATGCCATCTGACTCTGTCTCTTCAAGTATTCTCTTGCTGATAGTGTTATAAGTTGGTACAACTCCTTGCAATGCGAACCCATCACCACCTGGGAACAACTTCAAAATGTCTTCTTGGAGAAGTTATAACCTCCTTCTTTGACCTATGAAATTAGGAGACATATAACTCAATTCACTCAGGTCCCTGGAGAATCCCTTACAGAAGCATGGGAAGAATACAAAGAGCTTCTACGCAAGTGTCCACACCATGGCGTTCCTAAGAATCTGCTCATCGAAATCTTTTATAGGGGTGTGGATGATGATATCAAGAAGTTTTTAGACTCCTCATCCAGAGGAAACTTCATGCATCAGAGTTACGACAGCACATGGAAGGTTTTCGCCCTTGGAGCTAAAAATCAAGCTAATCAGGGTAGATCTATAGGTAAAGGAGTGTTGAAGGTAGCTATGGCAGAAGCTATTCCTGAGTACAAGTCTATCACTGAATCCCTCAAGTTCTTAGTTGCCAAACAAGACCATCTTGAGTCATCCCTTGTTGCCTATGAAAGAAGATGCTCACCCCACAACAATAAGAACAGATCAAGTCAGCTTCACTATTCTGCAAAGCATGTAAAGGCACTGATCATTCTACGCTAGCCTGCAATGTTCTCTATGATGTTTTTTTAAGCAACGTTTATGGCCAAGGAGATAATGGTCAAATGGAAAATCTTAATGATGTCAACACTATCCCTGGTCAAGGATATTATAATCCGAATCAGAACAGGAACCATCTTGGTTTTCAATATGAAAATCATTTCGGAGCGAAAAACTCCCAACAACTTGGTTCAAACAACTAACAATGAGTTTCGCCGAGATTCCAGTACAACCAACAGAAAAACATCAGAAATCAAGGAAACTTTAGAGATAACTTCCCGAATAGGAACTACAACAATTACCAGAACATTTCTCATTTCTAGAATCCCAACCAAATCCCTTACCAAGTCCCTTATCAACAACAAGGGCAACAAGCCAATTCCATCTCCCCTGATGACAAACTAACGGCCATTGAGAAGATGCTACAGTCACAATAGACTATAATAGCTAACCATCAAGCCCATCAGAAGGCTATTGAATCCCAACTAGCTCAACTCGCAGCTAGCATGAAGCCACCTACTGGAGTTTTTGCTGGCCAACCAGAGAACAATCCTAAGCACCCAGAGCAACTGAAGGTTGTCACCACTAGGTCAGGAAAAGACTATTCAGATCCTCCTGTCAAGACACCTTTGGATATTATAGATGAGGATAACTTTGTGATTGTACAAGACTCTACAACACCTGAGTTTCAACAAAAAGGGGCAGTAATTGTTGATAAGACATATGAGGAAAGTTCTAAAAAACCTACAGTTACCAAAAAAGAAACACCAGAGCTAGAAGTGGAAGTGTACAAGCCTCGTCCCCTTTTCCCTACTTGTTTAAAGCAAACCAAGCTTGACACTTGTTTCAATAAATTCAAGGAAGTTATGAAGAAACTTCATGTTGATATACCCTTTCTAGATGCACTGGCTGAGATACCAGCCTGGATGAAATATTTGAAGTCACTCCTGACAAATAAATATATAACTGAAGAATATGAGACAGTCAAGTTAGCAATGACCACTTCTGACATTATTCAAAGCAAGATGCCAAAGAAGCAAAAAGATCCAGGATCCTTTGGGATTTCATGTCATATTGGTGACTCTTCATGTAAGAAAGGATTGGACGATCTTGGTGCTAGCATCTCTATCATGCCACTTAGCCTTTGTAAAAGGCTAGGATTTGTTGAACTGCTCCCAACTGGCATGACCATACAACTTGCAGATAACACTGTGACTCTCCCCTTGGGAATCATTGAAGATGTACCTGTCAAGGTAGGCAAAGATTCCTATGTTCCGGGTGACTTTGTCATCATGGACATAAAAGAAGACGCCAGACACCCTCTCATATTTGGCCATCCGTTCCTAGACACTACAAAATCTCTAATTGATTTTGAAGCAGGAACCTTACTCCTTCGACTAGGTAAATAAACTCTCGAATTCAATGTTTTTGAAAGTATGCAAAGACCAAGCATGCAAGAAGAAGTCTACTTGATTAATTGCATGGAGAAGATGTCACTCCTCACGCAAGAGGATTATGAAGAAGAAGATCCTTTAGGAGTGGCTCTGACTAATCCAAATGCAGATAGTTCACTTCACAAACAAGTGAAAAATTATGTTCTCTACCTCGACACTGTTGGAGAAGATCGTGAAGCCAAATTTGAGGAACGAAAGTCTGTGAATGTTACTAAAGAACCGTGTGAGAAACCAAAAGCCCCTGAAATGAAGCCTCTACCCATGAGACTGAAGTGCGTCTTTCTAGATGATCTCAAGGTCTGCCCAGTCATCATAAATTCAGATCTAATGACAGAACAAGAAGATAAACTCCTGACAAAATTAAAAGAAAGAAGAAAATATATTGGCTACAAGATGAGTGATCTCACAGGGGTCACTCAAGCGCTTTGCATGCACAAAATCCCCATGATGGAAGACCAAAAGCCGACTGTCGAACATCAAAGGAAGCTTATTCCAAACATGAAGGAAGTAGTATGTCGTGAAGTCATTAAACTACTCACTACTGGAATCATCTACCCTATATCTGACTCGCCATGGGTGAGTCTCATACATGTTGTTTCGAAGAAGGGTGGAACTACTATGATACGAAGTGAATACAATGAACTCATCCCCACTCGAACAGTCACTGGATGGAGGATGTGTATCTATTACAGGAAGTGGAACAAGGAAACACGAAAGGATCATTTCCCGATGCCTTTTCTTGATCAAGTCTTAGAACAGTTGGCTCACCAAGAATATTTTTGCTATCTCAATGGTTACTCTAGATTCTATCAAATTCCTATACATCCAGATGACCAAGAGAAAACAACTTTTACTTGCCCATTTGGAACATATGCCTTTAGAAGGATGTCGTTCGGTCTCTATAATGCACCTACAACTTTCCAATGTTGCATGGTGGCTATATTTCTTGGTCTCACTGAAACTATCATGGAAGTTTTATGGACAACTTTTCCATTTACAGAGATTCTTATGACTTGTGCCTAAAGCATCTCTCCCTTGTCCATCTTGTGTTAAACTGGGATAAGTGTCACTGTATGGTAAAGGAAGGCATTATCCTTGGCTATAGAGTCAGCAGTAGAGGGATCGAAGTAGACAGAGTGAAAATCGAAGTGATTTCCAAACTCGCTATCCCAAAAAATGTAAGAGAGTTTTGCGCGTTCCTTGGTCATGCAGGCTTTTACAGATGTTTTATAAAGGATTTCTCCAAGATAACCAAACCGATGACAAATTTGTTGCTAAAGGATGTTGATTTTCATTTTGATGAAGAATGTGTCAAGAGTTTCAACAACCTGAAGCATGCCCTTACAACAACACCCATCATCAGAGCTCCTGATTGGGATCATCCATTTGAAATCATGTGTGATTCCATTGATTACACCGTGGGTGCTATTTTATGCCAATATATAGAGAAGAAACATTATGTGATCTACTATGCATCCAAGACCCTCGATGAAGCTCAGAGGAACTATGCAACTACTGAGAAGGAGCTCCTTGCAGTCATGTATGCTTTTGACAAGTTCAGATCCTACCTCATTGGTTCTAAAATCATTGTCTACACAGATCATGCCGCTATCCGTTACCTCCTAGCAAAGAAAGATGCAAAGCCCAGGTTAATCAGATGGATTCTCCTCTTGCAAGAATTTAATCTGGAGATAAGAGATAAGAAAGGTACAGAGAATTTTGTCGCAGACCACTTGAGTCGTATCCACAACCATGGACACTGAAAATATCCCAATCAATGACTCTCTTCCAGACAACCAACTCATGAAAGTCTCAGAAGCTACCCCTTGGTACTCGGACTATGTGAACTACCTCACCGCTGGTGTCATCCACCTTGAATGCACCGGAAATACACTAAAGAAATTCATGCATGATGTGAGGTAGTATCACTGGGATGAGCCATACCTCTTCAAGCTCTGTGTTGATGGTCTCTAAAGACATTGTATCGCTGAGGAAGAAGCCCAAATCATTTTCGAGCAATGTCACTCAGGCCCAATTGGAGGCCATATGAGTTCTAAGAAAACTACCTTAAAGGTTTTGCAATGTAGTTTCTTTTGGCCAACCATATCCAAAGATTACTACAACTTTGTTCTAGCATGTGATAAATGTCATAGAATAGGTAACATTATGAAAAGAGATGAGATGACGCTTAAACTGTGGCAAGAAGTTGAGTGTTTTTATGTTTGGGGTGTGGACTACATGGGTCCATTCCCATCTTCACATGGATTTTCCTACATCCTAGTCGCGGTGGATTACGTATCAAAATGGGTAGAGGCCATACCAACCGTAACTAGCGATTCCAAACCAGTTATCAAGATGTTCAAAGATATTATTTTTCCCCATTTTAGAGTCCCACGCACTGTGATATCCGACGGAGGTTCTCATTTTCTGGAAAGAAGCTTTGAAGCGTTGTTAAGAAAATATGGTGTAATGCATAAGGTAGCTTCCCCCTACCACCCAAAAACAAGTGGGCAGGTAGAGGTTTCTAACCGTCAACTCAAGGCTATCTTGGAAAAGACAGTAGGCCACAATCGAAAAGATTGGTCAGTGAAAATCAATGATGCCTTGTGGGCCTACCGAACCGCTTTTAAGACTTCTCTTAGAGCTACACCATTTTGATTAATCTATGGAAAGTCATGTCACCTGCCTATAGAACTTGAACACAAAGAATGGTGGGCAATCAAATAGCTAAATTTTGACCTGAACAAAGCTGGCCAAGCCAGGATTCTACAACTTCAAGAACTGAATGAACTTCGGATGACAACTTATGAGAATGCATGAATCTACAAAGCACGCACCAAGCTTTGGCACGATGGTCATCTGAAAAGAAAGGACATTCAAGTGGGAGACCAAGTTCTACTGTTCAACTCAAGACTGAGGTTGTTCCCAGGGAAACTCCATTCTCACTGGTCTGGACCATACATTGTCAAGAGTATCTACCTGCATGGTGCTTTCATTTTATGGAGTGAACAATTAAGAGAATTTGTGGATAATGGCCAACGCTTAAGGAGATATTTCACCTCAACTGACATAGGCACCAAAGCAATGTTGGATCTTACCAATCTGACGTATCCACCAGAAAATTGAAAGATTCACGTCGAGCCATCAACGAAAAACAAAGGCACTTGTCAGGAGGCAACCTAATCAATAATTTTGTTTTTACTTTTAGTTTTGAATTAGAAAAATTTCCTTAAATTTGTTTTCACCTTTTAAGAAAATTTTGCATCGAACAGATATCGCATCGCATGATGCTATCTTAAGTTCTGACTAGTATCATTTTTGAGATTTTCAGACGCAGGACGCACACTGATTGGAACGCAACCACATCTGGTGGTCCACCCGGCATGAATTTTCCCCTCCATCTCAGATTTAGAGTTTGCTCAAGACAAGCCAAATTATAAGTTTAGGGTGGAGGGTGGGTGGTATGTACTTTACGTTCTACCCACACCCATCTATTTCAGACTTAAGATATCATCGCTGCATTTTTGATAAAAAAATTTAAAAATTTTAAGTTTTCATAGAAATTGTATAGAAACTTGATGAACTTTTGACGCTTTCTGTTTCGATAAAAGCCATTACCTAGCTGGATAGTTTCTCTCTCTATGCATTTTGAATCATTATACCCTCCTTATTCGAAGCAGATTCTCAAAAGGGCCATTTTTTGAAAACTAGCATATTGATTAAAATCATCTTGTGAAGCTTATGAATCCTAACATCATGATCCTTCTGAAAAATGGCAAGTTTATGTCGAACTAATAGGGATCAAACACGTCGTGCTTCCTAACTGACTAGTGGAACATGATAATCTCCCATTTTGTGATGTTATCTCACTAGTTTTTCTCAATTTTCCATACTCTTTCTTAGATAAATTAGATAGAATCCTTAACTTCTCACTTTATTGTAAATATACCAATAGACTGACATTTATCCTTTTTCTTCTTACAGAAAAACCCAAAAAAAATTGCAAAAAGCCCCAAACGGTCCCAAGATCAAATGAAGTCCAAATGGTCTCAAGACCGTATGAACCCAAATGGTCCCAAGACCGAATGAAGGCCAAACGGTCCCAAGACCGAATGAAGGCCAAACAGTCTCAAAACCAAATGGAAGCCAAACAGTCCCAAGACCGCATGAAGGCCAAACGGTCTCGAGACCGAATGGAAGCCAAACAGTGCCAAGACCGCATGAATTCAAATGGTCCCAAGACCGTATAAAAGTCAAATGGTCCCAAGACCATATGAATCCAAACGGTCCCAAGACCGTATGAAGGAAAAATGGTCTCAAGACCGAATAAAAGCCAAACGGTCTCAAGACCGCATGAAACCAAACGATCTCAAGACTGTATGAACCCAAATGGTCCCAAGACCGAATGAGTCCAAATGGTCCCAAGACTATTTGAGATTCCTTGGAAGCCTATAAATAGGACCAAAGGAGTCCTCATTTGGCATTGAATTGTTGGACGTCCAGAGGCTGCCCCAATCACTCCAAAGCTACTCATCCTTCATCCTTTGCCCCAAGGCTTTCGATCCAAGATCCACATTCCATCCTCAAGCTACTTCCTCTCTGATCAACATAGAAGGTGGGAAGTGAAGGATTCTTCATCAAGGCAACCATGTGGTGTGAAGATAGTTACTCTCTACTCCAAGGGGTCGACCTTCCTCCCTCCTACGTGGAGATGATGCTTTCTTTCTCTCTTCCTACCTCCTTCTTTGTTCTTGCCATGAACGAGTAGTCCCATACACTAGGGTGCGGGGAGTAGCCCCGCTACCCATTTTTTCATTTCATACATTGTAATTCATGAGTTTGCAATAGAAAAATACTATCTTTTCAATTCAACATCAATCGTTTAATGAATGCTAGTTGCTTGATCACCAACTTGTGTTATCTATTATCTACTAGTGCAAACTATCTACATTTATACTTTTAGATTCGAATATTGACTGCATGTTGGTTCTAGATGTATGTAGTCACCATACATCTGTTCGGTATCTAGGAACGTTTCTCAAGGGGTGGATTAAACTCACCTCCATCATTGTACTTTCATACTATGAAATGGAATCATTTAACGTATGAAAGTACAACCTTGATGGGTCAAGGAACAAACTTTGTGAGGGGAGTGATGCAAAGTAAGTGACCATTCATTTGGGGATGGCTAGCATTGCAATACTCCCACATTTCTAGTAGTTAGTTATCCAAAAGGAAGCTAGTCTACAAAGATACTAACTGTTTAGACTCTCTTCTTTGCAAGCCATGTTTTTATGACGAATATTTTGATCCATGTGTAGTGGTGGTGAAACTCGGTCACATCCTAGTGGCTTCCAAAATATTGTTTTCAACCTTAAATTTACTTTTCTGTCATTTACTTTACTTTGCACTATAGTTTAATCATAAAATCAACTCTTTGATCTAACTTCTAAGTAGATAAGTAGAACTATTACATTTTCCATCTTGTTAAACTTTTAACAAGACTATTGTCTTGTGGATTCGACCCATAACTGTACTATGATAAGACTTCCATGTATCTTAGCATACATGGGTGGAGATCTTATTATAGCACACAAAAGGCTAAACTTAGAGACCTACTATCTCTAGGATTTTTAGTGGTGCACGCAACTCCATGCGAGTGGAGGCTCCATCAAAAATCGGCATCATTGTCGGGGACAACGAAATATTTTAATTCCATTTGTCAACTTGCTAGTTGATTAGGATTTTACACTTTACCTTGATAATTACTTCATATATCTTTTTGCCCTCGTCATTTCTCCACATCGTCTAAAGTGTGATTTTTCTTCTACTCAGGTAGAAAACATGTATGCAACCTTCGCATAACATCAGATTCTCCCCTGAACCAGAGTACGACTTTGAGGTAGAATGAAGCTTCCACCGACACATCAGACTCAACTACCAATGAGCCAGACAGATGGCTGAAGAACAACGCCAGGCTGCCTTAGTGCTGGAAAGAGTCAACGCAGCCATAGCAGCTTAGACAACACAACTCATCATTGATACAGATGCTCAAATTCAAGTTGAAGTTCGTGCTGAAGAGCAAGTCCATATCCGAACCGAAAATGAAGCAGCCACAGTAGCTGCTCAACTCTTGATAAGGAATAAGCAGCTTTGAGATTATGTTGTCCCCAAGAACTCTGAAGATAATCACCCAATCCAGCCACCTCTCATTGATGCTCCCAACTTTGAGATCCAAACACAATGGATCCAAATTATGCAAGGCATCTCATTCTCTGGGAATGCTAGAGAGGATTGCATGGATCACCTGAAGCAATTCAAGACACTATGTCAATTGGTACCACAAGGCGGAGCTACTAATGATGCAATCATGCTTAGACTCTTCAACTTTACTCTATCTGGAAGAGCATTGAGTTGGTATAACTCATTAGATGGAGAGCCAATCACCACTTGGGATCCCTTGGAAGAAACATTTTTGAAAAAGTTCTTTCCTCCCTCATTGACCTACCATATTAGGGGACAGATCAACCAATTCTCCCAACTTCCTAGAGAATCTCTAGCAAAATCCTGGGAAAGGTTTAAGGAATTACTGAGGAAATGTCCACATCATGGAATCTCACAACATCAGCTCATAGAAACATTCTATAGAGGAGTAATTGATGACATTAAGAAGTTTTTGGATTCCTCATCTGGGGGAATTTCATGAGAAAGAATTATGAAGATGTCTGGAAGATTGTCACACTTGGAGCCGAGAACCAATCTAATTGGGGAAGGCCATCTACTGGAGGAGTTCTAAAGGTTTGTAAAGCTGAGGAATCTATAGAGTTGAAAGCCATTGCCAAAGCTCTAAAAACCATAGCTCATAAGCACCAAGTTCTTGAAACATCGTTTGGGGAATATGATAGAAAGAAGAACTCCCAAGTTCAACAAGTTAAAGCAGCTACTGAAACTTGCGAAGCTTGTCATGCATATGATCACCCCCACATTATCATGTGGCCTCTTATATAATGTAATGATGGATCTACAACTACCGCAACTACAATATGAACCAATTATTGAACATCCTAAGGATCATATACATGAACAAGTGAATTCTATCCACTCCATACCAAGCCTAGTATATTATAATTCAGATCAACAGAGAAACTATCCCAGTTTTTAGTATGGGAATCCTGCGGGAACTGCCAACCCGCAGCATCAGACACAAGGTGGGTCATCCAATAGATTACCACCTGGATTTCAAAGAAATTATATACAAAATCAAGGAAATTATAGGGGTGGGCCTCAAAGTCTTGTCTACCCAAGAAATTCTTCTACATACTACCCTCTGTTGCATCCAAAATTGCAACAAACTCAACTACAACAACCAAAACAAATTCAATTACCAACACCTCAGCAACAACAACCGCAAGGGTAGCAGCAAGCTACACAATATCAACAAAAAATGATTCGCCTTTGCCAACAGATGAGTTATCCATGATTAGGCAAATGTTGTAATCTCAGCAGACCATGCTTGCCAATCAGCAAGCCCAACAAAAGGATGTGGAAACTCAATTGACACAGATCGCAATCCAACTAAAACCTCTGGTAGGTACTTTTGCCGGTCAGCCAGAAATAAACCCGAGACACGATCAACACAGACCGGAACAACTGAACGCATTCACAACAAGGTCTGGCTGTGTCCTTGCTGAAGTCACCAATGTTATTCACGAAGACGAAGATATAACTGAAGTCAACCGAATTGCAAGCAAAAATCAAGAAACTAAAAAATCTATAGAGGATGGGAAGGAAAAGGAAAAAAATAAGTTACCAAGGAACATAAGTCCCACCGTATAAGCCTAGGATACCCTAACCAGGTAGATTGAGAGAAATTAAATTGGACACTAGATTCCAGAAATTCAAGGAAGTTATAAAGAAGCTATTTTTCGATATTCCATTCCTCGATGCTCTTTCTGAAATCTTGGCTTGGTCCAAATAACTGAAGACTTTACTATCAAAGAAATATATGACTGAAGAACATGAGACCATCAAATTAGCTCAAACTACTTCTCACACCATTCTCAATAAGATGTCGAAGAAGCAGAAGGACCCTGGATCCTTTGGCATCTGATGTTCTATCGTAAATCCCTCTTGCAAGAAAGGATTAGCCGATTTGGGGGCCATCATATCCATTATGCCATTTTCCATGAGTAAAAGTTTGGGCTTTACAGATTTTCTACCCACAACAATGACAATTCAATTGGCTGATTCTACCATCACTACACCTTTGGGAATTATTGAAGATATCCTGGTAAGAGTAGGGAAAGACTGGTATGTTCCCTGTGACTTTGTTATTATAGATATAAAAGAAGATCTGAGGTATCCAATAATATTTGGCAGACCCTTCCTTGCTCCAGCCAGAGCACTAATCGATGTTGAAGCTGGCACCATTACCTTAAGACTAGGAAAGGAAGTTGTTCAATTCAGAGTCTTTGATAGCTTAAAAGGTCCTAGCATCCACAAAGAAGTTTTTCTTCTTGAAGCAATTGATAAAATGTCTCAGTTAAAGAAAGAACCTTCCGAACCATCTAATGATTTGGAAAACATCTTAACAAATCCATAACCTAAATTCTCAACCGACAAACTAGTTCAGCAATGTCTGCAATACCTTAAACAAGCTGAAGAAACCCCCAAAGATACCTTTGAGGAGTTGAAATTTGTCACCACTTTGGAAACCGCAGAAGTACCCAAGACACGTGGGATGAAAACCCTACCAGTTGGGCTCAAGCATGTCTTCCTTGACGAAGAAAAATTATGTCTGGTCATTATTAGTTCCACTTTAATAGATGACCAAGAAGAAAGATTACTTATTGAATTAAGAAAGCACAAGAAAGTCATTGGATACAAGATGACTGACCTAATAGGAATAAATCCAGCTCTGTGCATGCACATATTACCCATGGTAGAAGAGTTTAAACCTTCACGGGAACACCAGAGGAAACTAAACCCAAATCTCAAAGAGGTGGTTCGCCTCGAGGCTCTTAAACTCCTAAAAGCCGGTATCATTTATCCAATTTCCGATTCTTAGTGGGTTAGTCCGGTCCAAGTAGTCCCTAAAAAGGGGGGAACCACTATCATTTTGAATGATAAAAATGAAATGGTGCCCACAAGGACGGTCACCGGATGGAGGATGTGTATCGATTACAGGAAATTGAACAAGGCAACAAGAAAAGATCACTTCCCTCTACCTTTCCTTGATGAGGTCCTTGAATGTCTAGCCCGCCAAAAATTCTTTTGCTATCTTGATGGTTATTCAGGGTTTTATCAAATTCTGATACACCCTGAATATCAAGAAAAGATGACTTTTACTTGCCCCTTCGGAACTTATGCCTTTAGAAGGATGCCTTTTGGACTTTGTAATGCACCCACAACATTTCATAGGTGTATGTCTGCCATATTCGCAGGATTGACTGAGTCCATCCTGGAAGTTTTCATGGATGACTTTTCAGTTTATGGGGACTCTTTTGACAATTGTCTGCTTAACCTCAGTAGAGTGCTACAAAGATGCGAGGAAACAAATCTGATCCTTAATTGGGAGAAGTGTCATTTTATGGTGACAGAAGGAGTTGTCCTCGAGCATCGAGTGAGTGAAAGAGGGATTGAATTAGACAAAGCAAAGATAGATGTCATTTCAAAACTGACACGACCAAAAGACATCAAGGGAGCACGAGCCTTTTTGGGCCATGCCAGATGTTATCAAAGATTTTTCAAAGATTTTTCAAAAATAGCAAAACCCATGTCTCACTTGTTGACTAAAGATGCAGATTTCAATTTTGATCAAGAATGGCTACGCGTCTTCATGACCCTAAAGAATGCCCTGATATCGACACCTATACTAAGAGCCCCTGACGGGTCACAACCCTTTGAGATAATGTGTGTCACCAGTGACTACGCTATAGGGGTAGAATTAAGGCAGAGAATAGATAAGAAACCCTATGTGATATACTATGCATAAAAATGCTTGATGAAGCCCAAAAGAACTATACTACTACCAAAAAAGAGTTCTTGGCAGTCATCTATGCTTTTGAAAAATTTCTCTCTTATCTGATTAGATCAAAAGTAATAGTATACATAGACCACTCCGCAGTAAAATATCTGATTCAGAAACAAGATACAAAACCCAGACTTATTTGGCAGGTGTTGATGCTTCAAGAATTTGATTTGGAAATAAAAGATAAAAGTGGGGTGGAAAATGTCGTCGCTGACAATTTAAGTCATATTGAGCCTCAGGACGAAAACAACATACCTATCTGAGACTCTCTACCCAACGATCAACTCATGAAAGTCACCACTGGATTTCCTTAATATGTCGATATAGTAAACTATCTAGCTATGGGAACTTCCCACCCTGCTGGTTCCTTCCACGACAGAAAGAAATTTCTTCATAACGTCAAGCAATACTTTTGGGATGAACCATATCTTTTCCTCTTATGCGTAGATAGATTATTCTGCCACTGTCTCCCTGAAGAAGAAATTATTCCAGTCTTAGAACACTGTCATTCTGGCCCCACTGGAGGGCACATCAGTTCATAGAAGACCGCCCTTAAAGTCCTACAGTCAGGATTCTTCTAGCTAACAATAGCGAAGGATGTCCATGAATTTGTGCAATCTTGCAATAAATGTCAACTGTCTGGAGGGATATCGAAACGAAATGAAATGCCACTAACTCTGTGGCAGGAGATCGAACTTTTTGATGTATGGGGAGTGGACTATATGGGTCCATTTCCCCCATCTTATGGATTCTCTTATATTTTGGTTGTTGTGGACTATGTATCCAAATGGGTAGAAGCTATACCCACTGTATCTTATGACTCTAAGCTTATTCTTAAGCTTTTCAAGGGTATCATCTTTCCTAGATTCAGAGTCCCTAGAACAGTTATATCCAATGGGGGGTCACATTTCTTAGAAAGAAGATTTGAAGCTCTTTTGCGAAGATACAGAGGAAAACATAAGGTCGCTATGCCTTATCATCCGTACACTAGTGGCCAAGTTGAAGTCTCAAATAGACAATTGAAGGCTATCTTAGAGAAAACTGTCAACAGAAACTGCACAGATTGGTCCACCAAACTTCCTGAAGCTCTCTGGGCATATCGTACTTCTTATAAAACACCAATAGGAACAACACCATTTCGTTTGGTGTATGGGAAGTTGTGCCATCTCCTAGTTGAATTAGAACACAAAGCAATGTGTGCTATCAAACAATTGAATTTTGATTTCAAAAGTGTCGGTGAATACAGACAACTCCAATTACAAGAGTTAGAGGAACTAAGAATGACTGCCTACCAGAATGCCAGGATCTACAAAGAGAAAACTAAAATGTGGCATGACGGCCACTTTAAAATGAAAGATATCATTGTCAGAGACCAGGTCCTTCTTTTCAACTCCAAACTCAAAATGTTTCCCAGAAAACTCCGCACAAAATGGTTCGGGCCCTTCACTATCAAGCATATCTATCCAACTGGAGTTGTCATCATATTTAATGACAATGGAGGAGAAAGGATTGTTAATGGCCATAGACTGAAAAATACTATACTCCAACTAATAAACTCCAAGACAAACTATCAACATTCAGGACTCCACAACATTAAATTGATCAAGTTAGAATTTCATCAAGCTAGCGACGTAAAACCAAAGCGCTACTTGGGAGGCAACCCAAGAACTGAGTATCACCTGTCGTTTTCATTTTGTTATAGCTTTTGATACTTTTTTTCTAGCTCTCCTTGTTCATAAAATATAATAATATAATAATATAAAAATATAAAAATATAAAAATCATTGACCAAATTAGTTTTATCTTGATAGTTTGGACCCAAACGGTCTTGAAACTGTTTGGACCCAAACGGTCTTGAAACTGTTTGGAACCAAATGGTCTTGAAACTATTTGGACCCAAACAGTCTTGAAATCATTTGGTCCTCGTGGTCTTGAAACCGTTTGGCCCTCACGGTCTTGAAACTGTTTGGCCCTAACAGTCTTGAAACCGTTTGGACCCAAACGGTCTTGAAACTGTTTGGTCTCAATGGTCTCGAAACCATTTGGATCCAAACGATCTTGAAACTATTTGGTCTCAACGGTCTCAAAATAATTCAGACCCAAACGGTCCCAAGACCGTTTGACCTAAGGAGAATTTGTATAGTCACCTCTCCTTTTTCTATAAATACTCCTCGACCCCTCCCTTTTTCTTTCCTTTGATTCCTGAATCTTCTCTCACGCAAACCTTGTTCCACTCCTTCCAGTTTCTCTGCTCCCGCGCGACCCGTTCACGCTCTCCGTTCATGCCGCTTCCTCACTCCCTCGATTCCGAGCTCACTTCCACCATCTCTGTGCATGCTCGTGCAAGCTGCTCTGTCCTCTCCTCTGTCGATCTATCTGTTGCGACCATCTCCTCATCACAGCAAGGTAGAGGACGCTCGCAACCATCACCATCGCTACAATGTGTCTTCTCTTCTTTTTACAATCACTGCTATCGCTACCGCAGACACCACCGTTGCCGGCGCCATCGTCATCGGCACCATTTTTGTCGCCCCTGTTGCTTCACCTTCCTAACAGGTTTGGACCCAAACGGCCATGAAACTGTTTGGAGTGCTACCGTTTCGATCCAAATGGTCTTGAAACCGTTTGGACCCAAATGGTCGTGAAATAGTTTGGAGTGCAACCGTTTGGATCCAAATAGTCTTGAAACCATTTGGATCTAAAAGATCTTGAAACTGTTTGGACCCAAACGGTCTTGAAATCATTTTGAGCCAAACGGTCTTGAAACTGTTTGGACCCAAACGGTCTTGAAAATCACAATTTCACCTTTAACTGTTTCTCTCCTAAAAAAATTTCAATGTTGCATGATGCACCCCTATTTTAGGGCTTCATCTTGTGTTATTTTGCTCTTGAATCACATCTATACCTGTTAGATTGCATGTCATTCCCCCTAATATGCTTATTTGTATAAAATGCACTTATGGACATCATTTGCGTGTTTTTTAGGCATTCAGACCACACTTGATGGAAGAGAGAGAGAAGGAGTGATCCTAGGGTTCCTCTACCCTTGGAGAGACCCAAAGTGAAGTCCAAGGCTCCCTCAACCTACTCTTAGTGGCCAAAGATCATTTGAAGCAAAGATGTCCAAGAAAATCCAAAGATCCAAGTCAAGGTGCTGCCCCAGGACCCAGCACGGCCGTGGTACCACAGAACGGCCGTGCTAAATGACTTAGAAATTAACAGGCTCAACATCCAAGTGAAGCAGAGAACACCACGGCTGTGCAATGGGCAGACACCACGGCCGTGCTCCACAAAACGGCCGTGGCACAGCAGAGCAAAACGGCCGTGGAGCAGCACCACAACCACCCCCACCAAGCCCACCACGGCCGTGCCATACACCACGGCCGTGGCAGACCACCACCACCATGGCCGTGACCGTTTTGACCACCAACCTGACATTTTGCAATTTAATTCCCACGATCGTGCCCCAGACACCACTGCCGTGGCCTACCCTGCCCACCACGGCCGTGGTACCCCACCACGGCCGTGCTACTCACAGAATCCAGCCACTTTTCCACTACTTTCCCCATTTTACCCCTAACTTAACCTAGTGCTTCCCCCACACCTATATATACCTAGGTGGTGACTGGGGCATGAGGCTGGCTACCTTCTACCACCTCCTAGCTCCCCAAATCGCCACCCACTCCATTCCACTCCAAATCCACCTCAAATCCACTCCATTTCACCATTTCCACCACATAACCCCCCATATCTAAGCCTTCCATCCACCTCCCACCATCATCCCACTCCATTCCATCCAAGAAGAAGGAGGAGGACGACCTGTTGCTGCTGGAGAGAGGATTGACAACCACTACTTCGAGCTCCATGGCCACCTCCATCTTCTTCTCCTTTCTTTTTGTACTTTCTATTTCCATGAGTAACTAGGCCCCCTTAAGTGGGCTGTTTGGGGTCAAATATGTTACTTTGATACCATGTTGGGGGAAAATGACATATAAACTTTGTAATTCCATTTGTTAATGATTATTTTCTATTTGCATCTCATTCTCCATGGATTGCTTGTTGGTTTGTGTGTGAAATCACTTAGGAATTTAGGCAAATTGCTTATATGTGTGAATTTTGGGATTTGCCCCTAGGTCCAATTCTTGGATCCCTAGGTTGCCTCCCATCTTCCTACATCTTAATCAATCTCCCTAAGCCTAAGTGAGAGATCTAAGTAGCTAGATTGGATAATTCTAGTGCAATTAGCATGGAGCCTTCTCAAGGCTAGAATGTGGGGAAATTGGGGCCCAAAACCCTAATTTCACCCCCCATTACTACCCTCGGCCCCTAATTGCCCTAGGAATGTCTAATGTAGAAACCTAGACTTGATTAGACTCTAATTGGATTAAACCTAATCCCTAACCCAATTGAGCCTCGTAAGGGTAGTAGGGGGTGTTAGGGACTAGTTCCCCTATACACAACCTAGCATATCCATGGCCAGTTAGTAGCTTAGGCTAATTCATTAGACTCTAACTTGTTGTTTGGTTTGGATAATCTAAATGGAATCATAATGTTCACATGTCACCCCCCCCAATTTAAGTGATAAGTTCATACCCCTAAACAGCCCACACATCTCTTTACTGTTTAAAACCCTAGTTTTGTCCTTGCTTAGCTTAGTTAGTTCTTTTCCTGCTTAGTTAGCTTCTTGCCTTGTTCTTGCCTTGTTTATGTTAGATTAGCTATTTACTTGCTTTCTTGCCTTCCTCTTGCTTGCCTTAGTGTAATTTGCCTTTCCATACCTAGCTTAATCCTTTCTTGCTTGTTTAGCCTTAACCTAGTCTAGGGTTAACGTAGATTTCATTCCTGCCTTTAATTGCTTGCTTGTTTATCCTTAGTTAACAATCAAAATCAACCTTTAAACCCTTAACCCTAGTCTTCGTAGTAGGAACCTAGCCAAACTAACCTAGCTCTAGTGCCCCCTCTTTTCCCTGTGGATCGACCCTATACTTGCCACCTTCCTATACTACGACACGACCCCGTGCGCTTGCGGGTGTAGTTGTCTTAGTAGAAGTAGGTGCGTTAGTTAGGTTTATAAATTTCGAAAGTGTATCCACCGTGCGCTCCGACCTCGTGGGGTGTAAAATCACCACTAGCGGAGACGCACCAAGCTTTCTGGCACCGTTCCCGGGGAATAGAGGCGCTCGGCCTAGCTAGTTAGTTTTGCTTTGACTTTTCCTACTGCCCTCATCATTGCTATTCTTTATTCATTTTTCTTTGCATTTCTTGTGTATATTGGTTTACTAACTTGCTTTCTTTTGTTTGGTTGTGCTTTATGCATGTGACAAGCCATTCGGGAGGAAATAAGATGGAAGACCAAAATGCACCTCACAAGCCGCTGCAAGACTACTTCATGCCTAGCAACTACAAATCGCCAATTGCTAGCAGGGTTGATCAAATGCCAGAGGAGCAATTCTCTATTCCTCCAGGTCTTCTTGGGTTCTTGCCCATCTTCTACGGCTCGGAGAGTGAGAACCCCTATAAGCACTTGGACTCCTTTCTTGAAGTATGCTCCACCTTCAGGACGTCGACGGCTAGTGATGATACAATTCGGTTGACCTTGTTCTCCTTCTCCCTCAAAGATAGAGCTAAAGACTGGTATGACTCAAGAAAGGACATCATGAGTTGGGAAACAATGAAGAATGCTTTCTTGAGACAGTTCTACTTTATTGTAAGGTTGACACAAATGCGACGTTCCGTGACAAGTTTTAGCCAAATGGGCAGTGAGCAGTTTCATGATGCATGGGAGAGATTCAAGAAGCTGTTGAGAGAGTGCCCGCACCATGAGATCCCTTTGTGGCAGCTAGTTCAATCATTCTACTCTGGTTTGTCTCTAAAGGACCAAGACACAGTGGACTCTTCTTGTGGAGGAGTTTTCATGGCTAGGCCACCTGAGGAGATATGGCCTTTGTTTGAGCAGTTGGCTGAAGGATCAAGAATTCGAGCTTCTAGCATGATGAATGAAAGAGGGTATGCCTTTGGTGTGACACCCCCTACTCATGATGACTCAAGCCCGCAAGTGATGAAGATTCTTGGTGACATGGTGAACTTCATGAAGAACCAGGTGACAAATGGTCCTTGCCACCAGGTCAATTCTATTGATTTCTATGGGGAAGAAAAGAAGACACCTCACTCCTATAGTTACCAGGAACCAAAAAGCCCTACATACAGCTCAAGGTTTGAGGAAGAGGTTCTATCCAGATTGAAAGTGTTTGATGATGTTCAAAGGGATGTTGCAAGGTTAGAAGAGAGAATAGAGCAGCTATCTTCTATAATTGCTCTCCAAGAGGAAAAATTGTCTTCAAGACCCCTCGTGAGCCACCATGAAGCAACTGGACCCATGCCCTCCTCTCAATATTTCTATAGTCAACCCCCATGCAAGTACACCCCATTCACTCATTCCAAGGCTATTCCCAGCCTTACACCCCTCCACCACCTCCTTTACCTCAAATCTCCCAAAACTTCACTTTCCAACCCCAATTCTCTCACCCCCCTCAATTCCCTTCTCCACCTCAATTTCAACCCCAAGTGTCACCTCCTCCACAGCCACAACATGCTCCCCCTCTTCACCATGAGCAAGGTAGTGCTGTGACAGTTCTAAGGAGTGGGAAAACTCTTGAGCAGTCCGCAAGTCAAAGAAAGGTTGATAAAGCAAAGCAAAGGCAGCCAAGCGGTGATACTGTGATTGATATTGCCGAAGATGATGTTGTGATACCGCATGTTGAGTTTGGGATTCCATGTGATCCGACACATACCCCTTTTGCAGGTCCTACCATCCCTAGTGTTCCGCCTCATGGTCATGAAAGTGCGGAAAAAACTAGTGATCCTCCATTTGTAGAAGCACTAGATGAGCCACCGGGGTTGAAAAGGAGGCAAAAGCACAATGTTGACATTCTTGAGGTGTTTTGCCAAGTAAAGGTGAACATTCCACTTTTGGATGCTATCAAGCAAATCCCATCATATGCCAAGTTCCTCAAGAACCTATGCACTGTGAAAAGAAGGTCAACGGGGAGGATTCCAAAGAAGGTGAGACTAAATGAACAAGTGAGCTCCATCATAAAACACTCACTTCCCGTGAAGAGAAAGGACCCAGGAGCCCCACTCATACCTAGTTACATAGGGGGACATCGCATAGACACGTCCTTGCTTGATTTGGGATCTAGTGTGAATTTGATGCCATATCATGTCTATGTTGAGCTGGGCTTAGGCAAGTTGAAGCTGGCACATTGCACTCTCCAGTTGGCGGATAGATCCATAAAAGTGCCTAGAGGTAGAGTGGATGATGTCTTGGTGATGATAGACAAGGAAAAAGGCGCGGTGTTCCCAGCGGATTTCATTGTACTCGATATGGAGTCGGAGGATAGGAAGATTCCCATCATCTTGGGGAGGCCGTTCTTATCTACAGCTGATGCTGACATTCATGTACGTAGTGGCACCATGACAGTATCATTTATGGACATGAAGATCAAGATCAACATGTACAGGACCCTAACCCGGCGAGTCCGAGATAGGGATATTAGACATGATCACTTCACAAGTCCAAATGGGCATTTGAGAGAAGGACATCAAGGTGAAGAAGTTAATGATGATTATTGTGATCAAAGGGATGAGGAAAACAGATTGAGTGCAAAGGAAGGATGCATGTTTTGCAAGAATGGACACATGAGAATGCCAAACGGATGAAATTTGAAGAATCACCAAGAAGCCTAGCTGAAGGCAAGAAACTCAGCGCTTGTGGGAGGCAACCCACCTAGGTTTGGGAATTTTTGACCCAGACTGCATTTTTGATACTTTTTCTTTGTTTTTACTTTTTTTCCAAGAAAGCACACACACACTCGTTTTTTATAGTTTTTGTATAATTTTGATATGTGCAGGTGAGAATAGAGTGAAATGAAGACGAATAGATGAAAGTTTGACAAAGAATCAACAGAATATCAACTTGAGACCTATTTTTGATGATTTAAACAAGATTCGAGTCTCCTACTGCTGTTACAGTGCCCAAAACGGCTGTGGTACATCAACACGGCCGTGTTGGTGCACTCACATTCAACAAGGAAATGATCAGAAAATTCTTGAAAATCAACTAAGTTTTGAACCAGGGCAGAACGGTCGTGCAAGGCAGCACGGCCATGGTACAAGAAGCCACCATGGCCGTGCCACGCAGCACGGCCGTGCAGCAGCCCAATTCCAGCAGATTTAAGTCAATTTTTGCAAACCTTCTTTTCACTTGCTCATTTCTCTAAAGAATAGAACGACCGTGCTCCGTGCCCTAGCGCCCGTGCAGCACTCCGCCCACCTCCTCCAGCCATCGAATCCTCACCAAATCACCCCCAAACCATTCCCAATCACTCCCCTACCATTTCCACTACTGTAATCTCCAGTTCCCACCCATTTCCATCCACAAACGCACCACTTTCTCTCCATTCCACCCCAACAACCCCGTTCTTCGGAGAAATCTGAAATTTTCTAATTCTACCTCCATTTTCGAGCAAGAATGAAGAAGTATGCAAGGAAGGCAGTAGAGAAGACTAGGGGTGTCATCCCCTACCAAAGGAAGCCAAGAAACAGCCACCCCCAGTTGACGGAGGCGGAATTGGATGCCACGGTGGAGTCTATTGCTGAAGAAGCCTCCGTACAGCCACAGCGGGGGGCACCATCTTCGTCGCAGCCACCGCCGTCTGCCTCCCGACACTCCGTCTCATCCGAGAGACCTTCCGCCTCAGCTGCGCGACCATCAGTTTCAGCCGCACGATCGTCCGTCTCCTCCGCGGCACAGCCGCAACCCAAGCCACAACGACGACCACGTCGACGCCTCATTTTACATGATGAAGATGATACTGAGATGCCTAAAGTTGAGCAGCAACCAAGGCCACCACAGCGCCCGCTTTCACAGCCAGAGGTTACCACAGACAGGGAAAAGGAGCCCAAGCACCCTGGGTGCCTGACACGCAGAGTGTTAGCTACTCGATATGCATGCCAAGCGTCAATGGAGGCAATGGGGTTCTTTGTCTGTTTTCAAGAATTGATGGAAAAATTGGGGCTTTATGAAATACTGACACTGCAGCAGGAGACATACATTGAGATGACGCAGCAGTTCTTCGCCACACTAGAGAAAGCAACCAATGATGGCGAGAATGCAATTATGGTAACGATTGGGGACAAGAGGTGGAAGATAACCTCAGAGATGTTAAATCAGATTTTTGTCCCAAGTGGAGAGATGGCTGCTCTCCTAGATGGAGGGAGGACAGAAAATGACTCTAGTTCTACATATCAAGCCATGTGGAAGTGTTTCACCGGCCAAAGTACATTTATAGCAGGGAAATCAAAGACAAGTGGTATTCATAGCCCATTTCTCCGCTATGTTCAGAAGGTGTTGGCAAACACCATCTTTGGCAGGTATGAAAATCAAGGAAGCTGCACCAAAAAAGATCTTTTTGTGCTTGGTTGGATAGCAAAGGAGAGACATGTGAACCTGGGGGCATTATTGATTGATCACATGAGGACAATCCCATCCAAGAGCACAAATCCTTTTGTAATGGGAGGGATTGTAACATCTATTGCCACTGCCTTGGGGCATGACATGACAGGATATACGAAGGCAGAGGGTAGCAAGTTGGTTGATTTGCACTACCTGGCCCGCTCATCCATGATTACAGTTACGGATCAGAAGATCGTGTACCAAATCAACCCACCCTACCCAGGAGTCACATTGGAGTTGCCTTACCATACTCATCCCCTCATGGCATAGTTTGGACCATCGCCATATTTTCTGGAAAGGTTGAGGAGGTACGAGGAGGAGAACCCTAGGGGAGAGGCAATCCCTGAGGTGAGGTCTGCAGGGAGTCCAGGAGAGCCTTCATAGGCGACAGAGCAGAGGCGGACGGCAGAGGAGAGAGCGGAAAGACGGGTGAGGCACAGAGAAGAAAGAATGGGAGCGTCAGAGCCACAACAGCCTTCAGTGAATGCATATGATATGAGTACCATCCATGCACAGCTGGAGGGCATTCAGGCGACGCAGGACAGAATTCTACAGGCACAAGAGGACTTTCAGAGGACACAGGATGCCATGTGGTTGGACCACCAGCATATGCATTACCAGGTCAACCACCTTTATCAGTTTCACAATGCCCAGGCCCAGAGGAACCCACAGTGGGGTGAAGACTGGTGGAGTTCTTTATCAGCTTTTCAGGACAGCTATCCGCCTCCACAGTCAGACTACGGGGGAGCCTACTACAGACAGGGAGGAGCACCTCCACCACCTCCGCAGTGATCATCTACCCTATCACCCTAGACTTGAGTGTCATGCTGAGGACAACATGGTTCAAAAGTTTGGGGTGGTAGGGCGGTATGCCCTTATTCTTCTTTCACTCATTTTTGCATCTCATCTGCTATTTTACTTTTTGTTTGTTGTTTTTCATTTCTTTTGCTTGTCCTGCTATCTAGTCTAGAATTTTACTGCTTTGCATACCTGCATTCCATGTAGTTTATCTTATTGTCATTTTTTGCGTAATTTTCAAAAATTTTGCTCTTTTTCCATGCATTGCATATCATGTAGATTTTTGGTAATTTTTGCATGTTTTAGTTAGGATTTGCTTGTTTGCTGCTTTAAGTTCAATAATTTAGGCTTAGATGTGATTGAAAGCAACTTGGCACCATTTTGGCCAATTTTGCCCAAATTTGGAACTTCTTGTCTAAAAATTGTGTTTTGACCCAATCTCTACTGTTTTGAACTAAAATGTTGACCTTTGACAAATGCAAGTGAATCACCATTGTTTGTTGCTAAGTGGTATCAATGTTTGACTTTTTACATGTGCATCACCTCTCTTAGGATTGTGATTGAATTGGTTGAGTTGTGAAATTGAGCAAGCTTTGAACGCTTAGTGTTTGTGGAATTACTTGTTTGATATATCAATTTCATTTTGTTCATTCATGTGGTGTGATATCTTGGATGAAGTGTTGGATTACTTATCATGCAGGATGTCTCATGTGGAAAATCATACCAATGACCCCTCTTTGACCCGATTCTTCTTCCATCATCTTCATACCCCTCCGCCTCATAAAAAGATGCCCTAGTGCACATAATCAGCCTTGGCTACCTCTAAAAGTTTGGGGTTGCCATACCTTTATCTCCCCGCTTCACTCTACCCACCATATGCCCTATCTACACCAAGGGCAAGAAAAAGAAAAGAAAAGAAAAAGAAAAGCAAAATAAAATAAAAGGATGCTCTTGTTTAAGAGCATTCAAATAAAGAAAAGATGAGTGTGTAAAACACTCCAAAAATCTTACCGCAACCATTTCTTCCACTTTCATACCCATTGAGCTAGGAAACATCAAACTTAGCTCATTTTACCCTTTTCCACAGCCACGTGGGTCATTTGGTGTGATTTGAGATATAAGATTGAATGCATGAATGTGAAACAACACTCCTAGTCATTTTTTATTAACGCCACCATGAAACGGTTTACCCGGAACTTAATGGAAGAAATATGGATAACTTGTGTATTCTATGCGCTATATTTGAAGTTCATATGCTTTGTGCTCTTTTCATGACTGGATTGTGAAAGAAGGAGAGGAGAGAAGTGAAATGCATGTACTTAGTCATCTTTGATCCCATTCAGCAACAATCGTCTTTTATATTGCATTTGTCATTTCTTTTTGTGAAAGTTTGTAGAGAGATTGAGTTGGAGCATACTTGAGGACAAGTATGTTTCAAGTTTGGGGTGGTGATGCAGCCCTATTTTAGGGCTTCATCTTGTGTTATTTTGCTCTTCAATCACATCTATACCTGTTAGATTGCATGTCATTCCCCCTAATATGCTTATTTGTATAAAATGCACTTATGGACATCATTTGCGTGTTTTTCAGGCATTTGGACCACACTTGATGGAAGAGAGAGAGAAGGAGTGATCCTAGGGTTCCTCTGCCCTTGGAGAGACCCAAAGTGAAGTCCAAGGCTCCCTCAACCTACCCTTAGTGGCCAAAGATCATTTGAATCAAAGATGTCCAAGAAAATCCAAAGATCCAAGTCAAGGTGCTGCCCCAGGACCCAGCACGGCCGTGGTACCACAAAACGGTCGTGCTAGATGACTTCAAAATTAACAGGCTCAACATCCAAGTGAAGCAGAGAACACCACGGCTGTGCACAACACCACGACCGTGCAATGGGCAGACACCACGGCCGTGCTCCACAAAACGGCCATGGCACAGCAGAGCAAAACGGCCGTGCAGCAGCACTACGACCACCCCCACCAAGCCCACCACGGCCGTGCCATACACAACGGCTGTGGCACACCACCACCACCACGGCCGTGTTGACCCACCACGGCCGTGGCCGTTTTGACCACCAACCTGACATTATGCAATTTAATTCCCATGACCGTGCCCCAGACACCACGGCCGTGGCCTACCCTACCCACCACAGCCGTGGTACCCCACCACAGTCGTGCTACTCACAGAATCCAGCCACTTTTCCACTGCTTTCCCCATTTTACCCCTAACTTAACCTAGTGCTTCCCCCACACCTATATATACCTAGGTGGCGGCTGGGGCACGAGGCTGGCTACCTTCTACCACCTCCTAGCTCCCCAAATTGCCACCCACTCCATTCCACTCCAAATCCACCTCAAATCTACTCCATTTCACCATTTCCACCGCATAACCCCCCATATCTAAGCCTTCCATCCACCTCCCACCATCATCCCACTCCATTCCATCCAAGAAGAAGGAGGAGGACGACCTGCTACTGCTGGAGAGAGGATTGACAACCACTACTTCGAGCTCCATGGCCACCTCCATCTTCTTCTCCTTTCTTTTTGTACTTTCTATTTCCATGAGTAGCTAGGCCCCCTTAGGTGGGCTGTTTGGGGTCAAATATGTTACTTTGATACCATGTTGGGGGAAAATGACATGTAAACTTTGTAATTCCATTTGTTAATGATTATGTTCTATTTGCATCTCATTCTCCATGGATTGCTTGTTGGTTTGTATGTGAAATCACTTAGGAATTTAGGCAAATTGCTTATATGTGTGAATTTTGGGATTTGCCCCTAGGTCCAATTCTTGGATCCCTAGGCTGCCTCCCATCTTCCTACATCTTAATCAATCTCCCTAAGCCTAAGTGAGAGATCTAAGTAGCTAGATTGGATAATTCTAGTGCAATTAGCATGGAGCCTTCTCAAGGCTAGAATGTGGGGGAATTGGGGCCCAAAACCCTAATTTCACCCCCCCCATTACTACCCTCGGCCCCTAATTGCCCTAGGAATGTCTAATGTAGAAACCTAGACTTGATTAGACTCTAATTGGATTAAACCTAATCCCTAACCCAATTGAGCCTCGTAAGGGTAGTAGGGGGTGTTAGGGACTAGTTCCCCTATACACAACCTAGCATATCCATGGCCAGTTAGTAGCTTAGGTTAATTCATTAGACTCTAACTTGTTGTTTGGTTTGGATAATCTAAATGGAATCATAATGTTCACATGTCACCCCCCAACTTAAGTGATAAGTTCATACCCCTAAACAGCCCGCACATCTCTTTACTGTTTAAAACCCTAGTTTTGTCCTTGCTTAGCTTAGTTAGTTCTTTTCCTGCTTAGTTAGCTTCTTGCCTTGTTCTTGCCTTGTTTATGTTACTTTAGCTCTTTACTTTCTTTCTTTCCTTCCTCTTGCTTACCTTAGTGTAATTTGCCTTTCCATACCTAGCTTAATCCTTTCTTGCTTGTTTAGCCTTAACCTAGTCTAGGGTTAACGTAGATTTCATTCCTTCCTTTAATTTCTTTCTTGTTTATCCTTAGTTAACAATCAAAATCAACCTTTAAACCCTTAACCCTAGTCTTCGCAGTAGGAACCTAGCCAAACTAACCTAGCTCTAGTGTCCCCTCTTTTCCCTGTGGATCGACCCTATACTTGCCACCTTCCTATACTACGACACGACCCCGTGCGCTTGCGGGTGTAGTTGTCTTAGCAGAAGTAGGTGCGTTAGTTAGGTTTATAAATTTCAAAAGTGAATCCACCGTGTGCTCCGACCTCGTGGGTTGTAAAAGCATCACTAGCGGAGACGCACCATTGCAATTCCTTCAACATTTTCTAACATATATGATTTCTTGTTCAAAATTACAAAATGGCCTCACCTACAAGGTATGTCACAGGAGCAGCTGAAACCCCATTCTGGACTAGGGAGAAACTACTAGAGCGTCGCTCGAAGCTTCAGTGCATCCTCGACATATGCAAAAAAATTGGAAAGACTCCATCAAAAGTTAACTTGCCCAAGGTCATCCATGCCCTTGAGCGAGTCAAAAAATGTTTAGCAGAAGATCATGTCAAAGAAATCGAAGAGATCTCCTCCACTGATGAAGGCTCGGAGTACGCACCAAATTTTGAGGAGGAATCCACACCTACAAACCAATAAGGCAAAAGGAAGGCCTAGGTGGCCACTGAAGAAAGACCCACCAAAAGGCGGGCACAGAAGCAAGTCTGACCCTCAACTGCAATAGAACAAGTCTTGGTAGAACACGCCACACCTACTGCCACCACCGCAGAACCAACATCATCTGATCTGTATATCCAAAACCTATAGGATGGTGACAAAGTGTTGTACCTAAAAAAGTATGTCTGCTTGAACATACTAAAAAGAATGTGAATTTATGACGGAGTTCTCGCCTTTCTCGACAATATGAATATCTCAAAACTCTGCTTTGTCGAAGAAACTTACTACGTTGAGCCCACAATAGAGTTCTTCACCTACCATAATAAAGAAATTGTGGACGCAAAAGATAAATTAAAGGATGGAGGTGACCGCAGGCTAGTAACCTCACTTCTTGGAAAAAAAGGTGGTCTTGACTGAGAATCTGCTAAATGAAATCTTTATCGACAACCAGGAACAGCTAAAGAAATCCAGGGAGGCAGTCTTGGACCACTCCCAGTTCAACAGGCACAGCTTCTAGAAGTCCTTGACAGGGATTCCAAGCTACGAGGCAAAGACTTGTAAGGCCTCCAACATACATTCTGGCCTGGTGTGCACTTTGCACAAAATCATAACAGGCACTCTTTTCCCCAGGAAAGAGAGTGGGAACATTATTATTTCAGACCTCTTTGTCCTATGGTCCATTCTCAAAGGGCAGCCGATCAACATAGGATGACAATTGATTCAAAAACACACATCTTTTTCCCTTGAAAAGGAAATCTATGTGGGTGGTCACATAACATCAATTCTGAAATATCTTAAGATGGATAGACCACTTCTCAAGTGCATCGTGATAAAGGGCAACATCCTGACAAATGAACAGAGTCTAAAGAATCCATATATCATAAAGGAGAAGGATTCCAAACTTCATTATATATTCTGCCCAACTGTCAAGGTGTCCCGGACACTGCTATCGCTTCCAGAACTGGCTGACTATGACAAAGAAAAGATTCTCTTCACTGAAGAGGAGCTTTCCAACCTCCTAGCCTTAGTCAAAGAAAAAGAGAAAATAGCAAAGACATGGCAGATAGAGCACAACGTCACTGCCCCAACAACAAGGCCAAAGAAAATACCTGTGACACGGCTTTCAAAACTATGCATACAACAACAATAGTCGGGGATGCCCACATCAAAGATCAACCTAGAGGCAGACCCACCACACAGTGTAGAGAACATAGTAAACCTAACACCAGAAACCTTCATCTTCGATCTGGATGTTGGGCTTACCTCTACAAACACCGCCACGACACTACCACCTTCCACCATCCACCACTTTTACACCATTTTCCACAATGATGCCCACCACAATTTCTTTCCCCACAACCACAACTTCACCTGCATCTTCCACCTCACTCATTTTCTCTTCAGGCGTCCCATTCTCCACCTCGACGCCTGATCTCACCTTCACTTCAACCACTTTCCCATCGGCATTCTCGGTTTCACCTTTTTCACCCGGGATGTCGCCACCATTCTCATTCACCACCACCACGATACCGCTAGTGACTCCATCCACAATCACCACACAATACGCGGGTCCATCAATAGGGTCTCTTTTGCAAGGCACTACCACCCTTCCACCCCGACCCCAACCATCTCACTTGTCCATCTCTGGGGTCCCCTTTTCACAAGTCAGTGAAGAATTCGGACGGCAATTTGATGCTATTCGAAACCTCCTCACCGACCCCTCTAACATATTGCACTCCATTATTTCTTGTGTGCAAGGACTTGCTACACAGGTCTCCAATATTGACGAATGGAACCACACCTTACCAGGCATCCTCTCAAGCATTCAACAACGGCAGGAAGCATCGGCCCAGCAAGTCAACCACATCGACGACCGCTTAAAACACCTTCCAGAGTTGGTACTTAAGATGAAAGGCCAGCAAGAAGCGTTGGCCCAACAAGTCAATAGGGTCTCTAAGCAAACTCAACCTTTGCCTAAGACCCTTTGTGAGCTTCAGCAACAACAAACTTCCCTAAGCACGTGCTTGGACAACATCAATAGCAACCTCGCACAGCTCAACCGCCACTAAGAGGAGCACTCTAACAATGAACTCAATCATCTATGTGCACAAGTAACCGATCTATCAGCACGACTCCTCTCTACCGAAGTAAGATATACAGATCTTAAAGAAAGCCACAACGCACTGCTCGAAACCCATGAGCACGTGCAAGTGGCACTTGAAGAATTACAAGCCATCCATCGACAGTGCAAGAAAACATCGATCAAGAAAATAACAGATAAGGAAGCACATGGTTATGAAGATGAAAGTGAAGATGACGATGAGGATTCTGATTCCTCGACTGACTCCAACAATGACAACTCCTCCTTAGACGATAAACCCGATGACCCAGGCAATGTTGGAGAGGGCACCATCCAAGGGGAAGAACCTGCAGAGAAGGGAAATAATAAAGACCACCAAGAAGGTGGAGACAAAGATACCAAGTCCCCCGATAATAATGACAATGTAACAATGTCATATGGGGATCAATTCTTTAACTTCTCAGCTATGGGATCCCTAGGGGACACTGCAAAATAAGCTTCTTTTGCTGAGTTTCAACAATGCATAATGGAAACCAGCATTAGCCCACCCACAACATCCATTCATCAACATTCCGCTCCAGAGCAATCTACACCCCTCCCCCCAGAACAGGAGGAATCCGACAAAGTCTCGACACAGACGATAGACTTGACTCTGGAGATGACTCCGGCAAAGATGAAGATGTGCCTCAATCTTTGGACGATAGTGAGCAGACTTCACTTCCTCCACCACAAGACCTTCCCCCGCCGCCACCTCTACCTCACAAGATGAAAGACTTGGACATGGCGACCATCTCTGCATTATATGTTCATGACATCTTTATTCTGAATACTATTGTAGATGATGCCAAAAATGGGGGGGGGACATCATCTATAATAATACAAAAACAAAGCATAGGTTGACACATGAAGACTTCCATATTCTCCTTCTACCACAATAGGAGGTGAAGATGGCTATCTTTCGCATCCTCCTTGCTACCACTATAGAGGAATTCCAGAGCCCAAAAAAGTTGCATCCTGTTTTCAATGCTAAACCTACTCTATCCTTATCCTTATTACACAAGGACTTACATGCAAAGTCCATAAAGCGGTTGTGAACTGGTCTTGCACAGAAGGCACGCTACATCACAGTGCCCTTTAGAGTTTCTGGACACTCGCTGCTAACGATCGTCGACATTGAGGCTCGTGACGCCAAGGTGTACAACTTCTGTGCCAGTGAGCTAACGGTCGGACAGATAAATTTTGCTGGTTCAGAAGTCAGGGAAGCATGATGCATTCCTTTCCGGATTCTCAAAGTAATATGGGTTGCCTGCCCATCTCTTCGACATGGTTGGAACCAACCCTGGTTCCAAATCATCAACCCAATAGTCCAAACACTAGACAGTTTAGGGGATTGTGCTTTCTATACAATCAGATTCATAGAAGCACTCAATAGACAAATCCCTTTTATCGAGTTAGCCATAGAGGATATGCACTCACTATGAGGATGTTACACCATGGAGCTTATCTGTGACAGATGGTTCTTTAAGGACCCGACAATGGCACAAAACGACGTCCCTCATTACCTTTTTTTCCGCTATCCAACGTCCGTAAAAGCGTCTATAGAGAACAATTCTAAAGGAGTTGGAGAACAAGCAACAGCAGACCACCAAGGTCCCAGAACAATGCCAATGGGACCCTTATACCTTCGATATAGCGGATGACAAGGGGGACATCGATTTGTTAACCGGGGCCACCATCAATAGATTATCCCAACCAATGGTGCCTCTATCTGCCATACAACCAACATTTCCAAACTTTGACCTTGCCACATGCAAGAGCCTTTCTGATCATGAACTCAGACTCATCATGTCTAGGTTATATGTAGAGAACAATGAGCTTCTTTTCCTACAAGGAAATATTCTAATAATGGAAGATTCACTCTTTGAAACCATACAAGTTAAAGGTTCTTTATCTGTGAGCATGATGACTGCCTACTAGTTTCTTCTAGCATGAGACCTGCCTACAGTTTATATGGTGTCAGCATACATGAAGGATGATTTACTTGGATCCAAGAACTTTGAAACCATGAAGGCCCTTATCTCGTATCTTCAAAATACGACTCCAAAGTTCATTATGTTTCCTTTTCTTCACTCTTAGCATTGGATGTTGCTGGAAACAAACTTACACGAGGGAACTACAATCATTTACAATAGTTCCGACAGCCAGTTCAATCCAAACTAAAAAGAGTATGATGTTACAGCAAAGACGCCCACCGAGGAAGTGGCAAAGGATTGTGCCGAACGACTACATGATCTTCTCAACAAGCACACAAAAGTGTACAACAATGATCATTTTCACCGCCCAGCCTTCAGCCATAGATGTCCCCAGTAGATCAGAGAATCTAACGACTGTGGTTTCCACATCCTTTACTGGATGTATACCCTTACTGTCCTCGGTAAGCATGTGGAGGACATGAAGGATGTGGATTATCACGCTTCACGTGAAAAGTTTGCAGCTAATCTCCAACGATCGTATGGAGCAAACAAGGGATTAACAGAACTGTGATACCCTTACCCATGTACTTCTCAACATATCACCTTGACACTCTTAGGATAGAGTGGATGATAAGTTGGGGGGTACACTGGGCAAGGACAAGGTATTACTTTCAAACCTTCTTCTCTGTACTCTTTCATTTTCTTTTTTTCTTTTGCACAATTTTTAACACTTAGTTTCTTTTGATAATTTCTTGGATAATATAGCTTTTTTACATAAGACAACATTTCTTTTTGGAAAAGGGACACCCCTAGCTAAGTTAGAGACAAAGTAGTCCTCACTTACATAAGTAGCATGTAGGCATGTAATGGCGCATTAATAAATCACCTCTAAACTTGACTTCCATGCTTTTTCTTCAATTGTATAATAGACTCTCCACAGGTTAACATCGTGGCCGAAACAAGCAAAATGATCTCAAGGAGGGGAGGGAACCAGGTGAAATCTAAATCAAGGAACCTCATAAGTGGACCACCAAGTACAAAACTAAAACAATTGCATGTTTGAAAACTCTAGGGAACAATTTTCTTCTTTTCAAAAAGAGTCTTGGCAGCCCAAATAAAATCCCTAAATACCCAATTCCTAATTTGGTGAGCATATGAATAAAAGCCAAAGTGTTGAATAAAAAATGAGAGTTGTGCCATACATAAGGACCTATATGAAGAGCCAATAAATATCTTGCCCGGCCGATACATTCAGTTTCCCTCATAAAGGCAGATGTGTCGTACCCAATAGTGAGATCCTAAGGTCTCCACATATATGAAAAAGCTGACAAAGGTCTTGTCCGACCAGTACATTCAGTTGCCCTCACAAAGGCAGATGTATCGCGCCCAGTAGTGAGACCCTAAAAGTTTAGATAAACCCTCCTTCCTTAGAAGGGGGAGTTACCCATCAGCCTTTAGCCAACCCTCATACCTATCTTAGCTCTCGGTAGGATTTTCAAAGAAGTATACAACTGCTTAGAGTCAAAGACATGCATAGAATGCGATTAAGGAAAGGGTGGTCCCAACGTGAGTTGCGCGATATAGAAGAAACTTGAGCTCCACGCAACTCCTGATACCTAAATGAGTCGATGCAAGTAGAATCCTCGATAAAACTCTAGGAGATCTCTGGTTTAGAACTAAAGCAGGAGTATGGAAATCTTCACTGAATAAAATTGCCTCGCCACTACATGCCTTAGCTCTATCCAGCTTGAGGACAAGATAGACTCTAAGTTGGGGGGTGATAACCTCCCATTTTGTGATGTTATCTCACTAGTTTTTCTCAATTTTCCATACTCTTTCTTAGATAAATTAGATAGAATCCTTAACTTCCCACTTTATTGTAAATATACCAATAGATTGGCATTTCTCCTTTTTCTTCTTACAGAAAAACCCAAAAAAATTGCAAAAAGCCCCAAACGGTCCCAAGACCAAATGAAGTCCAAACGGTCTCAAGACTGTATGAACCCAAATGGTCCCAAGACCGAATGAAGGCCAAATGATCCCAAGACTGAATGAAAGCCAAATGATCTCAAGACCGAATGGAAACCAAACGGTCCCAAGACCACATGAAGGCCAAATGGTCTCGAGACCGAATGGAAGCCAAACGGTCCCAAGACCGCATGAAGTCAAATGGTCCCAAGACTGTATAAAATTCAAATGGTCCCAAGACCGTATGAAGGCCTAACGGTCCCAATACCGTATGAAGCCAAATGGTCCCAAGATCGTATGAATGCAAAATGGTCTCAAGACCGAATAAAAGCCAAACAGTCTCAAGACCGCATGAAGCCAAAGGGTCTCCAGACCGCATGAACCCAAACGGTCCCAAGACCGAATGAGTCCAAATGGTCCCAAGACCATTTGGGATTCCTTGGAAGCCTATAAATAGGACCAAACGAGTCCTCATTTGGCATCGAATTCTTGGACATCCAGAGGCTGCCCCAATCACTCCAGAGTTGTTCATCCTTCATCCTTCACCCCAAGGGTGCCGGTCCAAGATCCACATTCCATCCTCAAGCTACTTCCTCTCTCATCGACATAGAAGGTGGGAAGTGAAGGATTCTTCATCAAGGCAACCACGTGGTGTGAAGATAGTTGCTCTCTACTCCAAGCGGTCGACCTTCCTCCCTCCAATGTGGAGATGATGCTTTCTTTCTCTCTTCCCGCCTCTTCTTTGTTCTTGCCATGAGTGAGTAGTCCCATACACTAGGGTGCGGGGAGTAGCCCCGCTACCTATGTTTTCATTTCATACATTGTAATTCATGAGCTTGCAATAGAAAAATACTATATTTTCAGTTCAACATCAATCGTTTAATGAATGCTAGTTGCTTGATCACCAACTTGTGTTATCTATTATCTACTAGTGTGAATTGTCTACATTTGTACTTTTAGATTCAAATATCGACTGCATGTTGGTTCTTGATGTATGTAGTCACCATACATCTGTTGGGTATCTAGGAACATTTCTCAAGGGGTAGAGTAAACTCACCTCCATCATTGTACTTTCATACTATGAAATAGAATCAGTTGAGGTATGAAAGTACAACCTTGATAGGTCGAGGAACACACTTTGCAAGGGGAGTGATGCAAAGTAAGTGACCATTTGTTTGGGGATGGATGGCATTACAATACTCCTGTGTTTCTCATAGTTAGTTAACCAAAAGGAAGCTAGTCTACAAAGATACTAACTGTTTAGACTCTCTTCTTTGCAAGCCATGTTTGTATGATGTATGTTTTGATCCATGTGTAGTGGTGGTGAAACTCAGTCACATCCTAGTGGTTTCCAAAATATTGTTTTCAACCTTAAATTTACTTTTCTTCCATTTACTTTACTTGGCACTATAGTTTAATCATCAAATCAACTCTTCGATCTAAATATCAACTTCTAAGTAGATAAGTAGAACTATTACATTTTCCATCTTGTTAAACTCTTAACAAGATCGTTGTATCGTGGATTCAACCCTTAACTATACTACGATAAGACTTCCACATATCTTAGCATATGTGGGTGGATATCTTGTTATAGCACACAAAAGGCTAAACTTAGAGACTTACTATCTCTAGGATTTTTAGTGGTGCACGCAAATCCACATGAGTGCAGGCTCCATCAGAACAATAGCATAGAATCTCCACCAAATCCTCATCAAGTCATTATTTGAGCAAAGTGTGATAAAGAGAACAACCTGGTGTAGTAAATCAAGTTGCATTATGATCTAAACTCTCTTCTACACTTCTTCTATCACCTTCTTAACCCTTCATCGATCAAAAAGAAACAAAAAGAACCCAAATAGTGCCAAACCCTAAGTTCGGGGTGGCACACTACCTCCCTCTATATCCTCTTCTTCCATACCCCTTTCTATTTAATAGGGGCATACCACCAAGAAAAGATGCCAATGTGCATACAAAAAATGCAATCTCGAGTCGAATAGAGGAGAGATTCACACCAAAAAAATACAATCAATGTAATTGCAACCAAATAATAAATCTTGAGTCAAATAGAGGAGAGATAATCAACTTCCTTCCATACCACCCTTCACTCTTTTTTTTACCTAAAGGCACAATGAACGCCTCCCGTACCCTGGAAAAAAAAAACACCAGTGTCAGATCTGGTGCACACTTTTTGTTTCAGTGGGTATCTCTGGACTCTTACGAAACTCTTAGAAATGCTTGTTGTTGGAAAAAGTAAGGAGGAAGTGATGTTGGAAAACAAACTCAAGAACAAAGATATGGTAAGATTTGTTTGGTGATCTCAGGAAGTTGAGATGCTTAGTCATACTGAGTAGAAAGGAAACAATCGTGATGTGAAGATGAGGCAATCGCATGAGTTGAAATCATTCATTTGACGACTGTTTCAGATTGTGTGTTACTCGAGGACAAGAAATGTTTAAGTTTGGGGTGTTTTGATGAATCCACATTCATCATGATTTCCAGTCACCATCGTGGGCCCAATTTGACTCATTACATTCACTTTTATCCCCTAAATATTACAAATTGCAATTTTGCTTCTTGACTAGGGTTTTTGTGATTTCATGCAGATTGAGCAAGCCATGATGGAGACAGATCTTCAACTGGGATCACCATCTTGTTGTAGGCCCACCTTCACTCAAGATGTCTCTCACCAATCATAGATCATTCGATCACTACCACATCCCTGATCAATTTCACCTCCTCCGTTGATCTTGAGAACATTTCCATCCACCTTCAACAGGACCCTCTCTCTCTAACCCTAAGATCACCACCCTTGTGTCCTTCACCATCACCCTCACTTCCAATCTCAACCATCCGGTCGTAAATCAACGCTTCCTCACTGTTTACCCTTGCGATCTTGATCTTACTCGGTCTTGACCCATGTGGTTTTGCACCTCCTCCATTTAGTTTGGGCCCCACCTGCCCTAACGATCTCTCCACCCCTTTTCCTCTTCATGGTCTTGACCCCCCCTCCCCCTCTCAGTTTGGAAATTGATTCGAGGGCTAGAGGTCTCAAGACTACAAGGAGGAGTAGCGGTCTCAAGACCGCATGGCCCTCCTGCTTCCTTCCCTCCACTTCCTCCTCCACTGATTGTTGCGTCGCTCCTTCTGCCATCTCTAGGATCACGACGACATGCTCTCCACGACCTCCGACATCGTCCTCATCACCAACAGTATCGACCACCACAACATATCAGGATCCCTCTCCTCCACGATATGCGGCGACCACCATCTCCACCTAAAATGCTCGCCACCATCCACGACACCACCTACGTCATCCTCCTCATCGCCATGCTCTGGATTACAACCTCCATCCTCCTCACATATACTCTGCACTACATCCTCACCTTGGCAACGTTAAGCGTTGAATGGAGGAGTATGTGATCATGATGGCATTGTTGACCTCAACGCTCGTGATCTGTGGTCTTCTCCTCACAGTCCCAAGACCGTGTGGAAGTTTCATGTTCTTCAAACCGCGAGGATCCCCAAGCGGTCTTCAAACCACGAGGACCCCACGATCGTCATTGCATCTCCACCTACTCCTCGCGAGCTCCTCTTCTTTGACCTACAGCATCCCTTGCCACCACTGTCGACCTCTACCGTTCGCACCTTGTGCTCCACTTGTCGCCACTCCTCCTTCTCAGTCTCGAGCACCCAGTAATGCTAGCTAGCATCCTACCCTAAAATCGTGAGGAATCCAATAGTTTCCCAAAACCATGAAGGCCCTTGCGGTCTTGCGACCGTGAAGGGGGGTCGTCGCCACCAAAACTGTGAAAGCAGGGATCAGCGAGACCGCAAGGAAGGAACTGCTTGCCCAAACCATGAGAAGACAGTGAGGAGGCTATGATCGCTTTCCTAAACTGTGAGGGCACCACCACAGCGTTCCAAGACTGTGCAAAGTAAGCTTTCTAAAACCGTGAAGGCAGAACCATGAAGGATCATTTTCTTAAGACCAAACAGCCAGAACTGATAAGCAGCTAAATGGTCTTTGAGACCGTTAAGTTTTCTTAAATGCTAATCTAAGACTACTAGGTCAAGTCCAAATCCTATAAATATCGACACACACCTACCTCCTGGGCATCAGATCTGATACGCCGCCAGGCTGTCTAAACACAGGCCCAACCCCTGGAAAGGGATCCCAATACATCACTCTTCTCTACGATCCATCTGCGTGCATCCACGCTACATACACATCCAAAGATTGTTCCTCCTACTATGAGCAAGAATGACAAGAAGAGAAGGAAGGTGGAGAGAGAAGGTCTACCCCGTCTGCCATGGTGTCCCTCGTGGCAGAATCTTCCCTCTCTCTTGTTCTTTTTGTTCCTTGAATCATGAGCGAGTAGTTTTCTTTTCCCGGGGTGCGGGGACTAGCCCCGCTGCCCATGCTTATATGTCCTTTCATTAAACATTCCATGACATGTATGTAACTTTTCATTTCATTGTTAATCATCGATGTGTGCTTGTGGATTGATCGCCTACTTGCATTTTATCTTGTTTGTTCCTATGTTGTGAGAACTTCTATAATGTTGATTAACATGGTTAACTCCCTGACGAGAAATCGAATGGGATTTCCTGAGGTTATAAGTGTGTGATCTGTGAGGGGACGAGCCATCTAGCCCATAGTGACACTTCTATGTGCCTAAACATCCTAACGGAGGGCCACAACTTTAGTTGGATATTTGTATCTTCAGAGCCGTAATTACATGATCAGGATGGCGATGAGAAATCCGATGCTTAAGGTGATGCTTACGCGAACCTAAAAATCCTAATGGAGGGTTTGCAGCAGCTCTATTTGGATAGTTAGATCTTGCATGGATGTTTGTGATTGGATATGTTTGCATGTGTAGTGGTGGTGAACCTGGGACCACCCCAGTGATCTTCATCACTAATCTAGATTCAACTTTAATCCTATACTTTACTTTTCTTGCACTTAGTTTAGTTAAACTCAAATCAACCTTTGTTCTAAATATTGTCTTACTTGAGCTGGACTAGAATAGCAACGATTCTTAAAAATGTTGTCCCTTGGGATTCGATCTTCAACTACACTGTGATAAGACCCGTCCTCTTGTGGGTGGTATTATTAAATAAGGTTTTGGTTAAAAACTCTGGGATTTCAACCCCAAGTGAATTTGTTAGTGCGATAGTAGACCACGTCACATTAAAACCCAAAGTTAATGTGTTGCAGACCACAAGCCAATCGACTGAAAAATAATGTAGTTGATCAAATGGTTGTGCTAGTCGACCAATTGTATTGTCCGGTTGACCGATTAGGCACATGTATCAATTGTCAAACCATGAGATCTCTCTTTTCATATCCTCTAGGTTTTGGACACCCTAACCCATCCACTCCTATATAAGGAGGGGTGGAAAAGGATTAGACAAACATTTTCTCAACATTGTGGTAATCTGAAAACCTGAGCAGTCTTACCCAAAAAAGGGAGAGACAACAAGGGGAAAGAAAGTCAACACTAACACATTGACAAAAAAAGAACAACTCCTTCGTGTTGGCTCTAGAAGCACAACATGGAGTACTCTATGAAATGTGTGGACTATGTAGAGGTGTGGAGGATTTTTTTCCACACTAGGAGGATGTTGTCAACCACCATATATGCTTATTACACCAAGAGGATGTCGTCGGCAACCATCAATGTAATGCTTGTGAAGGAAGCACACTTCTTCAAGGATTGCCACTAGACTTGCACCAGGACCAGGTATATGCCTTGCACCATCCTTCCCATTTCATAGGTATTGATGTGATCTACTAGTTATGGGTAATATGGTAAAAAATAAATTTGTTTTCATTGTCATGTCTCTCTCCATATTTCCCTATGAGTAGAATGCCCTAAAATGTCCCCAATTACCTCTTGGATCCAAAACATTTACGAGCATTAGGAGTAGCCGCTACTCGTTAGGACTCAACTCTAGATAGATCCAATTAGATCAGATTCTTACTTGGATTGGAGTCATAATGACCTTCTTTTCTTTGTTGTCCTTTCAGAATTCAGATCCAACCCACCTTCTCTACCCATTTTTAGAACTTATCTTTCAAGGTTAATAAAACTAAGAGTTCATGCAAGTTAGATATCAGCCAACCAAACAACTACAACCAAAAGAGATGGTAAAATGTCATCATGCTAGTCAAAATATCAACTATGTTCTTAGATTTAAAGTATAATATGTCCAAAATGGGATACAAAGCTTGGAAACTAAACTAGCCATAGACAAGCATAGTTGGCACTGAAAAAAGATGAGAAGACATTGTTTATACAAGAGTAAAGGATAACAGTAGAATTAAAGAGTAATAGGAAGAGATTTTCATATGGAGGAGTGGTGTTTGTCTCTCCTTAGATTCCTAATGGGATGAATCTCTTCCTTGGTGTCGTCCACTTTGATCTTGTGGCCCGCTTTCCCTCCTTCTTCCTTGTGTCCACCCCCAAATAGTAATATGGTGGATGGGAATGGGTAGATATATCGATGTAGGGCACAACTGTGGTTGATGAATGTTTTTATATTGCTACCTACGAGAAGATGCTCAAATTGGATCACTAATTTGGGCAATGAATGGATGAATTTCAACCAGAGTCGACTCCTACTCAGGCAATGACTGTGTAAGGATGGAAGAAGTGTAGGTTGATGGGAACTAATGGAAATGGACATAAACTGATGGTAATGCGTGTAAGTTGGGATCATAATTCATCTTAAGCCTTGGAAGTATAACATGAAGGTCTAGGAACCAAAAAGTAGCATACTTGACAGGGAGGCCAATAAGGGTATATTTAGGGTTTCTATGGGGTTGGATTGAATCCAGAACTACACAATCAAATTTGAGAGAACCAGACCTATCATATATAGGTGGATTTGATTGTTTGTCATTATTCATTCATTGTGAACTTCATCTGTGTATCCATTGGATGGAAACAAAATTCCCTATCAATGGAATATCAACTTGAATTGGAACGAATTCATGCTTGAACGTGACTATTTTTTCATAGACTAACCAAATTCATGCTCAAATGGAACGAAATTTGAGCCATAATTCTTTTAGTTTTGGCTTGTAAGTTGTCCACTGGAAGGCGTGTTTCACTGGATGGTGTTCGTGGATGAATTTCAATCGGTTGTCATTCTTCAATGGTTGATGAAGTTACATTGGTTGTCATTCTTCATTGGTTGATGACTATCCAGGTCAATTTCAAAGATGATGGATAAATGAACGTGTCTTAAATCCTATCAGATCTGATTGGCTTCATGCTTGAATATGACCATATTTGTGTTATAAATTGTCGATCATTATTATTTTTCATGGTAGACTTTGGATGATGAAACAAGTAGTTGATGTAGTTTTTTGTTGATGATGTCTCTATATTAGAGAAACCCAACTCGGATTGGGTGAAACCTAACCTATTTCATCAAGAAAAACTAGGGAATCTCTACTAACATTGACCCAAGAATCAAGGAATTCTATGTCTTCTTATTTTAGTTCCTATAAATCTCAAAATTGATAAGTTGAGAAACTATATCTTCAAAGAAGGATAAATTATGAAAATCTATAGATCTACACTTATTTTTGGGATATTAAGCCTAGTAAGGCACAAACTTATAATTAAATACTCAAACATTTGCACCTAAATTTGGGTGTTTTTGACATCTTATTGAAAAACATAGGAATGCTTAGTTTCATTTTTGAATAGCAACAGATATGGTGATAGGCATGGTGCGGTTAAAAAGATGTTTAAGTCATTATAAGGATTTTCAACATTTCCAATGTGATTGTCTCATATTGTGGTCTGTAAGCATGAACAATCTATTAAAATAGTATTTGTTTTGTATGATATCTAATAAACATGGTAGAGAAATCATATGTGGGATGAGAAATATGTTGTGAGATAGTAGAGTTATAAATAATATTTGTAGAAGTCATATCTAAAGTTCTGCAAGTGGATTACTATATTATTTGACATGGATGAATCAATTTTGCATTTGTGTACGCTTCCTTACTATGAAGTTGGTAGTTGGAATCTACTCATCACCTTTAGATATTACCATGCATTTCAAAGTCTTGTCAATTGTCTTTACACACTTGGATGCACTACCTAACATGTTGAGCCTCTTGGAATTCTTCTTAGGGATCCTATTTTTTAGCCACATATTCAACTTAAATATTAGTATGTGGCTTGGATTCTATTACAAGTGTGTCAAATGATACATCATCATGTGTAGGAGATCGTATATAACCAATAATAATATCATGTATTTGGTATTTTGGGATATAGATTAAAAAACCAACAATATATACTATGGATGCTTCAAACGTTATCATCTTGGTCACATTGTTGGTGAAATGGGAAGGACCCCTCAGTATAGATGAGTCAAGGTGACCATTGTAGATCTTACAAGATAAAAATCCATAGCAACATCACCTTCTTTAAAACAATATTCCTAGCAATGATCACGAATAATATGAGATGTAACCAGGGAGTATGGTAAACTAGTGTTATCAAATAAGGCTCAATGGGACTTGTATATGCATGCACATGATGATCACTACTCCATTCATTATAAATACAATTAAAACAAAACTTGTACACAAATAACTGGCTTTGGTGTCATAAGTATTATTTGGACATCATGTTGTTCAATAAATGATACCATTCAATAATTTCTATATGCATTTGATTCATTATCAATTTTATTAGTTACAATAATAGTAGCATCTTCTAGAGTAATTTAATCATATATTGAAAAATATGTGACTATGGGATTTTTTAGAGGATGAGTTTCTTCATTGTTAGGAACAACAAAATCTAGATTTATCTCAATCAAGGACAAATTCATAGATATCACTCCTAGTCATCAAGGAGGAAATTTTCTGAGTGAATAACATAACTTAGTTTGAAACTATTATTTTTTATTTTTGCTAATTTTTTTATTATGTATTTTTTTCTTACAATAATTTTGTATGTATCATCAAGAATCAATGTTGATTTTGATAATGATGATCAAGGTCACAATTCCAGCCATCATTCATGCCTTGCTTCCCCATATTTTGGTAAATTGGTCAGTTTTTGAAGTGAGTTGTTCAACTTTTGGTCATGGTTTGCAAACCAAAGGGCAAATAGGTCCTTCTTCTTAACACTCCCATGCTAAAAACAATAGAATAGGGTGTATCTCAAATATTTTACAAATATTTTTAGGAGAGTTATATAGTTGAGGTGTCTTGACCTTGTAAATGTGGCGAATACATGTTCTCCATTGATGTTTTTCTTATAGATTAGTGTGGGTTTCTTATTGGTCTTCTTCAAATGAAACAAAGATTGTTTATTGATATTTGGCATCAGCCATGACCTCCTGACTTTGGAATCAGAGTATAATGTTGTTTTCTTTGCTTGTTTTATTCTTGAGGGAGGTCAAAAATTCAAGCATTAGCTGCCTAAACATTATTCTAACATAAGATATTTTCATCAAGATGATGTGACTAAGAAACTAATGAATATGCCAAATTTGTTTGTGGAGTTCTACAGTTTGTCCAAGGTGTACAAATAGGTTTACACCTAAATGTTTGAACTTATTTAGTAAGTGGACTTGTTTGTAATTCCAAATCCAAATTGTGGAAGTATTGCATGCTAAATTGGTTATGTCGGTAAAAAAATTGATGTTGATGGAGTAGAGGAAGTGGAAACCTCAAAAACAACCAATGGTGGCAAAGAGATAACATTTCAACTTTTCTATACAGTAATCAGACTGCAACATCCAACCTCATCTCAATGAAATTTTTTGGTCTTGGTCAAAGAAGGGATGTTACAAAAATTATTAAGGGTTGTTATTATGGATTTGTTGGATGAAGTAGTCATGCACTAACTATAGCATGTACTAGATATGATCACGATTTCAAATAGCACTATTCTTTCTTCCATATTTTAAATATGTTATAAGTATATTAAACTACAAATATCATGTTAAGTCATTATGTTATATATATATATATATATATATATATATATATATATATATAAAATTTGGCTAATAATGTGGATAGGGCTTGATAAAACAACTATCCAGGAAGGAGCTCAACTAGCCAAGGAAAAGCATAGTTGGCACTGAAAAAAATTGAGAATACATCATTTGTATAAGAATAAAGGATAACGGTAGAATAAAAGAGGAAAAGAAGACATTACCCCATGGAAGAGTTGTGGGTATCCCTCCTTAGCCTGTAAATGTTATGAATCTCTTCCTTAGCATCATCCACCTTGATCTTCTGGCCTCCTTTCCCTTTTTCTTCCTTGAGTCCTCCCCCCAAATAGTAATACGGTGAACGGTAATGGGTATATATAGGGATAGAGGGTGTAGTGGAGGTTGATGGGTGTTTTCAACTTGCTACCTATGAGGATCCTCTTGAATTGGGTCATTAATTTGTGCAACAACTAACTGGATTTAAGATGGAGTGGACATCTATTCAGGAAGTGACCATGGAAGGGTAGAAGAGGTGTAGGGCGATGGGAACTAATGCAAATGGATTCAAACTGATGGTAATGGGTGTAGGATGGGATTATAAGTCCTTTCAAGTCTTGTAACTATAAGATGGACGTTTGGGAACCAAAAAGTAAAATCCTTGACTTGGAGGCCAAGAGGATATATATAGTGGTAGGTGGACACCATTTGGGTTTTCATGGGGTTAGACCAAATTAGACCTATGCAATTAAATTTTAGAGAACTAGACTAGTCATCTCTAGGTGGAGTCATATCATAGGAATATTTCATTGGTTGTGAACTCATCCATGTAGTCATTGATTGTCAATGAAATAAATGGAATATCAACTAAAATTTGAACGAATTCGTGCTTGAATCTTACTGAATTGTTCTCAGGTCAAAACAAATTCATTCTCAAATCTGATCGTATTTGAGCCATAAGTCCTTGGGTTTTGATTTGTTAGTGGTCCATTATTTGTCTTTTTTCATTGGTTAGTGTTTACTATGAAGTTCCATTTATTTTTGTTCTTGATGGATCACTGAAGTTCCATTGGTTTTCATTCTTCATTGGTCCATGACAATCCAATTCGATGATGAAGATGTCGGATGAATGAACTCATCTTGAATATAAATGGGTTCATGTTTGAATCTGATTGGATTCATCTTTAAATATGATTAGATGTGTTCCATTGATTGTCTATCACCATATTTTTCATGGTAGAATTTAAATGATGAGATCCGATTAATTGGTATTGAACTGATGAAATAACTAGGCAATTAAGTTTTGTGTCAATGATGTCATTATCTCAGACAAATTCAACTCAATTTGGGTGAAATGTAGTCGATTTCTTTAGGCAAAACTAGGGTATCTCTCCGATCACCAACCCAATAATCAAGGAATTCTACGCCTTCTTGTTTTAGTACCTACAAATCTCACAATTGGAAATTTGAGAAACAATATCTTTAAAGAAGGATAAATTATGAAATATAGGGATCTAGACTTATTTTGGGGATACTAAGGATAGTATAGGCATAGACATATAGTTAAACACTCAGATTGGCACCTAAATTTGGGTGTTACCAACTTCTTATTGGGAAAACTAGGAATGTTTTGGTATTTTTTAATAGCATGGATATGGCAATATGCATGGTCTGGTCAAAAAGATGTTTAAGTCATTTTGAGGACTATCAAAATTGTGAAGAGTGATAATCTCAGGTAGTGGTTAGTAAGCATGAACAGTTTATTGAATTATTTTTTGTTCTTTATGAGACAAAACAAACATAGTAGATGAATTAAGTGGGTTAGAATTATGTCCTGAGATAGTATAGTTGTTAATAGAATTTGTGGAAGTAATATCTGAAGTTTTGCAAGTTGATGATTGTATTATTTGACATAGATGAATCAATTTTCCATTTTTGTATGCTTCTTTACTATGAAGCTAGAAATTGGGTTCTACACATCACATGTAGATATTACCATGCATGTTAGAGTCTTCTTGAATATCTTTACACTATTGGATGAAATATCTAGCATGTTGAACCTCTTGAAATTCTTCTTGTAAATCATATATGTGAGCCTTGTATTTAGATTAAACATAAATATATGGCTCTTATTCTACTGCAAGTGTGTTAAATGGTGCAACATCATGTGTAGGAGATTGGACATTCATAAGAACAATAACATGTATTTGGTATTTTTGGATATGGATTAATAAAACATCAATAAATATTATGGATTCTTCAGTATTATCATCTTGGTCACATTGTTGATTGAATGGTGAAGATCCCTCAATATAGATGATCCAAGGTGACCATTGTAGATCGTACAATATAAAAATCTATAGAAGCATCACCTTCTTGTGAACAATATTCCAAGTGTGAACATGAATAACAGAAGTTATAACCAGGGAGTATGGAAAACTAGTCTTATCAAATAAGAACAATAGTACTTGTATATGCATGTAGAGGATGATCATTCATCTATATATTATAAAGACACATATAATGAAACTTATACCCCAAAAACTTGACTTTCTGTCATAATTATTAGGGACATCATGTTGTTCATAGAATCTTACAATTCGATAATTACTATATGCATCTATTCATTGTTGATTTGATTCATTACAATAATAGTATGATCTTGTAGAGTAATTTAATCATATATTAAATAATGTGTGACTGTGGGATTCTCTAGGGGATGAGTTTCTTCAGTGTTAGGAACAATGAAAATCATACTTATCTCAATTAAGGAAAAATTCATAACTATCCCTCCCAGTCATGGAGGACGAAATTTTCTAAGGAATACTAGATCTCAGTTTGAGAAAACATAATGACAACTCTATTTTATTTTATTTATGAAAATTTTGGCATGTATCATATGTATCATGTCCAATAATGATTGTTTTCTTACTCTTTCTAATTTATACAAACATTAGGAATCTATGGCTATTTTGATAATGATGATCAAAGTCACAATTCCACCCATCATTCATGCCTTGCTTCCCCATAGGTTGGTAAATTGGTTTGCTTCAAAGTGGGTTTTTCATCTTTAGGTTATGGTTTGCAAACCAAAGCGGCATATAGGTCCTTCTTGTTAACACTCCCATTCAAAAAATATAGAATAGGGTGTAGCTTAAAACTTCTATAAATATTTTTAGTAGGGCTCTACATTTGAGATGCACTGACCTTGTAAATGACGAATGCAAATTCTCCATTGATATTTTTTAGGCTTCATAACTACTGAAGTATGGATCATTCTCCTTTATTGGAGTACTATTGGCTTATTTTTGGTCTTTTTCTTATGAAATAAAGATTGTTTGAAGATTTATGGATTTACCCATGAACTCCTAACTTTGGAATTGGATTACTATGTTGTTTTTTTTTGTTTGTAATCTTATTGAGGGAGATCAAAAATTCAAGCATTAGTAGCCTAAAAATTAGTATTCTAACAAAAGATATTTCCATCAGCATGATGTGGCTAAGCGATGAACGCATTCACTCCTTTACTCTGTGGAATTTTAAAGTTTTTCCTAGGTGTACAAATAGGCTTACACATTAATCTTTGAGCTTATTTAGTAGTTAAACTTGTGTGTCATTCCAAATCTAAATTGTTGACATCTCGCAAGCTAAATTGGTTATGTCAGTAGTAGAAATGATATTAATGGGGTAGAGGAAGTGGAAAACTCACAAATAACCAATGGTGAGTCAGAGCTAACAGTTTTGCTTTTTTATACAATCAGCCTACAATATCTTACCTCTTCTCAAGGACAAATTTGGAACTTGATCAATGAAGGGATGTTACCAAAATTATTAAAGGTTGTCATTATGGATCTGTTGAATGAAGTATCCATGCACTAACTATATCATATATTGAAGATGATCATAAAAGTGGAAGTAGAGGCATTTTACATTAGACTTTTGAATATAACTAATCTTTTTTCCATATATGAAATTGTACGTTCTGAGTAAATATATGAAAGTAGAAATATCATGTTTATTCATTGTGTTCGATATGATATATATCAAATTTGGTTATTAATTAAGATATGGATTGATAAAATTACTAACAAAAGTGAACATATTGGATAAAAGTTCATTCTAGTCAGTCGATGAATATAGAAAAAGAATGGTATTCTAGTATCATTCAACTAAATAAGTCTTTGATGCTATTTTATAGCCAAATTTAATGTAAATGTGATTGTATATGATTGTTGTCAACAAGATTAACTCACCATTTGATTTTTCCTTGATCTACAGTTTTATATCTATAATGGGTCTATAGTGATACTGTGGTAGAAGAAGAGGTTGTTCTAAAGGAATAATGTTATGATTAAGGTACAAATATTTAGTTTAATAATATCTTGTTATCTTGAAAATAGTTGAGCATTTTAAGATAATTAAATTCTTATACAAGAATGATTATTGCACCTCACTTAGGACTCGTGGATGCCCTCATATGTGTCTATAGAATGAGGATATATGCATCAAGGGTAAAATGCAACTTCCCACTTGTGCTTAAAATTGAATAGATGATTTGGTTATCTGTTTGCTTCTTCAACATTTTTATTCATCTTCTCAAGGTAGCCTCAAGAAATGTGTTTCCCTCACTCTTTTTTGTGGGTTTATTTGTAGATCAAAATATGTGTCACCAATTTGCCTTTTCATCAAGTTTTTATAGAAGGGTTTCCTTCTAAGATCTATTGGATATATTAATGTTCTATTATAGTACATATAACACATCCCTTCTAGCCTATAGTGATCAGCACTATTGATTCATTTGTTATGAAGGTTTTCCATTATTAGGAAAGGCGTGTCGAGTTTGAAATCTTTATGGAGTCCTTACTCCACTAGTCTTACCCAATGAATATGAACTTATATGCCCTCTACCACAAAGAAAAAATACCTCCTTTGTTCTCCCTTGGACTTGGTATCGATCACTCCCTTTTTGATAGAGTCACAAAGGGACTCTTCTCAGTGAGGGTTCCTTGTGATAAAAAAAACATTATTTTGAACTTGAATTTAAGGGGGAAATCATTGGACGGAAGTATAACTAATTGTCGAGAAGAATTCATTATTGTTGTCCAAAAGTAAGATTTGCTTTTTCCTATATCCTTTTTCTTGGATTATCTTTGTCTGTAGTGATTTTGTTATTTTTGGTAATGACATGATTTCCTCCTTTAACGTAGATGTAGTTGGTAAAAAGGGAAAGATCATATTAAAAAAATAGAAAATTAACAACTAAAAAAATAAGAAGATATGAAGGATAAACTTATGTTTCCATTTAATCAGTGTTGTACATCCAGTCACATCCTTTTGTGCACTCTATTTTTATCCAAACTCATTTGAATCAACTTGACCCTTAGAGTTCTACATGACAAGACCTGGAATTTTCCCTAATGACCTCTCAACTAAGTTGGTAATAGATGCCAATTCCTTTTTAGAGATTTTACCTTTTGATTTTGAACCTCTATAAGTCATCTAGTCATATTCTACATTAAGATTAGCATGTATGTATTTTTCTACACTTTCTCCCGCCTATAAGACTAGTAATTGAAGGTTGAAAGGATGGCGTCTTATACTGTTATTCATATTTCTTGGACCTAAGAGGAAATGGATTAATTATCACTTGGTTGTTTTTCTTGCTCTATAACTCCTAACTATTAGTAATCATTCAGTGAGAGCTATTAGTAACTTGAGAAATCAAATCAGAAAATCCACAATAGTTTATTTCTAATTGTATATATAAAAATTGGTTTTAAAAGGGAATATTATCTTTAGACATATTTTGTAAATAGTTTACCTCGGTTTTTATCTAGCCATTCAGTCTGAAACCTTATTGTTTATAGGTACAACAATATATGTTATACAAATTTTTGAGACAAGAATTACATGCTTCAATAGATTGCAAGGAGAGTCAGTAATGGAGTTGTTGGTATGTATGCCCAGATAGTGAATCATGTGATGATTGTAATGGAATAACTTGTAATTGATTTGATTAATAAATAAAGGCAAGCTTCCAATTTATTCTATTTAATTCAGTTATGAGATAATGATGTAACATTATAATATTACTCAATAGAGTATGTCTTCAAGTACGTGACTTGAGGAAATCAGATTAGATGGATGTTAAGTGTACATATATATATTCTCATTATGTCCTTGATGAGTTGTTATTGTGGAATGTTGATAGACAACGATAATACACAAGATCAGAGTGTGAGTTGGTTGATAACAGAATCTCATTAGTCATTATATGGCTATATCAAACCAAGAACATAGATACATGTTGGATAACAGTGTATCAGACAGACCCACCATGACACTGACACATGCAAACCATTACCATGGTAGTCATAGTCAGCTCTCATAGTGATGGTGGTGTTCATGGTTCTTAGACCTAAAATCAGTGCGCCATTCACATGTCATTTGGCACGCTTTGACATCATCAAACACAGTCCTAAAACATGGGTTGTTATAAAGGTGATGATTGGGTGATAGTGACACATGGGGATAGACTGTGAGTGATAGAGATAGAATTTTCCCCTCCTATAGGAGTATGATATCCTAAACCTCCTCATTAGTGAGACTAAGAAATGCATGGCCATGCACATGTGAGTCAATATGTGATATTGAGTTTACATATATCTCAAAGAGTCTGCTCTTAGTTTAAGAAACAAGATTGAATGTTGAAGAGGGTGACTACTCCATGCCTAGACTTCAATATGGATATTAAAGAAAAAGGAATTATACAAACACTGCAACGCCTATACAAATTATAGGTTGAAGTTGTTCCCCAAATTTCCATTTACTTGGGTATCATTGATGTGTGACTAGGCACTACTCATTGCTTGTGATGCCATAAGTTGTTATGTACATTCACTGCCAATGTAAGATGGGACCTATAGGGTCATACAAATAGGACTTGGCCTAGAACAAGAGTTTAATCTTGAATGGTGATTCAATTGATTACTAAAGTGTTTAGGTATTCAATTCACACAACACATCAGGTGGCTACACTACCAGACGATCGACTCACTAAGTGAGACACCTATCTAGAGTGCCAAATGGTCATCTCAAGGGTTGAGATGGGTGTTTGGAGTGTCAGACTAATTTGAACTAAAATCGTCTAAGTTATGCTCAAACTAAGGTGTGAACCAACCAGTACATTATGTTGAACCGACCAGCTCACTCACCAAATGATAATCTGGGTGAGCGAGATGACCGTCTGGGTGAGTGATACGACCGTCTAGGTGAGAGGGTTCACTCAGTTTGTGGGAAATTTGATTGCAATAAGGAATTAGTGATGATGTCGTGACATGCATTAATTGGATTTGAATTGCCAATTTTGTGTGCGATTGGGAAACTATGAAATGATCGTCTCCTAGTATGAGACAACCATCACGTGTTCCAAATGACCATCTGGGTTGCCAGATGACTGTTTCAGTGGTGGTAGGTTGTGAAAATTCAAGATCTTCCAATCCCTTCCACACGCATAGAGACTGGGAACCCTAACTCACACCCCTTCTATAAATAAAGGGGTATTGGGGGCTTCCCAAAACACAACATAGATAATTAAAAATTAGTTTCTCTGACAATTGTTGTCCTCTCTCATGTTGTGGTAACCAAGAGAGCACAAACAAGTCCTATCCGGCTAGGGAGGGATAGCAAGGGAGAGAACAATTGAGGATCATTGTTGTGGGAGAGCTAGTTGGTGACTAGTATGCCAATGAGAGGGACAACTCCTTTCTGTCCATTCTAACAGGATGAAAAGAGTTATAGGTGATCCATATGGACTTCTCTAGAGGTAAGGTGTCCTTTTCCCATCACTAAGGAGGACAACATCAACCAGCAGTTTGTAACTTGGTTGTCGCTAAGGAGGACGGCATCAACCAGAAGTTTGTAACGAGAGGAGCTATTCCAAACTACGACATTTGAGGCTGTAGTTGGTGGTGCAAACCAGGAGGTGCAGTAGTCATACAAGTTCCAGTGCAACTAGAAGATATATGTGTATCCACAACAATGAGGAGATGTCACTGGACTTGCTCCTGGACCTCGTATATCTTCGAAACCATCCTTCTCATCTTATAGTTATTGACACGGTCCGCTGGTTATGGGGAATATGTTAGATAACAGTTTTGTTTCTACTACCTACTTTGTAGCCATATTTCCCTACTGGAGTGTATTTGACATGATTTTTAGTTTCTCTTTGAAATTTTTTCAGCATTTTGACCAATTTTACACATCAAGTTCAAACGAATCAAACAAGGAAGAAATGAAATAAGATCCCTTCATATCATATATTCCTCCCTTATATTTTGAGGGAGTATTGATGCAGCCCTATTTTAGGGCTCCATCTTGTGTCATATTACATTTCAATGACATCTACAATTGTTCTATTACATATTATTTCCCTCAATATGTGTTTTACTATCAAATTCAATTATGGATGGTTTTTGTATGTTTTATAGGTACTTTGAACACAGACCGAGTTCAAGACTCATATGTAGGGGAAGGACCCAAGAACGGCCATTCTACCAAGGAATGGACATTCTGGGACATTCCACAATCAGTAGAACCTTGAAAAAATCACCTAGTTGGCCAGAACGACCGTTCTAGCAAAAATAGTAGTGCTAGCAAATCCCAACACAACTGTGATGGCCAAAACGGTCGTGCTACTAGTCCCAAAAACCTAAAATTTCCCTATTCATTTCATTTTTCCAACACATGTGTTCTACTCATACCCCACCACTACTGTGCTGCCCAGCATGGTCGTACTACATGCAGATCTACACAATTTTCTGCACTACATTCCCTACTTTACCCCCATTTAACCTTGTTCTTCCCCACCACCTATATATACTAGGGTGGTTTCTCTAGAATGAGGTTATCTACCTCCTAGTCCCTCCTAGCTCCCCATTTTCCCCCTTAGCCATTCCACCTCCATTCCACTCAATTTCACCATTTCCACCACTAAAATCCTAGTTTCTTGGTGTTTTGGCCACTTTCCACCATCATTTCATGCCCTTGCACCTTAGAAGGAGGAGGTGGACATCTTGTAGCAGTTGAAGAGGAGGATTACTCCATATACACCGAGATCCATGGATTCTTCAACCTCTTTCTTCCTTCTTTTTATATTTTGCATTTCTATGAGTAGCTAGGCCCCTTAGATGGGTTGTTTGGGGCCAAAAATGTTACTTTGATACCATGTTGGGGGAAAATGAATGTAAACATTGTACTTTCATTTGATAATTATTATGTTCTATTTCTATCTCACTCTTCATGAATTACTTGTTGGTTTTTTCTTGAAATCACCTAGGAGTTTAGGGAAATTGCTTATATATGTGAATTTTGGGATTTGCTCCTAGGTCCAATTCATGGATCCCTAGCTAGCCACCCATATTCCTACATGCTAATCAATTTTCCTAACCCTAGTTGAGATATCTAAGTATCTATTTTATATGAATTTAGTGTGATTAGCTTAGAGCATTCTTAAGGATAGAATATGGGTGATGTGAGGCGTAAAACCTCATTTTCACCCCAATTACTACCCTCAGCCCCTAATCACTGTAGGATCCTCTAAACTATAAACCTAAGATTGTTTAGACTCTAATTGAATACACATAAATCCTAACCCTACTAAGCCTCGCAAGGGTAGTAGGAGGTGTTAGGGACTAGTTCCCCTATACACAGCCTATCATATCCATGGCCAGTTAGCAGTCTAGGGTAATTCATTAGTATCTAGTTTTTTGTTTGGTTTGATAATCAAAATGAAAGAGTAATGTTCACATGTCACCCCTCAACCTAATTGATACGTTCATCCTCCAAATATCCCACATTTCCCTTTATTGCATTAAAACCCTAATTGCCTTCTTGCTTAGCTAGTGTTAGCTTAGTTAGCTCTTTACTTGCTTAGTTAGCTTCTTTCCTTGTTCTTGTTTTGTTCTTGATAGCTAGGTATTTAATTTCTCATTTTCCCTATTTTCTATCTTAGTGGTAGTGTAGATCTCTTCTTGACTGCCTAAGCATAGCTTATCTTTTCATTGATTGCCTTGTCTGTTCTTGCTATTTATAATTAACTGTATAGGGTTAACTTAGGTTTTGATCTTATTCACTTTTCTCCATTTGCTTGCTTGTTCATCATTAGTATAATAAACAAATCACCTTTAAACCCTTCAACCCTATACTTCATAGTAGGAACCTAGCCCAAAACTAACCTAGCTCTAGTTCCCCCTTTTCTCCATGTGGATCAACCCATACTTGTCGTCCTCCTATACTACGACATGACCATGTGCACTTGTGGGTGTAGTGTTCTAGTAGGACTAGGTGTGTTGGTTTAGGTCCTTATAAATTTTGAAAGTTATCCCATTGTGTGTCCTGATCTTGTGCACCTCTGGAGAGACGCGCCAAGCTTTCTAGTGTCGTTTCTAGGGAGAAAGGCGCTCAACCTAGCTAGTTAGTTTCACTTTGATCTTTTCCTACTGTTCTCATCATGGCTATTTTTTATTCTTTATTCTTTGTATTCTTTGTGCATATTGTTTTTTCTAATTGCTTTATTTTTTTGGGTTGTGCCTTGTGCATGTGACAAGCCACTTGGGGAAGACAGGATGGAAGGACAAAATGCACCTCACAAGCCACTTCAAGATTACTCCATGCCTAGCAACTACAAATCACCAATTGCTAGCATAGTTGATTAAAATGCCAAGGGAGCAATTCTCCATACCTCTAGGTCTTCTTGAGCTCCTATCCTCCTTCTACGACTCAGAAAGTGAGAACCCCTACAAGCACTTAGACTCGTTTCCTTAAGTATGCTCCACCTTCAGGATGCCGACATCCAGTGATGTAGGTTGATCTTGTTCTCATTCTCCCTCAAGGACAAAGCCAACGATTGGTATGATTTGAAAAGGGACATCATGTGTTGCGAAGAGATGAAGAATGCCTTCCTAAGGCAATTCTACTCTATTGTAAGGTTGACACAAATGCGGCGTGCAATAGTGAGTTTCAATCAGGTGAACAATGAGCAGTTTCACAATGCTTGGGAGAGATTTAAGAAGATGTTGAGAGAATGCCCGTACCATGAGATCCCTTTGTGGCATCTAGTTAAGTCCTTTTACTACAGTCTATCTCCAAAGGGTCAAGCTATTGTAAATTCTTGTTGTGGAGGAGTTTTCATGGCTAGGCCACCCGAGGAGATATGGCCATTGTTTGACAAGCAGGAAGAAGGTTCAAGAATCCAAGCTTCTAGCAGGAATGATAATGACCGCCCCTTTGGTGTGAGATCTCCAGTTCATAGTGATTCAAGCCCGCAAGTGATGAAGATTCTTGGTGACGTGGTGAGCTTCATGAATAACCAAGTGAGAAGTGTTCCTTGTCACTCGATCAATTCTATTGAGTTCTATGGTGAAGAAATGAAGACACCTCACTCCTATAGCTACGAGAAATCACAAAGTCCAAGATATAGCTCAAGGTTTGAGAAAGAAGTTCTCTCTAGGTTGAAAAGCTTTGAGGATGTCCAAAAGAATGTTGCAAGACTTGAAGAAAGGATAGAGCGCCTATCTTCCATACTTGCTCTCCAAGAAGAGAAGTTGTCTTCGAAGCCCAAAATGAGTTTCAATGAAGCAAGAAGATCGATACATTCCAGTCAAGTTCTCTATAGTCCACCTCCTATGCAAGTTCAACCCATTTACCATTTCCAAGGCCTTCCCAAGACTTACACACCTCCTCCCCCTCCATCACCACAACCTTCCCAACAATTCACCTTCCAGCCTCAATTCTCCCCTCCACCTAAATTTCAATACCAAGTTCCATCTCCACCTCCTCCATAGCTACAACATGCTCCCCCTCTCCACCATGAGCAAGGTAGTGCTATGATAGTTCTAAGGAGTGGGAAATATCTTTAGCATCCCACAAATCAAAGAAATGTAGACAAACTAAAGCAACGACAACCAAATGGTACTACTGTGATTGAGACTGTTGAAGATGATTCTATAACACCGCATGTTGAGTTTAGGATACCATGTGCTCCATCTCACACTCCATTTGCAAGTCCCACCATCCATAGTGTTCCATCTCATGTTGATTAAAGTAAGAACAAAGCTAGTGAGCCACCATTTGTTGAAGCATTAGATGAGCCACCAGAAGTAAGAAGGAAATAAAAGCACAATGTTGACATTCTTGAGGTGTTTTGCAAAATGAAGGTAAGCATTCCATTATTGGATGCTATCAAGAAGATTCCATCATATGCCAAGTTCCTCAATAACCTATGCATTGTGAAGAGAAGATCAATGAGAAGAATACCAAAGAGAGTCAAGTTGACCAAACAAGTGAGCTCAATCCTCCAGCACCCAGTTCCCGTGAAGAGGAAAGACCCAGGAACCCCACTCATACCTAGATACATTGGGGGACATCACATAGACAAATCCCTACCTGATTTGAGATATAGTTTGAATTTTATGCAATATAGTGTCTATGTTGAGCTAGGCTTAGGCAAGCTGAAACTGGCACATTGCACCCTCCAATTGGTGGACTTTTCCATTAAAGTGCCAAGAGGAAAACTGGATGATGTTTTGGTGATGATAGACAATGAAAGAGGCATAGTGTTCCTAGCATATTTCATTGGTCTTGACATGGAGCCAGATGATAGGAAGATTCCCATCATCTTGGGAGGACCATTCTAATCTACAGTTGATGCTGAAAACACATTCCATGTAACGTCCTAGGATTTCAGGCCTCAGATAACATGATCTTAAAAAGGAATGATTGGACTACCCATATCACCAAGGTGCACCTCCTTTTTCGGGAGCCCATCACTAAAGAACTCAAGAGTTAAGCATGCTCATCTTGGAGTAGTACTAGGATGGGTGACCAGTTGGGAAGTTGACTCCATCTTGTGTGTGAGTGAGGAAAAAGTGTGCAGTTAAGGCTAGTGGTGGTATGTGGGGTCAGTCGTCATTCTTGAAACTCTACTAAAGCCTTGGGCAGTGGGACCGAGTGTTACATTCCCAGTGGCATAATGACAGTCTCTTTCATGGATATTAAGATAAATATCAACATATACAATACCTCAACCCGGTGAGTTTGAGATGAGGATATTGGACATAGTCACTTCAAGAGTCCGACTGGTCATTTGAGCGAAGGAAATCCATATGAAGGACTTGAAGATAGCTTTAGTGATCAAATGGATGTGGAACATAGGTTGAATGCAAATGAGAGATGCATTTATTGCAAGAATATACATATGAGGATGCCAAATGGATGAGTGATGTAAGAATCTCCAAGAAGCCCAGCTGAAGGCATGAAACTCAACTCTTGTGGGAGGCAACCAACATAGGTTTGGGAATTTTTCACCCAACCTTCCAATTTTGATACGTTTGGTTTATATGTACACTTTCTAAGAAAACACACACACACACTACACTTGATGGTTTTATTGTGTGTGAATCATTTTAGAACAGGTACAATGAAGTAAAGATGATGCATGGAAGAGCCAACCAAGGAGAAGATCATAACTGAAGTGAAGATTGCAAAATAGTAGAAAATATACAAGAAGGAGACCAACACGACCATTCTGCACAACACGACCATGTTGCGGGCAAGACAGAACATCCGTTTTGTGCAGATTAGTTTTGATGGCTCGGTCATGCATGGGAACCTTGATATCTCCCTCCCCCACTTCATGTTTATCTACCCCTATTTCATGTCCTCTACCCTATCATCCTAAACTTCTATTTCATGTTGAGGACAACATGGTTTAAGAGTTTGGAGTGGTAGGACAGTAAGCCCTTGCTTTACCCAACTTTCCTCTATGTTCCTTGTTCTAAATTTTTTCTCAAGATGATCAAATAGCATAACCATCTCTGATACTTGTCTATCCATACTTTGTGTGCTTGCTTTACATGCATGCATATCATATAGGTCAATTTCATGCAATTTTTTCATAATTTTTAAACATTTTGCTCTTTTTGTCATGCATTTCATATCATGTAGCTTTTTGTAATTTTTGAATGTATTATCTAGGATTTGCTTGTTTTCTGCTTTATGTTCCACAACGATGGCTTAGATGTGATTGAAGGCAATTTGGCACCATTTTGGCCAATTTTGTCCAAGTTTTGAAGTTCTTGCCTAAAAAGTGTGTTTTGATCCAATCTCTACTTTTTGGATTTAAAGTGAGGGCCTTTGACAGCAAGTTAATTATCATGGTTTATTACTAAATGGCCTCAATCTTGACTTTTTACATGTGAACCACCTCTCTCATGCTTGTGAATTGTTTGATTGAAGTGCGATTGAAGGAAGCCACAAACGCTTAGAGTTTTATAGAATCTCATGATAGAAATGTGGTTCTAATATTGCTCATTCGTGTGGTGTGACATTTCTTGATGACATTGTTGGAGTAAATTTCATGCAGGAGATCTCATGTAGATGTCCACACTAATAACCCCTCTTTGACTCACTTTTCTTCAACCATCTTCTTACCTCTCCACTTCATGAAAGGATGCCAAAGTGCACATATTCAGACGTCGCCACCTCCAAAAGTTTGGGGGTGGCCACATCTATATCACCCCGCTTCACTCTCATTGCCATATGCCCTACCTATGATAAGGGAAAAGAAAAAGAAAAAGAAAAAAATGCAAAAAGAAAATAAAAGATGCTACAATTTAAGACCATATAAATAAAGAAAAGATGAGTGTGTAAAAGCACTCCAAACTCTTACCGCAACCCTTTCTTCCTTTTGCATGCCCATGGAGCTAGGAAATATCTAACCTAGCTCATTTTTCCTTTTTCTCAGCCACATGGGTTACTTAGTGTGGATGGACATATGAGATTGAATGCATGAATGTAAAACAACAAAATTAGTCATTTTTTACCTTTGCTACCATGAAACAATATACCTAGAGTGATATGACATCTATATGGATTGATTGTGTTTTCTATGCTCTATATTTGAAGTTTGCAGACTCAGTTCTCTAATCATGTTTGGATTGTGAAAGAGGAGAGGAGAGGGGTGGAAAGTATGTACTTAGTCATCTTTGAGCCCATTTAGTCAATATTCATCAGTGTAATGCATTTGTTATTTCTTGATTGTGGAAAAATTGTAAGAGAGAATGAGTTGGAGTACACTTGAGGAAAACTATGTTTTAAGTTGGGGATGGTGATGCAACCCTATTTTAGGGCTCCATCTTGTGTCATATTACATTTCAATCACATCTATAGTTGTTAGATTACATGTTATTTCCCTCAATATGTGTTATATGATCAAATTGACTTATGGATGGTTTTTGTATGTTTTATAGGTACTTTGAACACTAATTGATGGAAGAGAGAGATGATGGTTGAATCTAGGTCTTCCCAAGCATGGAGGATCCTAAAATGCAGCCAAAACCACTCCCAACCTACCCCAAGTGGTCAAAGAATATATTGAAGCAATAATGTTACAACCCCAATTTTTGGGTTCAATTGCTGAGAAATGTAATTTCTCATATTAAAGATAATTGAACAAATAATGATATAATTTGTTTTGAAGACATGGATTTCGTTTACAATAGCCTTGATGATTGTTTTGTGGGCTTTATTGGCTATTGGGCCCAAATAATAAGGAAATCCAATTAGTAAATGAATAATTGAATATTTGAGAAAAGAAAAATGTGGAAACCTCTAGAATGCAAACCCAAAAAGGGATTTCGTGCCACTTGGGTTCCTTGGGTTCCAAGGAGTCCAAAGTTGCATAAAGAGTGCAATAAGAAAAGAAAAGATCAATTAAGTATTTCTTTATTAAGAAAGAAATTGAAAATAATGGTAAAATATGGAAAATAAGTGAAAAGAGGTATAATTGGGTTATCCTTGGTAGAAATTCGTATCCCAAGGATTCCTAACATTAAAAGGAATATCAATGAGGAAAATAAAAGAGAAATAAAGAGAAACCTTCATAAAAAGATATTTTAATGAGAAATAAACATGATAATGTGAAATAATGCATTTAGATGCATCTAGAAGGATAATAAATATCCTTGGAAAAGAATTTCGAAATAATAGAGTTTCTTGGGGTCCAAGGAGCCCCAATAAAGAGGAAAGAAAGAGAAAATATCAAAATTGCAAAATAAGAGGATAATGTGATGCATTATTAATGAATTATGTGGTTTTGCAAAAAGGAAGTGTTTTCTATTAAATTAAAATAGAATTTCGTGCCACTAGAATAAAGGGCAAGTACTAAGAAGATAAAAGAAGAGATTTTTGAAATTCTAATATATCAAGGATAAAGAATATCAAAGGAATAATAAGCAAGAGAGAGAAGATTGTTTATTCATGAAGGAATATACTTTCCTAGTAGATAAGAGACTTAGATCTCGTGGGTAGCCGACCTAGGGCTTCGTTTCCCACCCCTATATAGAGGGGTAGAGCCCAGGGTCGAGTTCATAAGGATTCCACGTATCCTTCTCTTCTTTCTCTTCTCTTCTTCCTCATTTTTGTCCTTAAACCCTAACCAAGAAAACATAGGAATGTTTTGGGGGCACTTGACAGCTATGATGGATCGTGATGAAGGCATGATGCAACTCCAGAGGTCTCGGGTAGCTAGCTACCTCCCCCTTGCTTCCATCTCCATGCAAGATGGCCAGCGGACCTGCAGGTGTTGCTGCAGTGGGCGCAGCCGCCAGGTCTGACTCCGGCCACCTCGGCCGTAGCTTGAGACCGTCGTGGGCATGGTGGAGGGTGGCGGAGGTTTTTTAGTGGTCGTCGATGCTCTAGGGACCAAGAAGGAGAGGTGGAAGCTTCCCTCGAGCCGCTGCAGGCGGCAGAATTAGGTCGTCGCAAGGAGGAAGAAGGACCAAGGTGGGTTGGACAGATCTACCCTCCACGCTGTGTTGGGTCAGCCGGATAAGTGGAGGGCAATCAAGACTTTTCGTCATGTTTCCAAATCCAGCGAGTGCTTTGCATGGCACCAAGGCGACGTGGCAGCTTTTGATCGGCTCCAGTAAGTGATTTAATGCAAAAATAATATCTTGCGATTCGTAACTCTGATAATAGCAAATAATATATGTATTTTGCTCAGAAAAATGAGAGGAATCCAATAAAAATATAGTAAGAAGCTAATTCCTCTTTCCATTCGAAAAGTAGTGTAAATTATCATCTTTAATTAATTAAAGATTAAGAAACTCTACTATGAAATGATTAATGTAATTGGTAGAGTTTAATGGGCGATTAAAGTTTATATTAACATGTTAATTGTGAAAAGGGTACATTAAGATCGAAAAGGATGAACTTTGCATGTAATTAGTTTAATTTAAAGATTATGTGCATAAATATAATTGAAATTTGAAAAGTACATAAAGTTATCATCTTTAAGTATGTAATTAATGAAAAACCCTTAGATTTGATGATATATGGATTTAATGTTGTTCATTGGATAATTCAAGCCAATATTAACCTGTTGTTAAAAAAAGTGAAAATAGGATCTAAAAAGATGATCTTTTTATATAAGTGGCTTAATTTAGGTTTTCGTGCATGAATATGCATTAATGAGCTTGAAAACCCTAATTTAGATGAATATGTCTTTTAATTGTTTCAATTGTTCAAATCCATGAATAAATAAGGATATGATGATCCTAGGTCAATTTGGGTATAAAAGACTATTAAAATGGATAATTTGAGCAATTAGGGTTTATATGATTAGAAAAGAGCATTTTAGGGTTTTTTGACCTAAAAGGGATAAAGTTTGAGGAATTGATCTAAGAAACCCTAATGAAGATCAATGAAACCCTAAAATGGATACAAAAACCCTAGAAAGTGAATCCAAGTCAATAAAGTAGATTCTTGATAAAGTGTGTAATAAATAGAGTACATATTCTTTTCAGGAATTATGTGATGATTGAATTGCTTGCTTGGATTGCATTCTTGGTTGGGTTTGCTTAATGCTTGTGAAATCATCAAATCAGGTATGTGGTTACGCTTATGTTTATCCCAACTAGTTTTCCGAGGATTTGATCGATGTTTCCCTCATGGCTTGAAATAACTGCTGGATGCTTTTATTTCATGCAACTATAGAGTGACTATGACTATCACTATGAATATACATGTATAACTGGCTAGATCCGGGTCCACCTCGGTGACTTGTAAAGGCTAAAAAGGGGTAACCTAGAGTAAGGTCTAGGTTATCATGGGTTAGAAATTGGGCTACCAAGTGTAGTGCCATGAGACCCATTAGCCTGCCATGAGTTAAGGAGTGGGCTACTTACGAGTAGTGTCATGTGACACAACCCTAGAAACTGGTTCACCTATAGGTGGGACCATGAGGGGTTTAATGGGGATCTACCATAAGGAAGGTAGTATCCAGGTCCACTACAGGGATAGTACAGAGGATAGGGTACTCATGGATTGCGGAGTTATATTTAAAACGTAATCTTGTTTGTTAAATGATTAATTGAATGATTATGTTGTTATCATAGTTGCACGTTTATTGTTTCCCCCACATACCAGCTTCGGCTGACCGATGTTTTGTTTGTCGGCATTTTAGGTACAAGCCAAAAGGAAAAATAGTAAATAGTCATATTGTGAAATACATGAAGAAAAATACAAGGAGGATTAGTTAGAATAGAATCCATAAGTGGATAGAAGTTTAGAGATCCAAGTTTTCAAAAAGGTATGCAAAAGTTTATTTTCTTATACTTTCTCATTTTGTCTGTTAAAATTTGATAATTATTCTTGGTTAATTTCTGAACCTTTGATCTGAAAGTTATGGGTGCGGCTTCGACCTATCGGTCTTCCTTAATTGGGGGTTATCGGGAGGTGGGGTCGTAAAATTTGGTATCAGAGTGTAGGTTCCTCAGTTAACCATTAATAATTATTAAATTTTACAAACTTCGTAGAACCCAAGGGAGTTATTAGAGGATTATCTGAAAGACGGAGGTGTCTAAAAAAGGATCACGACCGGGGGCTGGCAATATTTTCCTCCGCACCGCTAGTCGGAATACGAGGACTCCCAGATCCATGTGACTGCCTGGCCAAAGTCCTAGGGTATGATTCAAAATAAGATACCTTTAGGAATCTCTCATCTTGTTCATCCCTTCTCAACTCAAATTCTATTAAGGACCTTAAGGATTAGGGTTTTCTCTCTTCTCCTCACCCTCTTGAGGTATGGGTAAGGTCAATAAGGTCTAAGGAGTCCTCCACCAAATTAATGAAAAGCATGTAAATAAGATGTCATGGACATAAGCTTAATAGATTAAGTGCAAACTAAAGGATAGATACATGCTTAGGTCGTATGACATAAGTTGTCATGTCCTCAGAAGAGACCTAAGGCTAGACCTTCTTGTCAGGAGGATAAGTTAGTCTTGGAGGTAGAGATCTCCATTGCAAGTAGAGACCTGGCACATCCTCTGAGGATGATGCTAACCCTAACCCTAACCCTAAGTGAAGGATAGAGAGAGATGAGTTAGACCAGGTGCTTGAAAGGACATGCCTTTGGGATGCCATATGATCCATGGGTGACCTAGCACCTTTGGCAACCCAACCCTGGGAAGGTTCGTGCATGTTAGGGTAAAGGATAGCTCCTTAGATGATGATGTTAGTGAAGGACCTTAGAAACCCTATGGGCTTATGCGAGTAGGGCATAGCATGCACCCATGGTACGTTAGTAGTGTGAGCAAAGGGTTTAAACCCTGACCAGGAGAGTATGAAGGATGGCTTATGAAATAATCATAAAGAACTATGGATAAACTTGAGTGAACATAAGTGGAATATAGGCTTCATCCAGGTAGGGGCCTACTTTTGAGGTTGACCCTTCACTAAGATAGGACCTCTAATGGTGAGGTTGGTTGTAGGGTTAGCTCTAGAGAGAGAGTAGGAAACCAAGCAAGAAGGTTGGAATCCTAGACTCTGATATATGAGGAAAAGTAGGGAGTTGAGGATGATGTGACCTAAGTGGATGATAGTGGTCTCCACATGCTTGATCCCTAGAGGTTGATGATGTCTTGGTTGCCAAGAGAGGAACCAAACCATAGAGAGGGGATGAATCGAATGATACCTCTGTGCCTTTGGTATAGGTGTTTACCTTTTGATATAGGAAAAAGAGTTCCTTAGACCCAAAGAGGTTTAATAGAAAGTTGTGAGGCCTTGTACCTCGTTGGTTGTCCTTGAAGAGGAATCAACTCTGAAGTGTTGCTCGAGTAGAAGGATGACAGGATGTACATGTCATACCTTGTACATGTTTGGTTCATGGTTAAGGGGTTGAGCAGACTATTGAGCATCTGAAAAGTGAACCGAGGGTACCTAGGCCTAAGAGGGGAAGTGGTTTACCTAATGCTCATGACGAGAATTGAGTTTCGAGCATGGTGCTCCTCATGTACAGAGGGAAAGGAAATCCCTTAAGTTTAAGGTATGTTTAATGAACCCTGCACAGCTAAGTTGATGGCTTGGGAAGGTATGATCTTGATCCAATGTTGAGGATGAAAACAAGTGTGACCTAACATGGTTAGTAGATGGTCTACTTGTTCCGTAGTAGCTTGCAAGGGTTAAGCCTGCTCATGTGGATGCATACCCTAAACATAAGGATGTTTGTGACCTTTGTTATCAAGGTGTAGTTTCCTCCCATCCTGGGAGAGGGACCCTTTTGTAGGGCTTATACCAGTTTTGTTGGTTTTGAGGTAACCTAAAGAGGGCTCATAGGATCTTGAGAAGCTAAGTGAAAAGTACATGGTATAAACATGAACCTCTAGACCCATAACCATCTCTAAGTGCATATGGATGTGTTACCATGGAGGTAACCGGTATGAGGCTTGACCAAGTTGGGTAGGATTGCCACGATCCCTATGAAAGGATGAAAGTCATCCCATGAATGCAGAGAGAGAGATGATGAAGGATTGGGTATGGTTCTAAGTTGAACATGTACTATAAGAGAATCCTAAGTTTATCCTAGGGTCAGGTAGGGATAAGACTGATGGAAGTAGGAGTTGCCTAATTCCCTAGTTGCACATGACCATAGGGTCGAGAGGTAACAACTATCATTGTCTGAGAGCCATGGGTTATGAGATTGATCACCTTCAGGAACTCATGGGACCCAAAGGGCAGATGAGTAGGGCACTCTTTGATTGCATAAGGGAAGAGGGATGACCCCAAAAGTGTCGGCACCCTATAGACCTAGAGGAGATGACCAAGGATTGTGTGTAAACCCAGGTAGGTTTGAAACCAATTTTCCATGGAAATAGCATTGATAGTAAGATGATTGTAATATAGAGGCATAAATGGCACGTTTCGATTAAGACTTGAAGGTGTACTGGCAAGGTGGGATGTACCATCTCTACCCTTGGAATAGGAAGAACTCTATATTTGGACGGCCACCAAATGCTTATTTCTTCTTGTTATGGGAGTGAGAGATAGGACAGTACGCATGCCATACACCAAGGATAAAAGATGATGTGAGTTGGAACGTTACTACGAGGCATGAGGATAGAGAGGATAACATGCCCTGGTAAAGTGAATGATACTGGGATGGTTTGCAAACACTAAGAGGAATAATGTAGTCACCTTATGAGGATGTTTTTATCATGAGATATGAGTCATACAAGGTTGAGTTTGATCACCAAGAAGATGAGCTCAAGGTGTTCTCAATAAAGTAGACTTAGAGCTTAAATGAGAAGAATACATGAAGGTGTATGACATCAACTTTACCTAATGCATAAGAAGGTGAAGTGGTAATGGATGCTCTGGTTGAGATATAGCTGCCTTGTTTGGCTAGAAGAGGTTGTTAAGCTAACCCTAAGTTTGGAAAGGAGAGGTGTTTGGCTAACACTCAGTTGTAACGAGATCTGTAGAACAAGTTAATGGTTTTTTGGTTAGCCAGTTTAGTCCTTGATATAATGAAAGGACGGTGGTAGAACCTCAGATGCACTTATTTAGAAAAGAAGGTGATGAAACCCCGACTAGAATGGTTTAGGGTTTTTGAGGTATTGATCTTGAAGAATAATGACATACAGGAGATCATAACTTTAAGATCACCATACATTGTACTACGAAGATAATAAGTGACAGTAGTACTTTAGATTCCTAAGATGAGGTTGCATGTGGTGTATGGCCATGCAAGCCGAAGGTGAGGAATGAACATCAGTAACCCAGTGCATTGATATGAAGGATAAAGAGTCCACGAAAGAGAAAGGGAGTTCATCACTATGGATGTTGTAAGTCTCCCCTAGACCAAGGAAGTTCAAGATGCAATATGGGTTATGGTAGATCGCCTTACCTAGATGACATGAGAAAGAAAGAGTTATGTCAAGGGACAGATCGAGTTGAACTACCCATAAGAAGAGATGGTTTAACTACACCATGATGCAAGTTCAAAGGTTCTTGAGTTTGACCTAAAGGTTCCCTTCCAAAAGGGGGTAGTAGGTACATGAAAAACTCGGTGTTAGTACAGTTTATCACCCCTAACTAATGGTTAGTATAATCCAGACTAAAGGGTCTAATGAGAGCATGTGTGCTCATTCAGGGTGATATCTAGAGACAGCTCTTGTCCTATGAAAGATGTGACAATGACCATCATAGCCAGTATCTAGATTTATAAGAAGCTCTGTAAGGGAGGTTGTGTTGGTCACCACTTCAGTAAGGTGATGTTGGTGAAAGGACCACATGATGGTTAAAAAGGGCCCCAGTGCGTGTAGATGAAGTCGCTTTGATCGTGCAATGGCTGAAAGGAGCCTAGAGATGATGAGAGTCGTGAGCAGATGCAAAGTATACTGACATGCAGTTCACTGTGGGAGAATATGTGACATGAAAATCCGACTCCTCTAAGTTATATCTAAGAGAGCTGAGTCCTCGATGCATGGGTTCTTTTGACATGGTTTGGCGGAGAAGGTTAAGTTTGACCTTACCCCTCAGGATAAAGTAATGTGTGATGAGTTCCATGTGTCCAATTTAGAGCACTATGTGAGGTACCCCGTCCATGTGCTGAGCAATGAACCTAGTAAGCCCCAAGGGAGGCTGAAATGGCCTGAGTCACCTGTGCAGTTTATAGACGCCAGGATGAAAGAACTCAAAGAAAAGAATATGTGATGATAAAGGTTCTTTGGAAGCACCATGGGTAAAGTAAAGCCACATAGGGGCTAATGGTGGACATGGAATAGTCTTATCCTGAATTGTTTTTTTGCTTGATAAGAATTTTTAGGACAAAATTCCTATAAGAGGGGAAGGATGTTACAACCTCAATTTTTGGGTTCAATTGGTGAGAAATGTAATTTCTCATATTAAAGATAATTGAACAAATAATGATATAATTTGTTTTGAAGACATGGATTTCGTTTACAATAGCCTTGATGATTGTTTTGTGGGCTTTATTGGCTATTGGGCCCAAATAATAAGGAAATCCAATTAGTGAATTAATAATTGAATATTTGAGAAAAGAAAAATGTGGAAACCTCTAGAAGGCAAACCCAAAAAGGGATTTCGTGCCACTTGGGTTCCTTGGGTTCCAAGGAGTCCAAAGTTGCATAAAGAGTGCGATAAGAAAAGAAAAGATCAATTAAGTATTTCTTTATTAAGAAAGAAATTGAAAATAATGTTAAAATGTGGAAAATAAGTGAAAAGAGGTATAATTGGGTTATCCTTGGTAGAAATTCGTATCCCAATGATTCCTAACATTAAAAGGAATATCAATGAGGAAAATGAAAAAGAAATAAAGAGAAACCCTCAGAAAAAGATATTTTAATGAGAAATAAACATGATAATGTGAAATAATGCATTTAGATGCATCTAGAAGGATAATAAATATCCTTGGAAAAGAATTTCTAAATAATAGAGTTTCTTGGGGTCCGAGGAGCCCCAATAAAGAGGAAAGAAAGAGAAAATATCAAAATTGCAAAATAAGAGGATAATGTGATGCAATATTAATGAATTATGTGGTTTTGCAAAAAGGAAGTATTTTCTATTAAATTAAAATAGAATTTCGTGCCACTAGAATAAAGGGCAAGTACTAGGAAGATAAAAGAAGAGATTTTCAAAATTCTAATATATCAAGGATAAAGAATATCTAAGGAATAATAAGCAAGAGAGAGAAGATTGTTTATTCATGAAGGAATATACTTTCCTAGTAGAGAAGTGACTTAGATCTCGTGGGTAGCCGACCTAGGGCTTTGTTTCCCACCCCTATATAGAGGGGTAGAGCCCAGGGTCGAGTTCATAAGGATTCCACGTATCCTTCTCTTCTTTCTCTTCTCTTCTTCCTCATTTTTGTCCTTAAACCCTAACCAAGAAAACATAGGGCTATTTTGGGGGCACTTCGCAGCTATGATGGATCGTGATGAAGGCACGATGCAACTCCAGAGGTATCGGGTAGCCAGCTACCTCCCCCTTGCTTCCATCTCGGTGTAAGATGGCCAGCGGACCTGCAGGTGTTGCTGTAGTGGGAGCAGCCGCCATGTCTGACTCCGGCCACCTCGACCGTAGCATGAGACCGTCGTGGGCATGGAGGAGGGTGGCAGAGGTTTTGGAGTGGTCGCCGGTGCTCTAGGGACCAAGAAGGAGAGGAGGAAGCTTCCCCCGAGCCGTTGTAGGTGGCAGAATTAGTTTGTCGCAAGGAGGAAGAAGGACCAAGGAGGGTGGGACAGATCTACCCTCCGCATTGTGCTGGGTCGGCCAGATAAGTGGAGGGTAATAATGACTTTTTTTCATGTTTCCAAATCCAGTGAGTGCTTTGCATGGCACCAAGGCGACGTGGTAGCTTTTGATTGGCTCCAGTAAGTGATTTAATAAAAAAATAATATCTTGCGATTCGTAACTCCGATAATAGCAAATAATATATGTATTTTGCTCAGAAAAATGAGAGGAATCCAATAAAAATATAGTTAGAATCTAATTCCTCTTTCTATTCGAAAAGTAGTGTAAATTATCATCTTTAATGAATTAAAGATTAAGAAACTCTACTTTGAAATGATTAATGTAATTGGTAGAGTTTAATGGGCGATTTTTTTTTTGCTCAAGCAAGCATGGTACTCTCTTTATTCCTCTAAGAAAGAAACTGGTGGGTCCCAAAACACCACACCAGGAAACCAGGACGTATATACAAGAGAAGGATATCAAGCTACAGAGGGCTATCCCCAAAACAGAAACAAAAGAAAAGAGAAGAGATACAAGGGAAAAAAGACAAAGAAATACATCCATCCCATAAACAGGGATTCTACAGAAAAGAAGACAACAGAAAAATCCCCTCATACATAACAAAGGACACCGGGACAGGCAAAACAGCACATCAGCAGCAAAGAAATGCCCAGCAGACCTTGCTCACTTCCAGCAGACCTATCCAAGAAAACCACTCAATCGATAAGAAGATTGAAATCCCTGCAAATCTAGGACCAGACCATATCTTCATCGTAGGACCAATTCTCAAAAATAATCCTATTGTAAGTCATCCATATGTAATAAATAGAAATCGAGAAGAAGCTAGACATCCTTTTATCAGAGCTGCTCCATATAGCCAACCAATCATTAGGGGTAACAGGCATGTAGCCATCCATAATCGCTTTTCTCCATATAGCCTGGGAACAAGCACACTCTAGAAACAAATGAGTAGTAGACTCTTCATCCAACCTGCAGATCATACAAATAGAAGGCAACTGAAAATGCCTATTCTTCAGCCAATTCATCGCAGGCAAACAATCCATCCCCAACTTCCAACATATCATCTTGTAGTTTTCTAGAATCTTAAGCTTCCAAAGATGTTTGGCCCATCTAAGACTTGGCCACTTGTGCCTAATGCAGTTCCAAGCATCTTTAACTCTGACCTTCATTTTACCATTAAACCTGATTTGGTCTGGATTATCAGAAGTGGACACATTTTCATTAAGAAACTTCAAAAGATGGCTCAACCTCCTATTTCCAGGAATCTTCCAATTACCATCCTGCAGGATGTCCTTGATCTTAATCAAGTTTCCCAAGCCGAGAATCAAACACATCCTTTTGTCCACACATTCATTTAGAAACACAACTACCTTCAACCAGGGATCGCCCCACAAAAGAATTTTGTCACCTTTTCCAACTTGGAAAGAGGTGTTCTGCAGGACATCCTTTCTGACCTTCATAATATTTCTCCATAACCAAGAGTGATTAGGTTTGCAAGAGTAATTCCAAATCTATTTTTTCTTTAAGTATTTGCCATGAACCCATTTAACCCAAAGGTTATATTTATCAAGCAAAATGTTCCAGAAGTTGGTGATCAAACCAGATTTATTAATATCCTCTATGTTTTTAATCCCCAAACCTCCTTCATTTTCTGGTCTGCAGATAGACTCCCAATTAACATGATGCATCACTCTCTTTTCCTCCTTATCTCCCCAAATGAAATTTCTACATAACCTATCAAACTCTTCAATCACAGAGGCAGGTACAGGAAACACAGCAGTCCAATAAAGACTATAGGCAGAGAGAGTCGACCGAACCAACTCCACTCTCCCTGCAAAAGATAAGAGATGAGTTTTCCAGCTGTCCGGTTTGGTTTTTAGCTTATCAAACAAGGGGTGACACATATTCTTGGTGAGCTTCCCCACAAATAAAGGAACTCCCAAGTAGGTAGAGGGCAGGGAACCTTCTTTGCGATGTTAATTGTGAAAAGGGTACATTAAGATCGAAAAGGATGAACTTTGCATGTAATTAGTTTAATTTAAAGATTATGTGCATAAATATAATTGAAATTTGAAAAGTACATAAAGTTATCATCTTTAAGTATGTAATTAATGAAAAACCCTTAGATTTGATGATAGACAGATTTAATGTTGTTCATTGGATAATTCAAGCCAATATTAACCTGTTGTTAATAAAAGTGAAAATAGGATCTAAAAAGATGATCTTTTTATATAAGTGGCTTAATTTAGGTTTTTGTGCATGAATATGCATTAATGAGCTTGAAAACCCTAATTTAGATGAATATGTCTTTTAATTGTTTCAATTGTTCAAATCCATGAATAAATAAGGATATGATGATCCTAGGTCAATTTGGGTATAAAAGACTATTAAAATGGATAATTTGAGCAATTAGGGTTTATATGATTAGAAAAGAGCATTTTGGGGTTTGTTGACCTAAAAGGGATAAAGTTTGAGGAATTGATCTAAGAAACCCTAATGAAGATTAATGAAACCCTAAAATGGATACAAAAACCCTAGAAAGTGAATCCAAGTCAATAAAGTAGATTCTTGATAAAGTGTGTAATAAATAGAGTACATATTCTTTTCAGGAATTATGTGATGATTGAATTGCTTGCTTGGATTGCATTCTTGGTTGGGTTTGCTTAATGCTTGTGAAATCATCAAATCAGGTATGTGGTTATGCTTATGATTATCCCGACTAGTTTTCTGAGGATTTGATCGATGTTTCCCTCATGGCTTGAAATAACTATTGGATGATTTTATTTCATGCAACTATAGAGTGACGATGACTATCACTATGAATATACATGTATAACTGGCTAGATCCTGGTCCACCTCTTTGACTTGTAAAGTCTAAAAAGGGGTAACCTAGAGTAAGGTCTAGGTTATCGTGGGTTAGAAATTGGGCTACCAAGTGTAGTGCCATGAGACCCATTACCCTGCCATGAGTTAAGGAGTGGTCTACTTATGAGTAGTGCCATGTGACTCAACCCTAGAAACTGGTTCACCTATAGGTGGGACCATGAGGGGTTTAATGGGGATCTACCATAAGGAAGGTAGTATCCAGGTCCACTGTAGGGATAGCATAGAGGATAGGGTACTCATGGACCGCGGAGTTATATTTAAAATGTAATCTTGGTTGTTAAATGATTAATTGAATGATTATGTTCTTATCATAGTTGCACGTTTATTTTTTCCCCCACATACCAGCTTTGGCTGACCGATGTTTTGTTTGTCGGCATTTTAGGTACAAGACAAAAGGAAAAACATTAAATAGTCATATTGTGAAATACATGAAGAAAAATACAAGGAGGATTAGTTAGAATAAAATCCATAAGTGGATAGAAGTTTAGAGATCTAAGTTTTCAAAAAGGTATGCAAAAGTTTATTTTCTTATAGTTTCCCATTTAGTCTATTAAAATTTGATAATTATTCTTGGTTAATTGCCGAACCTTTGATCCGGAAGTTATGGGTGCGTCTTTGACCTCTCGATCTCCCTTAATTGGGGGTTATCGGGAGGTGGGGTCGTAACAAATAACCTTCATGGATGACCAACTTCAAGACTCATATGCAGGGGAAGGACCCTAGAACAATCATGCTATGAAGGAATGGTCATTCTGGGACATTCCCAAATCAGTAGAACCTTCAAAAAATCACCTAGTTGGCTAAAACAACCATTCTAGCCAAAACAATCATGCTAGCAAATCCCAACGTGGTCGTGCTGGTCGGAGCGGTCGTGCTACCAGCCCCAAAAACCTAAAATTCCCATGTTCATTCCATTTTCCCACCACAACCTTTCCCATCCACCACGGGCATTCTATTCAACCCCACCACGGATGTGCTGCCCAACAAGGTTGTACTACATGCAAATAGTAATAATTTTCTACACTACATTCCCTACTTTACCCCCACTTAACCTAGTGCTTCCCCACCACCTATATATAGTTGGGTGGCAACTCTATCATGAGTTAGTTACCATCTACCCCCTCCTAGCTCCCCATTTTTTCCCCTTATCCATTCCACTCCATTTCCACCTCCAATCCACTCAATTTCACCATTTCCACCACCAAAACCCTAGTTTCTTGGTGTTTTGGCCATTTTCCACCATCGTTCCATGCCCTTGCACCTTGGAAGGAGGAGGAGGACGTCTTGCAGCAGCTGAAGAGGAGGCTTACTCCATCTACACCAAGCTCCATGGTTTCTTCTACCTCTTTCTCCCTTCTTTTTGTATTTTGCATTTCCATGAGTAGCTAGGCCCCTTAAGTGAGTTGTTTGGGGCCAGAAATGTTACTTTGATACCATGTTGGGTGAAAATGATATGTAATCATTGTAATTTTATTTTCTAATGATTATATTCTATTTCTATGTCACTATTCATAAATTGGTTGTTGGTTTGTGCTTGAAATCACGTAGGAGTTTAAGAAAATTGCTTATGTGTGCGCATTTTAGGATTTACTCCTAGGTCCAATTCATGGATCTCTAGCTAGGCACCCATATTCCTACATGCTAATCAATTGTCCTAACCCTATTTGAGAGATCTAAGTAGCTAGTTTAGATGATTTTACTGTGATTAGATTAGATCTTTCTCAAGGCTAGAATGTGGGTGATGTGAGGCCTAAATCGTCATTTCCACCCCCATTACTACCCTCAACCCCTAATCACCTTAGGATCTGTTGAACTAGAAATCTAGGCTTGTTTAAACTCTAATTGAATACACCTAAACCCCAAACCAATTGAGCCTCGCAAGGGTGGTAGGAGTTGTTAGGGACTAGTTCCCTTATACATAACCTATACTATCCATGGCAAGTTAGTTGTCTAGGGTAATTTATTAGTCTCTAGCTTGTTGTTTGGTTTGATAATCTAAATGAAAGCATAATGTTCACATGTCACCCCTCGACCTAATTGATAAGTACATCCCCAAAACAGCCCACATTTCCCTGTATTGCATTAAAACCCTAATTGCCTTCCTGCTTAGCAAGTATTAGCTTAGTTAGCTCTTTACTTGCTTAGTTAGCTTCTTGTCTTGTTCTTGCTTTGTTCTTTCTAGCAGGTCTTTAGTTGCTCGTTTGCCTTGTTTTATAGCTTAGTGGTAGTGTAGATCTCTTCTTGCCTCCCTTAGGATAGCTTATCTTTTCATTGCTTGCCTTGTCTTTTCTTACTATTTAGAATTAACTATCTAGGGTTAACTTAGGTTTTGATCTTGTTTGCTTTTCTCCATTTGCTTGCTTGTTTATCATTGGTATAATAAACAAATCACCTTTAAACCCTTCAACCCTAGACTCCGCAGTAGGAACCTAGCCCAAAACTGACCTAGCTCTAGTGCTCCCTTTTATCCCTATGGATTGACCCTATACTTACCGCCCTCCTATACTATGACATGACCCAGTGCGCTTGTGGGTGTAGTGTTTTGGTTGAAGTAGGTGTAATGGTTTAGGTCCTTATAAATTTTGAAAGTTATCCCATCGTGTGTCCCGATATCACGGGGTGCATCTAGTCAAATATTAATTAATTAGTGTGTGCACCTTTGGCAGGACGCACCAAGATCAACTTATTGAGTAGATATCAAAGTATATCTAAAACTATTCTAGGTTAAATTTCTTAGAATTATACTAATTATGATCTTGATGCATTTAGTGTTATTAAAACTCACAACTTTCTACAATTATATGAAGAAGAGTCTTTATCTCTATATTTATACCTACGAAAAAAAATAGGAATTAACATCCAATCTCAAAATTGAATTGATACGCCTATAACATTCACACTCTTTGGAAGGGTCTTCAACTGGTCCTTCCTTGAAGATGACTAGATGGGGCCTATAATGAGCAATCTAGTTCCTCCAAGGTATAAATTGTACCTGAAGGAGTGTCATTATACCATGATTTGAATTTTTCATGAAGAAAGAAATTGAACTTATGAAGATAAAAGTGTCCACGGGTAACTCCCTCAATATTGACAATGTTAGAATAAACATTTGAACATTTTTTTTCATTTAGTCTACTATTGAACTTCCAAGACTTAACAATAATGATTTTACTTGTTTAGGATTCATTTCTTTTTGCAATGGGTTGTGGATTTATCACACCTATGGACAGATTCCTTACCTTTGGTGTGGTATAGTCTGTAAGGCACATACCTAAACCCAGACTCTTGTTGTTTTTTCTTCTCTTTCTGCCTCATGATTGTTATTGTCTCCTGTGTCTGGAGGTATGTGAATGGAAAAGGCACTTTAAAATTCCTTTTTTTATTTGTGGGAACCATTCTTGAAGACGGTCCACAGTTGAGACCCACCCCTACAGTGTAAACCCCTGGTCCCCCTCAACCACCTGCATAACGGGGGGAATGCTTAAATCACATAGAAGCCAAGCTAAATGATGGGGGTAAGGATGGGTGAAGTGCACCACTGGGAGGTTTTGAACTCGGGTCCCTAATTTGGGTGTTGTAGACCTCTACCACCGACCTACCACTCTCTTGACAACACTTCAAAATTCAATATATGGCATATATATGTCCTATGAATCTCGAAGTTAATATATTGAAGTCCAACTAGAGTAGAGGAACTCCTAGTCATACTTGGTCATAGTGTACATGTGGATTAGGAAAAATAAATAGATTGCAATGGAGAAGCAGAAGTAGATAATAATGAATGGAAGAAAAATATAATAGACTTTTTTGGAATCTAGCTAGTTAAAGTACAATAATTATCGTTTACCATATTTTTTCCAGCAAAGATGTCAATCACTTGTAATGCATTTCAACCATGTATGAGTGAAAAAGGGTCTTAAATGGTTGTACTCAAGTTGTGATGTAAAAAAATATAATTCTTGATGCTCAATTAGATCTAGGATGCATATGAGGTCAAGTGTAGAACCATTATTCAATGTAGTTTGGAATAAGTGATATGTTAAACATGGTTTTGCAATATAGTAAGTAGTGTACATGAGAGGGTACCAAATAATGTATGTGTGGTATGTAGGAATTTATATGGTTTAGAATTCTTTGGTAAATTATGTATGTATATAATAAAGGATAATAAGCATACGATTCTATATAATTTTTTTTTATAAATTTATAATTTTGTATAAAGTGTACATGTAACTATATATGCATGTATTGTCATATTTACATTTGTGTGTGTGTGTGTGTGTGTCTATATATATATATATATATATATATATATATATATATATATATATATATATATATATATATATATATATATATATATATATATATATATATATATATATATGGGCGTTCATTCGTTGTCCGCGCGGGTAGCCTGGATTTTTGCTACCCGACAGCCAAAAAAATAACTCTCCTGGAAAAAAAAGTAACTCTGCTGTCAAAAAAATAACTATGGTGAACAGAAAGTAACTACATGAATAAAAGAGTAACTATGTACAAAATATACAGCATATATATAAGGACGGGTTTTTTTATTTTGGAGGGGCAAATGATATTATTTTTGATATATATATATATATATATATATATATATATATATATACAAAGAGAGAGAGAGTCAGGCTAGAATACACTCGAGTGTACAGATTACGCCGTACACCTCAATGGTGTTTTCCTAACTAGACATTGTCTTTCCAAAATTCAATCCATTGATCTTCATGGTTACAATAATAATAGGCCACATACAAAATTTGAGCTCATTTGGATGAGTGTAAGTCACTCAAGTATTCCGATGTGGCGTTTAGATATCTAATGATCGTGTTTTTTTTTTGAAGTGGGAAATTTCACCCCTGTTCAAAGTAGCAGGAGAGAGAGAACACCATCAACTACACTGAGGGCTATAATTCTTTCATGTAGTGTCCTAACAAGTTCGTTGAGATTCGAACCCGCAACCTGCGCTTCATAAGCTGCAGGCTTAACCAACTGAGCTAGTTGGCAAGTGCATCTAATGATCGTATAACTAACGGATTCTGCTTTTCAAGATCGCATTTTGGCAATTCCAATCAGAGTTTGATGCCATTTCCACTTCATACACATCTGTGTGCAATACAAATACCGGACGATCTGTGCTTTAGTGGATAAGGTACTACGTATCGCATAGGCAGACAATTCTTTTTTATACTTTATTCTCTTTTCGTATGTGTTCTGTACACATCAACAAAGATATCGAATGTCGGTTACTCCTACGTCTGTACTATAGTAGATATGAATATATTTTAAATTTCAGATAACCCTTGCATTTCCCCATTCCAATTTTGGATAGCCGTTACCCTTCCATATTTCGACAAAGATTTTGGACCGAACCATAGACCAGCTCATCTCACTATTAGGGGTTTAGGCCAAGGCCCCAATCACATATATGTGGGCTCACGCTAGTGGGCTACGACCTAAATGGATACATATACAGACTGATTACAACTTGAGTTAAATTCACGAGCTCACAGTACCACTTGAGTTAAATTCAGAAGCTCAACGCAGCACTGCTTCCGCAGAGTTTGTTCCGCAGCTCACAACTTCTAGTCACCGTTATACCAGCAACCTACCACCCAGTGTGTGTGTGGAGATAATCGTACACCGAGCTTGAGCATTCATGCTTTGAAAGCCATTTATTTCACAAATGTTTGTATGACGATCTGTCATGCCGCTTGATCAGAATATAGAATGTATTCCGGTTTCTGGCTATCAGAAATGTTTGTTTGAGCATGAAACACATGATTAATCGAGAGATGCAGAAGCAGTAATTTCTCATGCGAGTTCAATACTGCAAATGTTTGTGAATACATATACAACTGCTTCAATAATTATGCAACTATAATAGATAATTCACAATGAGAATCATTGAAAGTAGTAGTCGCATTGATCTCGTCCGTTATAGGGTTAACCTGAAGTTAGTGACAACCATGTGGCCTTGTTCTCCCGACGAAAGGACACCATGCCTCCATATTTTACTAGTCAATACGGTGATGATAGCACGACAAGAGTGTTTATGTGGTACGGGATTGCTATTCAGTCGCTGTATGTGGAAAAATACTTGATGGAAGTTCTCGAGTTTTTTATTCTATTTTATCGCCATGTAGTCTGACGTGGACTTATTCTACGCACCGTACCGTAATTCCCGGAAGTGGAAGTAGATTAGGATTTACTCTATATTCAATAATGAAAACGGCGTGCAAGTCCTCCGTTGTAGTCTAGTTGGTTAGGATACTCGGCTCTCACCCGAGAGACCCGGGTTCAAGTCCCGGCAACGGAATTTTTGGAGAGTGGAAGTAGATTTGGATTTAAACTAAGGTTAATAACGAAAACGGTGTGCATGTCCTCCGTTGTAGTCTAGTTGGTTAGGATACTCGGCTCTCACCCGAGAGACCCGGGTTCAAGTCCCGGCAACGGAATTTTTTGGGCATATATTTTCAAAGTTACGTCCAAAATATTTATTTTCGAGAGAAGTACTACAATAAATTGATGCCATCACATATATTTGCATCTACATGATAAAACATTTGAAGTTTTTGTCAAAATAATAACTAGGAAAAGTAAAATTTTATTCAAGGCAATTGTTCTTATGTAGGTGTTGGAATTGTAATGAATATATTTTTTTCTTTATTTTTATTAGCATGTAGGCAACTATGACATAAAAGAGAATTAAAACATGAATGACACAATACTTATTGGCAGCCATAATTAGACTATTAGGACCATCGATTCCCAAAGTTTCTTTATATAATGCTATAGTTATACATTGGCTTTCTCTAGTTGTAATATTACTAACATGATTTCCTTTAACAATCTTTTTTAGTGACCTTAAGAAACTATATTTAACAAAGATGGTAATTGTCCCTTATCTCTCCATCTGTTGCTCCTAACTTTATTTAGGTGAGCCTTGTCCTCTCTATATTATCGAGTTGGAATTACAAGAAGGCATGGCTCTCCTAGCTAGACATGGGTGAGCTTGGTCCTCTCTGTATAATTGAGTTGGGGTTATCAGAGGGCTGTGAGAGGGCATCATTTTTGTCTCTGTCTCATGAATGAATCTATTTATTAAGGATAAGGAATTAGGTCAATTTTCAACACATTTTAGTGCAGAATATGAAGTAGCACAAGGTGTGTGTGGGACCTCACTTCTCAGACGCCACATGTTATCCATACTACCGACACTGATTCACACATTACTAATTAATTTTGAACTCACAACACGTGATTATATGATAAGTGCAAATAACTTTTTCCATTACACGTGATTATATGATAAGCACAAATAAATGTTTCCATTTCTACACTTAGCATAAGCAATTAAAATTGTAATTGTTTTTTATATGATCATATATAAGCAAACTCTAGATGTAAGTATTATTTTGGAAAAAACTCTGGTGAAACAAGAAGTAGAAAGGTATACTATTATAATCATATAAGTGACCTAGTTCAGATAAATTACATCACTGTATGTACACAAACATCACATATATATTGACACGTGTGAAATGTGTGTGTAAAATACAAATACATGTTTCGTATAATATAGGTCAAAAGAGGTTTGAGTTGTCGAACTCCAGAAATCATAAATCAAAGACTAGTGCTAACGTAACAGATAAGCAATCAACTAGGTCGAAGGAGAAGTTGGCTTGGAGTTAACAATCTGAAAATAAGAATTGAGAAAAACTAAGTTATGAGTGTCCATACACTAGATTTAAAGTCTCCTTAGAACTTGAAGTTTCACCATGACGCATACTGCAAATGAATTCTCTTCATCGATAGATAATCACCACTAACCTAAACTAGAGATCCACAATCTAACAGTGATATCCACTACCTAGATTAAGACAAACCCCACTCTTATAGAAATTTAGGAACATATTTAAGAAAATAGTACCTCTGGGATCTTCTCTCTTAGCGGTCAGCCCTGTCCGTCGAAGGGTGTTATTGGCTATGTGAACTTATGACTTTTCTAACCTCTGATCCCTCTATTGAAGAAAATAAAAGTCAAACACATTAATTATGTTGATCAAACATAAGAAAAACAATATCCAGATCATAATTTCAAGTTCATAATAATTGAAATTATATTATAGAATCATTAAATTCAGTACAACAATGTGTTGAGCTAACTGAAACCTAGGGATAAGGAGGTTTAGCCCCACATGTTCATCATTATCTCTGAATGAAAGGAGTAAGAGAAGTAAAACATCACAAAACTAATAAAAAAACCTTGGAGACTTTGACTTGGGATCCCTCTGAATGAACACCACAATCAACATCTTTTTTACTATAAATTTGTCACCCAGAAGTTCTAGGATCATCCAGTTGGTGGAAATCTCCTGCGTTACACTCTCTCCATACCCAAAGAATACGTGGTACTCTTCGAGCCTCCCTTTTTAATTCATGCATGAGGTCCATCACTCACTTAATGTGAAACAATTGGATCAGAGTTAATTTCATATCCGCACTGATCGTGCAGGCTGGTGTCGGTGGCATCGAGACTGTATTTGTTTTGCTTGTTGCATGATTTTGGTAACACCGACACAGACATCAGTGCAACCGAGTTGTTTCTTATGGGTGCCTGAATTGTGAAGTCGGTAGCACTGACACTGTTGTCAGTGTTACTGAGATAATTAAATTGAAACCCTGATGCTCTCTAGACCTTAATTCGTACCACTAATTCTATATCTTGGTGGCTCTAGGTTGATGCTCGGTAAAATTGATACTTCTCTCGATAGCACTAAGATTTCCTTCTTTGTTTTGCTCTAGGTCGTAGGTTGTGAGTGCCACAAATAGGCTAGTCAATGGCACCGAGTTGATCAATTGGTACTCCTTTTTCCTGAAATAAGAGGAACAACAACATAAGTCTGAGTAAATAATGATATAATCATGTATTTCAACAGAAATAAGTTCTAATTGATGCATTAACAATTCACAATCTAGTAAGTAGAAATAAAAAACAACATATCTAAATGAGAATAGCAGTCTCTAAAATCTTAGAAAATAGCATGTGAAAAGTGAAATATAAAATATGCAAAAAGTCCCCTAAGCTTGAATGTTGATCGTCCTCAAACAAACTACTAGATTTGTATGAAGGAGTCACCAAGAAGATAATTACCAATGAATTTAATTTTTCTAACCACCCCCAAATTACAGTTTCAAACCGACCCTCGCCAGCCATTAAATGAATAGCTATTCAAAATCGATCAATAATAATCATAAGAGATGTCCACAATAAGATCAATGAAACACTATCAGTATGAAGCAGTTAATATCATGATGAGTAAGACACATGTATGGTGCACCATGCAATCTCCTTATTTACATTGTTGTGATCTTCAATAGCACTCTACATTGAAAGTAGTTCCTCATATAAGCAAAGCATGAATGAGGTGAATAATCATATTAGTGGCCTACCATGTAGAGCAATGGATGAAAAGATATGGGTTGCTATGAAAATAAGATTCACAAGAATCATTTGAATTAAGTAAGAATAGATGAAACTATGTTGCACCTACAAGATGGATAACATGCAATTGTATGCCTCTAATTCCTACTATAAAGGGAGGAATGATGCATGCAAAAGATGAATCACCTCTATGATGAGAATGAGACAATGTGTGTACAAGACAAACATTCCCACTTTTTATTTATTCATTTCATAGAGATAATATGAGAATTAGAACCTAGGAATCAATTTCCTCCTTTTATCCTCGTTGTATTTCTTTTTCCAATAGCTTTCTTTTCATGCCCCTTATCTTATCAAGATAAGTGGTTTAAGATTGACCTTTTTCACCTTTTTTTCTTTGAATAAGGAGTGTGGATATACATTTTTCTTCTTCTCTCTTTCTTAACGGGGAGAAATAAAAGTGGAGAATAAAGATACACCTTATACAATATGTAATGATGAATGCAATCTATATGCAACTTTCTTATGATAGATTGGAATGCTCAAATGATATGATAGGTAAAGTTTTTAAAACTTTCTATGCAAAAGAAGATGAAATAACTATGTTGGTCTTACTATGCCAGGTATTGCAATAAAGAGGAATAATAATTTGGATTAAACATTATCATCTTATGGTGGAGGATGAAAACAAATGGAGGTGGATGAGATCACATTAATAAGAGGCAATATCTTTCACAACAATGATATGTTTGTCTCCTATTAAATTGTGTAATAAGGTATACTTAGAGTCTATTTCTATAATTCACATTTTATATCATGTTACTATTTGGTTGGTTTGGACTTAAAGATCATTGTCATAACACAAACCTTGAGGTTAAGTTAAGTTTTTTATTCATTCAATAAGTTTCAAGCTAACTAATCCAAACAATCCCTCCAGTTGATTTTGTCTTAGACATAAAAAATTAGCTTAAAAGATAGGGCATTATGACAAATTCAAATTCACACCTTTTTTACTTTTGATTTCAGAAGCTTTGAGAATAAGCCATTTTTACTCGACATATGTGATGATGATTAACTAAACCCACAATTACAATAGATGGATGTGGATCTTACTAACATGATGAAAAACAAAAATAAAAGAAACATGCATAGCTAAGATAAATAAAATTGACGCAAGAGACCCATTCCTTTACCCCCATAAGCTTGAGTCGACTATGTCATCTTATTCGAGAGAAAAAACAAAGTGGTAGAACGGAGGTACCAGTTGTTCAATAGTGTGGTGGTGGTAAAGTGTATGAAGAAATCAATGGATCTGGTGGGTATTAGGTGTCAAGGAACTGTGGAGGCTGAGTAGGCATACTAGATGGTTGAAGGGTACTAGCTAAATTTCCTTGGCTCCAATAGTGATCAAGAGTGGCTTCTATGCATCAAATGTGTGTGTGTGAATGTTCTATTGGTTAACCAAGAGAAGACACTCTTTGTTTTAGAGGACTTGTTGATGAAGGAGAAGCTGCTCTTAAAATTAATGGACCTAAGTCAAGGTCGTTTATTGTTGTTGCTGACCCTGTTGTATGGTTTGCAACATCCGATACATGATGTCCATGTAGAATGAGTCTTCTGGTGGTGGAGGTTCCACTGTGGAGGATCTCAAAGTGGCATGTCGTTGAGGTATGTGGTGCACATGCCTCTGTGGTATGTATAAAAGGAATACATGGCTCCTCTTATTCTTATTCCTATGCTCCCTTGTCTTCTTATTTGGCCTCTTCTTATTCAGTTTCTTCTCTAGAGGGTTCCACTTCCTCTACTTTGATAGGGCACTAAAGATAGCATACACTTATCAAGTGGAAGACGGGGTCCAATAGAACCCTCTCCTGAACCCGTCCTTCCTACATGCAACTTGCATACACCATTCGTTCAGATTTTGTGACTAGGTGATCCTTATCAAATGCTTAAAGTCGAGATTGAACTTCATGAAGAGGCCATTGATCTTTGAAAGGTCAAGGCAGAGGTGGTTAGAAATGGGTGAAAGAAATCCTCCAAAATGAATGAGAGTGCCCCTCTTTACTGGCTCAATGACAACCACCAAATGAAGAAGAAATAATGTTACAAAGTTGACATGCTCCTTTCCAATGGTCAATAGGGACCAAAGGACATATATAACCTTCCCCTTCCCTTGTGTGAATCTAGAGAATATAGTATTCATTAGGTAGTGGTGCAGAACTTGGGAAAATGGGTGCTCAAATGTTCACCATAGAGGATAGACTCCAGTTGAGGATGAAGCCTTATGGAAGCATTGGCATCTTCCTCCATGCCATGTTGAAGTCAAAATTTTTGGGGTCTAACTGTAGACCCTCCATGAGCCATCTTTAAAGTGAGTTGAGTTCTCTCATCATGAGGTGGTGTTCGATGTTGAATTATCGGGACCCACTCTTTTGATCAGCACAAATACCAACCATTAGAGGTAATCCCAAAACCTAAACCCATATTATGAAATAAAACAATGAATTCTCGACTAAGGCGATTAAACAATATACAAAAACACAGATAAATTTTTTCCTTTTTCTTTCTTCACTAACCCATAAATCAATGTCAAATCAAGGACATCACATTCAGATATCACAAATCATATTCAACTCCATTAAATCTAGAATCAAATCTTGTTCTCATATGCGGTTCAGTTTACATCAGATACATGTACATTAATGAACAAACTTAATCTACAACCCATCTCGGGAAAGAGAGAGTACAGGGACATTCTAATCTATCTAGATTATACTATTTATATCTTCTTTGTCACGACCTCTCCGCTGGATAGCATTATACCTAAAAACATTTGAAACAACCTCATGAGACTCATATAGAGCCCCAGTGAGTGGATACCTCCCACTCAAGCTAGGTACATGCATCAACATCAGATTAAGTATACAACTTAAAAGAAACATGCAGATATTGAAAAGTATAGCAAAAAGTTCTATATTCAAATCTATCTTGCAATGGTAATCTAATCCAATAGATAAGGCAATCACTTGAACCAATTATAACCTTGAAACATCTTTTAGAACATGTCTATGAACAAATCAGTAGATACTTCTCAGTTCAGATTAAGAGCCCTACTGCATATGAAATAAGATAAGTTCTAAGCATTTTTTAATCAATACATAACAATAACATTACCCTTTTGACACTCCACCAGCTGAACATGAACAAATCAACAGATACTTCTAGTTCAGATTAAGAATCTTACTACATGAGTAATAAGTCAAGTTCTAAGCATTTTTGAACCAATACATAACAATAACATTATCTTTGTGACACTCCACCAGCCGGACCAGGAACACATCCTGCAGTCCTGAAGCTGAAGTACACATAATACATATCTACCAAATAATACTATCAAATAGTAAGAAATCCAACTCATAATCAGAATGGATATGAATCCCATCATTTATAACTTGTCAACATGACATATCATAATGTGAAATAGAAAATGTCTCTAGCAACATGATTACTTTCCACAACAAGAAGTATAATCAACAATGACAAATCATCAAGTGGTATTACAAGGAATGTAATAATCATTCAAATCATATTCTACACGGCTTATCATCTTTTAGTCATTTTCCCTGAAACTACTTGGCTTGTACCTCACCAAGTAGAAGTTGCCACTCCTGATTCTCGTGTCAACGACTCATCGTCACTATCTTAGGGTTTAGCCGACCACCCTAAGATATCAACAACAGACCCTGGCCACCTCAGGGCTGCCTAAAGAGGCTCACGTCCTCATCTCGGGTACACGAGATAGGAACCATCAAAACAGTATATCACATATCACAGTATTTCACATATTTTTTATTTCACATTTCACATATTTCATGTCAACATAGTCTATTCCATCTGGACATAGACTTTCACAACAAGGATTTAGGGCCAGAGCCACTCCAGATGACTCACTCCAAATCCTGGTGGTCTAACCTTTAAGGTCTCGATCCACACTCTGGAAATCCTTCTCATAATTCATCGATTACTACAAGGAGATCCGTTTTGTTTCCCTAGTGTGGTCCTCGGGGGAAACTCACGGTGTTCAGGGCACCTAACTAGATGTTCCATCATTTCACTTGTTATTAATCTCTTTTACTCATCTTACAAGAATTCAAAACATCATATATCGTATCTGTGTGTTCTCGCATAACTACAATAACATGAAACAGATCAAGTTTGTCAATAAGGACAATGATAAAAACAAGAAGCATAATAACTCTGTATATTGCAACACATATGATTATTTATATCTTCTACTTGATCTCATTGCAATCATCAACAGTGGGCCTTCATCCCGAGACATAATCTTATTGTCCATCATTTACCCCATCAGGGTTTTATCATCATCACTGGGCCTTCAGCCCTAGACATAATCTCATTATGCAACATTTACCCTTATCAGGGTTTCTCAATGTAAGAAGTGCATACTAAATTCCATTTCAACATAAATCTTATCAGCTCATTGTATATCACAGTTCTGAACAAATATTAGCAGAGGCATTAAAACTAGAAACAATAAAAGCATATAGATATCATGTATCATTCCTTATACTAAGAATGGATTTATCATACAACATATTCCTGTTCCATCCAATCTGACTAGATGCCAATAAATTTCATGCATATACATGCATACTAGACTTAATTCTCTTCTTCTTTTATTTCACATTCTTCATATGGGGTTACTAGTCATCACATGTTCACTATCAATTGAAGTTTGTACTATTAATCTATTCTCAGAGTACAATTCACAATTCAAGAACACATTCTTATAAATCAATTCAAATACTTGACTTTCATCTTTTAGTTGAATTCAATTACAGTTATGTGCATCTCTTAATTCCCCATTTGATATTATCTTTCACTAGCATCATCAAACTCATCATTTTAGGGTAAGAGTTACATTCTTAGAATCATCTATTAATTCATATCTTTTTCCATCATTTTATACTCAGTAGTCTCAACTTCTTTCATTTTATGTTCATTACATTATCTGGACCAATCTTTCTTGATTCACTTTACATACAATGCTTCTCTTCTACATAACATTTACCAAAATACAGTTCTTATTATATTTCATTTAATTTTGGTTAAGCCACATGTAATTAAAATAAAAGATAAAATACTTCATCATACTATCTTCATTAGTTTCATCTTTATCTTACAATCACCATTACGCACATCATGTTCATATTGTCTCTTATATTCATATAAGTGTACCTTAATGTTGACTACTAATGTCATTCCCATAATCAATAATGATCATACTTTATTATATTAAAACAATTACATTGGATTTAGGTGATATTCATAAGACTCATCATATTTAATGGAAGTATTAATACCTTCAACTTCAGCATTCGATCACATTTACAACATCATATACAAGTTCTAGGTTTATCACTCATAATTGTCTTAGTAATAAACTTTTAGGGTTTTCAAGAAGTCATTCCTTAGTTCAACATATTATAAGAATCATATCATTTAGTAATCCAATCATGACTCAAGGGTTCATTAGGGTTATTCACAAACATGGAAACCCTCGTTTCCATTTCCACACATTTCATTCATCAATCATAAGTATACATTGATTAATTGACTTATTTGATTCACTTCCTCAACACAAATACTAATCAGGATATGTGGTCATTCAACTCCATTAACATTCAACAATACACTTGTATGATACAATCTAGCACAATTCAGATATGACTTTATACATGTCAATTCAATTCCAAGCATATCGACCATTGGGCTGATTTTTTTGGAAAATTTCACATGAAATACCATATTCATCTACCCATAAGAATACCCATGCATCATCAATCAATATAATAGGAACTAATCAAGTTTCAATCAATTAGAAATAATCAAAATCAGTAAAATTAGATTCCTCAATATCTTTCCCAAATCAAATCCAATCACATACATATATAAACAAGGTTTCTGATTGTTTTAGCCACATTGAATTAGGCTTTCAACATGGATACAAAGCTTAGGAGGGAGAAAAACACTCACCTCAGGTGTGAAACACCTGAAATTCGTAGCCCAGCTACTACTGCTAATTCTTGAATCAAGTCCTTGCTTCAAGAAAATAGGATCTTCCTGCTCCTCTTCACTCAAGAACCTAGAAGAAGAAGAATTGAAGAAGAAAGAATGAAAGAAGAGATCAATTTGGATTCTTTTGATCCAAATCAGGGGAGTGACAAGTTTTATACATAGGAGAGAATAAAGCAAATAAACCTAGTAAAGATTTATAATCTATATAGAATTTACCAACCTTGGAAAGAGAAAATCCAGAAATCTGAAATTTCCACTTCAGATTCTCCAAACCCTAAAATCTCCTCCTCTCTCAAGAATTACGAAGCTCTGAAGTGTGGGACGGAAATGAGAGGTGATTGGGTCGTAATAGAGTCCTATATACTCATTAAGGTGCTTGGAATAATTAATTATAAACATTTTTAGTCTTTTTTATTTTTCCAGAAAAATCTGGTCGGTCGAGTTTGTCTCTCTCAGAACTCGACCGATCAAGGGTCTGTTGTGATACAAAACTTCTTCAAAAAATTATGAACATTTAATATGTTGTTGAAAACTGAGTATCAAACCTTGATTTAAAATTTGAGCTCAAATGGATAATCCAATAAATTACAAAAAATAAAATACGACACTACTATACTGTAGTTAGTAGCATGGTCGGTCGAGTTTGTCATGCACAGAACTCGACCGACACCCTCTCTTTAGAGATCAAAAGTAATCCAAAAATTACACCAATTTAAAATAGTGTCTGTAATTTAGTTTATAAAGTATAGTTAAAATTTTAGATCAATTATATATACTAATAAAAAGATAAAATTCAATTACCACACTGCTATATAAATCTAGAAATATGATCGGTCGAGTTTGAAACTCGACTGATAAATAGGTCAGAACATTCTTCAAAAATTATGATATTTTCCAATATTGTTCAAATTTTATATATACAAATCATATCCAAATTTAAATTAAATCAGAGTTACACATAAAATAATAAAAATCATTTAGTGAGATACTATATTTATCAAATTCTGTATTCATATATCACCAAAACCCTAATTTGGGCCGATTAGGGTTTCTGAAATGTTAACCCTAATTAGGTGTATCAAAGTATGATTAAAACTTCTCATTATATTTAAAACATGAACATTTAACTACCATCACAAATCAAGCTTTAAACAATGATCAACTTAATTAAGCATACAATTATCCAAGTAAACCCATATCAGATGACTAATTTGAAAATGGATCATTACAAATTCTCCCCTCCTTTTAGGATTTCATCCCGAAATCTAAGAAAAGATATAAAAGAATATCAAATCATCTAATCATTCATCTCTCTCAACATCCCGTTAGAAAGTATTCCATTTTATCTTTCTTTCATATGACATCTTTTTTTTGTATTAGATGTATATTTCATCCTATGTCATCATCATATCTCTCTTTGAGTATTACAAACACTTACTTCAAAGATATTAGTGATACATCATTTATCAAGATCTGATTCACATCACCTTTCACATCCTTTTTTTTTATTGTGTATCTCATGGATTAAGATTATGACTCATTCACATATGATCATCTGCATTCACCAATTTCCTTTATAAAGAAGATCATCTAGTGTGCATCTTGGTTCATAGTTTTTTCTCACAATTTCCAATTTCATACTTAGAATCAAACTCATTAGAAATTATGTTCATAATCCACTAAGCTTTCATCTTTCTTATATGAAATTTCATGTTTTCCATATGTTCCATATTGAATTATAAAAATCTTTTTCTCTTTCACCATTTTATCACAATTCTTCTCTTTTTCATCATGTATCTTATTATACTACCAAACTATGTTCATCTGGATACTTGGTCAGGGCATCCAGAAGAAGTATAGTCGTCAGTTCCATACTAGCTTAACTCAATACCCAAATAATTGACCAAAGTATCTGGATACTGAGTTCAGTCAGTATGCACATCATTCAGGTTATATTCAACATCAAAATTATCAATTAGTCCTAGATCCTATTGTCCCTGTAGACTCATCTAACCTAGGCTCTGATACCATGTCTGTCTGGACCCACTCTTTTGATCAGCACAAATATCAACCATTAGAGGTAATCCCAAAACCTAAACCCAGATTATGAAATAAAACAATGAATTCTCGACTAAGGCGATTAAACAATATACAACAACACAGATAAATTTTTTCCTTTTTCTTTCTTCACAAACCCATAAATTAATGTCACATCAAGGACATCACATTCAGATATCACAAATCATATTCAACTCCATTAAATCCAGAATCAAATCTTGTTCTCATATGCGGTTCAGTTTACATCAGATACATGTACATTAATGAACAAACTTAATCTACAACCCATCCCGGGAAAGAGAGAGTACAGGGACATTCTAATCTATCTAGATTATACTATTTATATCTTCTTTTTCACGACCTCTCCGCTAGATAGCATTATACCTAAAAACATTTGAAATAACCTCATGAGACTCATATAGAGCCTTAGTGAGTGGATACCTCCCACTCAAGCTAGGTACATGCATCAACATCAGATTAAGTATACAACTTAAAAGAAACATGCATATATTGAAAAGTATAGCAAAAAGTTCTATATTCAAATCTATCTTGCAATGGTAATCTAATCCAATAGATAAGGCAATCACTTGAACAAATTATAACCTTGAAACATCTTTTAGAACATGTCTATGAACAAATCAGTAGATACTTCTCAGTTCAGATTAAGAGCCCTACTGCATATGAAATAACATAAGTTCTAAGCATTTTTTAATCAATACACAACAATAACATTACCATTTTGACACTCCACCAGCTGGACATGAACAAATCAACAGATACTTCTAGTTTAGATTAAGAATCTTACAACATGAGTAATAAGTCAAGTTCTAAGAATTTTTGAACCAATACATAACAATAACATTATCTTTGTGACACTCCACCAGCCGGACCAGGAACACATCCTGCAGTCCTGAAGCTGAAGTACACATAATACATATCTACCAAACAATACTATCAAATAGTAAGCAATCCAACTCATAATCAGAATGGATATGAATCCCATCATTTATAACTTGTCAACATGACATATCATAATGTGAAATAGAAAATGTCTACAACAACATGATTACTTTCCACAATAAGAAGTATAATCAACAATGACAAATCATCAAGTGGTATTACAAGGAATGTAATAATCATTCAAATCATATTCTACACGGCTTATCATCTTTTATTCATTTGCCCTGAAACTACTGAAAACTACTAGAGGGGGGGGTGAATAGAGTTTTATAGATAATTTTAACAATTAATTACTCAAGCAACCACTATGAAAATATTGGACAAGGAGACACAGGGTTTAGAGTGGTTCCAACTATAGCAAATACTATAGCCGTCAGTCCACTACCCGGTTGCTTACCCAACCGGGATTTGAAAAGAAATTTATTTTATTACCTCGCAAGGACTTTACATAAAATACAATTTCTTTTCCCAAACCCTTCAAGCAGCCTTCACCTAGAAGTAATCGCCCAACCTTGAAGCAGCCTTCCCTTGAAGTAGGTGCACCAACTCCCGTTGCACCAGCCTTCTGAAGTAGCTTCCCGTGCGATAGCTTTCTTGAAGTAGCTTGAAGTCCCCTTCTCCACCTGAGAAGTCAACCCTCTCCAATCCGCAGCCTCCAATCCTAGGAGTAGCAAGGAGAGTACAAAAGATAAAAAGGAACAAGAAGGAAAACAGAAATTACAATACCGTTGTAAGCACAAGGCTTGATTTTCCTATATCAAGCGTTTAGATCTCCTAACCAATGTGTATGACAATGTGATTGTAGTGGATAGGAGATACTAGCCTATAGGACACGAAATGGGAGCAATAGGAATGAATGACAAGTGTAGGAATTGCTCTATTGCTCTAAAACAGATTGCAAGTGAGTATTCAAGCTCAAGTATAGCACAAGTATAGCTTAGGTGTCATTTGGTGTCCTAAGGCATGTCCTATTTATAAGAGTGGCCTATGAATACTTAAGGTCGTTCTAGACAACTTCTAGGGGCTTCTAAGTGCTTAACTAGCCGTTAGATATAAGTTAAGTGCATTAGTAACGACTAGTTACTTTATTCTGCAGTTGCTGTCAGAGACCATCTCGGTCGACAATTTGTCGACCGAGATACCTACTCGGTCGAAGTTTTGTCGACCGACAGGCTCTCTGGATCAACGTTCATTTGCAGCTGCCAACTACTTTATCAGCTGTATCTAACGGCTACTTGGGTCAATCTCGGTCGAGAAGTTTGTCGACCGAGAGTGTCTCGGTCGAGGAGTGTGGTCGACCGAGATTGACTCTGTTTTCAATCTTTTAATTAACCACTAAGCATGTGTATGAGTGTGCATATGTGATCCTATTTGAAGGGGATGACCTATCTAAGTGTGGTGTTTAGCTAGGAAGATCCAACGCTTGATTTACATGCAATCTAAGTACTTGTACATTATATATTTGTACAAGTTTTTTTTACAACAGTGATTACATTGCATGGAAATATAAATATGTAAGCTCTTTGGATTTTCCCTAGTTGCTTTGTCATCCACCTTAATCCTGCATACTCAAGTAGCTCGTTAGATCAGCAAGAATGAAATGTTTGTCATCATCGAAACAAAGGGATTTATCATAATGTCCAATTTTTCCAACAATCTCCCCCTTTTTGAAGATGACAAACATTTCTTAAAATATGAAATAAGGAAATATAAAGCATGTGAGTTTCATATCTTAAGATTACCTTTTGTAGCCATTCTTGTTTGACTAGTGAGTGCTGGCCATCAAGATGAAACTCATTTATATTTATATTTTTGATTTTATATTCTTTCTCCCCCTTTGTCATTTCAAAAAGATATCCAGGTTAAACATTTTATTTCTTCTCCCCCTTAATTTTATATTAAGCTCCCCCTTAAATAGATATCCTATTAGGAACATGGTTTTATGTCTAATTTATCCACAATTTGTTTCTCAATCATTTGCAACGGATGTTAAGCCTTGGAATGATATGAGATTCCCTTAAGCTTATGAATGTATATTTATTTCTCATCTATCAAGGGATGTTAAGCCCTAAATTAAATGAGAGATCCTTTAAGAGCAAGATATATCATTTTGATGAAATTCTTTTTCATACAAATTACTTTTAAGAATCCGAAGGTCATGACAAACTCCAAATGATGTTAACAATGTAAGCTTCATAATCAAATAATCAAATTTGTTTTTATAATCTCCCCCTTAATCTAAGCAATTTAAGGCTTTTAAGGTCACAAATGATAAATTTTTGATTTTGACCTTTATCAAAAGCATACTAAGATTAAGTTCAATAAATTGATGTCCAAATAAGCATTTTGTCAAAGCTTATTTTAGGTCGCCCTTGACTACGACCATAGCGCCCCTTGGTCAACTTTAATTTTAACCAAGAGGCAAATTCTGCAGATTTGAAAGATAAACATTCATATGTGAAGTATAATTTCTGCAGATAGATGTAAATATCAATTTGAAGCACATTAAGATATACCTATTATAAAGACTTAATATGAGCATCATAGTGAAGTCTTTGACTTTGATTTTTCTAAAATGCATGTTTTACATTCATTGTAAATGATGTTTCATATGCTTATGGGTACAGAAATATCAAATCCCATTTCTTCTTATACCCTTATCATAAGATTCTTTAGAACCATATATTTTGAATGCAAGATTAATATCTTAAAGTCAAGATTTTTGCTTTTGATTTCTTAGAACAAGCAAATAGATAAAAACATTAATATTTTGTTCTAAGAAGCACCGTTTGGCTTGTCATAGCAACATCATCATCACAAGCTATGTCCATAAGCATTATCTATTATGTCAATATGACATTTGCAATTATCTAAATCACAATGATCATTCATGATTTGAACATATGAATCAAAGCCTATTTTAAACCAATGAATCCATAATGATCATGATGAAGCATGTTAAGTGATTCTCAATATGAAAACATTTTCTTAAAATGAATGCATGATTAATATCTCAAGTCTTTTTTACAGATATCAATTTGAGAAATTTTATAACATTTTGTTCTTTGCAAGAATTTTTAATAGTCATATCACCAATGAATTATTTTGCTTGCTTATCATCAAGAATCATGCATGCAATTATCATTATCTATTTGTGTTAACACAACATCATGCTAAATGATGAAATAGTGAAAGCATGTAATGATAGAACAATAGAATGATAATTTCATGAAATACAGTGATTGTAATCATTTAAACATATGATTTCTATCTAGATAGATGCTTTAAAGAAAATCATGTAAAACATTATAAAATAGGGATTTCTAAACTTGATTTTCAATTTTATCTTATTTAGAGAATGATGTCATTTATATTAAAAAAAAATTCAACTTGTTTTGTAAAACAGTCATTAACAACAGATAGATAGCCATTTATTTGTTCAGTAATTTCACTACAGACTGAAATCAGTGACCAGTTCGGTCGACGATTTCTCGACCGACTGACTGCTCGGTCGACGATTTCTCGACCGACAAGGTTTCTGTTTTACCTACAGAACTATTTATTGATTTCGAGTAAAATGTAGACTATGTCTAATTCAATTATGCAGTTTAAGAATCAGTTTTAGTTGAGATAAACATATGAATATCAAAGTAATATTTAGATCAAATCTCAACTAATCATATTAAAAAAATAAGTTTTCAGGACTTTAATTAAGATAAGTTTTCAAGTTAGAGATTTTAGTTACTTGAATCATTTTGTTATCCCTTAATGTTAAGTTGAGATAGACATAAGAATGTGCAATTTAAAGTCTTTGGTCATATCTCAACTTAGGTTAACCAATTCAATTTGGGGGTTTCGGAACCCATACTAACTCAACATTCTTTTTCTTGTATGGGCATGAAAAAGAGTAATGTCCAAGACGTGAGCAGTAATGGCAACATATAGAATCAACCTCAAGTCTTTTTCTATGGTTTTGTTCTAGGTTGTTCTTTGGTACAAATGTGGCTTGATGTGCTCGTGTCTTTCTCCAACTAGGTTGTTGATGAGATTTCCCTTTGGGCTTATAACCTAGTCCTCTTCTCCCAATTTGATGATAGGAATCATCCAAAATTCTATCAAGGATTCCATTGTTGCTTAACCTACTAACTTCTTGTTGCAACTTAGCGATCTCATCCATTCTTTTCTTAATATCTAGTTTTGCTTGATCTAGATTAGATGATAAAGAATTCCTTTCTTTTACTATATTATCATAATCTAGATGTGTACACAAAACAGGTTGTTTTTGAAAATCATTTAACTTTGCAAGTAATTCAACCTTTTCTTGATATAGAAGATCATAATTTGTTTCTAGAGTAAAAATCTTCACATCACTACTACTTAGAGATGATTTCAATGTACGGTTTTCAGAAACAATGCTATCTTTTTCAAAACCAAGAGTATTCAATTTAGCATATAAATCTTCATTTTCGGATGTAAGAGCAAGAAGTCTAGTATTTAACTCATCGTTTGCTTTACTAGATTTCTTTAATTTCTTCTTGCACTCAATATATTTATTGTGAGTTTCTTCAAGACTAGAAATTAGCTCTTCTTTTGATAAATCAAGAAGGCTTACCTCTTCTTCTTCTTCTTCATTGGTTGTAGCAATAAGACAATTTTTGTTTTCATCTTCCTTCTTTGATCTCCATGGACAGCTGGATGTTGTGTGACTTGTTCCTAAACACCACTCGCATCTTGTTGAAGATTTGTCCATTCTTTTCTTTTGCTTGCGGTTGTAGACACCTCCACCCTTCATTCTTCAAGACCTGGTTAGGGTTCCTTGAAGCCTGCTCTGATACCAATTGAAAACTACTAGAGGGGGGGGGTGAATAGAGTTTTATAGATAATTTTAACAATTAATTACTCAAGCAACCACTATGAAAATATTGGACAAGGAGACACAGGGTTTAGAGTGGTTCCAACTATAGCAAATACTATAGCCGTCAGTCCACTACCCGGTTGCTTACCCAACCGGGATTTGAAAAGAAATTTATTTTATTACCTCGCAAGGACTTTACATAAAATACAATTTCTTTTCCCAAACCCTTCAAGCAGCCTTCACCTAGAAGTAATCGCCCAACCTTGAAGCAGCCTTCCCTTGAAGTAGGTGCACCAACTCCCGTTGCACCAGCCTTCTGAAGTAGCTTCCCGTGCGATAGCCTTCTTGAAGTAGCTTGAAGTCCCCTTCTCCACCTGAGAAGTCAACCCTCTCCAATCCACAGCCTCCAACCCTAGGAGTAGCAAGGAGAGTACAAAAGATAAAAAGGAACAAGAAGGAAAACAGAAATTACAATACCGTTGTAAGCACAAGGCTTGATTTTCCTATATCAAGCGTTTAGATCTCCTAACCAATGTGTATGACAATGTGATTGTAGTGGATAGGAGATACTAGCCTATAGGACACGAAATGGGAGCAATAGGAATGAATGACAAGTGTAGGAATTGCTCTATTGCTCTAAAACAGATTGCAAGTGAGTATTCAAGCTCAAGTATAGCACAAGTATAGCTTAGGTGTCATTTGGTGTCCTAAGGCATGTCCTATTTATAGGAGTGGCCTATGAATACTTAAGGTCGTTCTAGACAACTTCTAGGGGCTTCTAAGTGCTTAACTAGCCGTTAGATATAAGTTAAGTGCATTAGTAACGACTAGTTACTTTATTCTGCAGTTGCTGTCAGAGACCATCTCGGTCGACAATTTGTCGACCGAGATACCTACTCGGTCGAAATTTTGTCGACCGACAGGCTCTCTGGATCAACGTTCATTTGCAGCTGCCAACTACTTTATCAGCTGTATCTAACGGCTACTTGGGTCAATCTCGGTCGATAAGTTTGTCGACCGAGAGTGTCTCGGTCGAGGAGTGTGGTCGACCGAGATTGACTCTGTTTTCAATCTTTTAATTAACCACTAAGCATGTGTATGAGTGTGCATATGTGATCCTATTTGAAGGGGATGACCTATCTAAGTGTGGTGTTTAGCTAGGAAGATCCAACGCTTGATTTACATGCAATCTAAGTACTTGTACATTATATATTTGTACAAGTTTTTTTTACAACAGTGATTACATTGCATGGAAATATAAATATGTAAGCTCTTTGGATTTTCCCTAGTTGCTTTGTCATCCACCTTAATCCTGCATACTCAAGTAGCTCGTTAGATCAGCAAGAATGAAATGTTTGTCATCATCGAAACAAAGGGATTTATCATAATGTCCAATTTTTCCAACAACTACTTGGCTTGTACCTCACCAAGTAGAAGTCGCCACGCCTGATTCTCATGTCAACGAATCACCGTCACTATCTTAGGGTTTAGCCGGCCACCCTAAGATATCAACAACAAACCCTGGCCACCTCAGGGTTGCCTAAAGAGGCTCACGTCCTCATCTCGGGTACACGAGATAGGAACCATCAAAACAATATATCACATATCACAGTATTTCACATATTTTTCATTTCACATTTCACATATTTCATGTCAACAGAGTCTATTCCATCTGGACATAGACTTTCACAGCAAGGATTTAGGGCCAGAGTCACTCCAGATGACTCACTCCTAAATCCTGGTGGTCTAACCTTTAAGGTCTCGATCCACACTCCGGAAATCCTTCTCATAATTCATCGATTACTACAAGGAGATCCGTTTTGTTTCCCCAGTGTGGTCCTCGGGGGAAACTCACGGTGTTCAGGGCACCTAACTAGATGTTCCATCATTTCACTTGTTATTAATCTCTTTTACTCATCTTACAAGAATTCAAAACATCATATATCATATCTGTGTGTTCTCGCATAACTACAATAACATGAAACAGATAAAGTTTGTCAATAAGGACAATGATCAAAACAAGAAGCACAATAACTCTGTATATTGTAACACATATGATTATTTCTATCTTCTACTTGATCTCATAGCAATCATCAACAGTGAGCCTTCATCCCGAGACATAATCTTATTGTCCATCATTTACCCCATCAGGGTTTTATCATCATCACTGGGCCTTCAGCCCTAGACATAATCTCATTATGCCACATTTACCCTTATCAGGGTTTCTCAATGTAAGAAGTGCATACTAAATTCCATTTCAACATAAATCTTATCAACTCATTGTATATCACAGTTCTGAACAAATATTAGCAGAGGCATTAAAATTAGCAACAATAAAATCATATAGATATCATGTATCATTCCTTATACTAAGAATGGATTTATCATACAACATATGCCTGTTCCATCCAATCTGACTAGATGCCAATAAATTTCATGCATATACATGCATACCAGACTTAATTCTCTTCTTCTTTTATTTCACATTCTTCATATGGGGTTACTAGTCATCACATGTTCACTATCAATTGAAGTTTGTACTATTAATCTATTCTCAGAGTACAATTCACAATTCAAGAACACATTCTTATAAATCAATTCAAATACTTGACTTTCATATTTTAGTTGAATTCAATTACAGTTATGTGCATCTCTTAATTCCCCATTTGATATTATCATTCACTAGCATCATCAAACTCATCATTTTAGGGTAAGAGTTACATTCTTAGAATCATCTATTAATTCCTATCTTTTTCCATCATTTTATACTCAGTAGTCTCAACTTCTTTCATTTTATGTTCATTACATTATCTGGACCAATCTTTCTTGATTCACTTTACATACAATGCTTCTCTTCTACATAACATTTACCAAAATACAGTTCTTATTATATTTCATTTAATTCGGGTTAAGCCACATGTAATTAAAATAAAAGATAAAATACTTCATCATACTATCTTCATTAGTTTCATCTTTATCTTACAATCACCATTACGCACATCATGTTCATATTGTCTCTTATATTCAGATAAGTGTACCTTAATGTTGACTACTAATGTCATTCCCATAATCAATAATGATCATCCTTTATTATATTAAAACAATTACATTGGATTTAGGTGATATTCATAAGACTCATCATATTTAATGGAAGTATTAATACCTTCAACTTCAGCATTCGATCACATTTACAACATCATATACACGTTCTAGGTTTATCACTCATAATTGTCTTAGTAATAAACTTTTAGGGTTTTCAAGAAGTCATTCCTTAGTTCAACATATTATAAGAATCATATCATTTAGTAATCCAATCATGACTCAAGGGTTCATTAGGTTTATTCACAAACATGGAAACCCTCATTTCCATTTCCACACATTTCATTCATCAATCATAAGTATACATTGATTAATTGACTTATTTTATTGACTTCCTCAACACAAATCCTAATCAGGATATGTGGTCATTCAACTCCATTAACATTCAACAATACACTTGTATGATACAATCTAGCACAATTCAGATATGACTTTATACATGTCAATTCAATTCCAAGCATATCGGCCATTGGGCTGATTTTTTTGGACAATTTCTCATGAAATACCATATTCATCTACCCATAAGAATACCCATGCATCATCAATCAATATAACAGGAACTAATCAAGTTTCAATCAATGAGAAATAATCAAAATCAGTAAAATTGATTCCCCAATATCTTTCCCAAATCAAATCCAATCACATACATATATAAACAAGGTTTTTGATTGTTTTAGCCACATTGAATTAGGCTTTCAACATGGATACAAAGATTAGGAGGGAGAAAAACACTCACCTCAGGTGTGAAACACCTGAAATTCATAGCCCAGCTACTACTGCTAATTCTTGAATCAAGTCCTTGCTTCAAGAAAACAAGATCTTCCTGCTCCTCTTCACTCAAGAACCTAGAAGAAGAAGAATTGAAGAAGAAAGAATGAAAGAAGAGATCAATTTGGATTCTTTTGATCCAAATCAGGGGAGTGACGAGTTCTATACATAGGAGAGAATAAAGCAAATAAACCTAGTAAAGATTTATAATCTATACATAATTTACCAACCTTGGAAAGAGAAAACCCATAAATCTGAAATTTCCACTTCAGATTCTCCAAACCCTAAAATCTCCTCCTCTCTCAAGAATTACGAAGCTCTGAAGTGTGGGACGGAAATGAGAGGTGATTGGGTCGTAATAGAGTCCTATATACTCATTAAGGTGCTTGGAATAATTAATTATAAACATTTTTCATTTTTTTTTATTTTTCCAGAAAAATCTGGTCGGTCGAGTTTGTCTCTCTCATAACTCGACCGATCATGGTTCTGTTGTGATACAAAAATTCTTCAAAAAATTATGAAAATTTAATATGTTGTTGAAAACTGAGTATCAAACCTTCTTTTAAAATTTGAGCTCAAATGGATAATCCAATAAATTACAAAAAATAAAATACTACACTAATATACTGCAGTCAGCAGCATGGTCGGTCGAGTTTGTCCTGCACAGAACTCGACCGACACCCTCTCTTCAGAGATCAAAAGTAATCGAAAAATTACACCAATTTAAAAGAGTGTCTATAATTGAGTTTCTAAAGTATAGTTAAAATTTTAGATCAATTAGATATACCAATAAAAAGATAAAATTCAATTACCACACTGCTATATAAATCTAGAAATATGATCAGTCGAGTTTGAAACTCGACTGATAAATAGGTCAGAACATTCTTCAAAAATTCTGATATTTTCCAATATTGTTCAAATTTTATATATCCAAATCATATCCAAATTTAAATTAAATCAGAGTTACACATAAAATAATAAAAATCATTTATTAAGACACTATATTTATCAAATTCTGTATTCATATATCACCAAAACCCGAATTTGGGCCGATTAGGGTTTCTGAAATGTTAACCCTAATTAGGTGTATCAAAGTATGATTAAAACTTCTCATTATATTTAAAACATGAACATTTAACTACCATCACAAATCAAGCTTTAAACAATGATCAACTAAATTAAGCATACAATTATCCAACTAAACCCATATCAGATGACTAATTTGAAAACGGGTCATTACAAATTCTCCCCTCCTTTTAGGATTTCATCCTGAAATCTAAGAAAAGATACAAAAGAATATCATATCATCTAATCATTCATCTCTCTCAACATCCAGTTAGAAAGTATTCCATTTTAACTTTCTTTCATATGACATCTTTTTTTTGTATTAGATGTATATTTCATCCTATGTCATCATCATATCTCTCTTTGAGTATTACAAACAATTACTTCAAAGATATTAGTGATACATCATTTATCAAGATCTGATTCACATCACCTTTCACATCCTTTTTTTTATTGTGTATCTCATGGATTAAGATTATGACTCATTCACATATGATCATCTGCATTCATCAATTTCCTTTATAAAGAAGATCATCTAGTGTGCATCTTGGTTCATAGTTTTTTCTCACAATTTCTGATTTCATACTTAGACTCAAACTCATTAGAGATTATGTTAATAATCCACTAAGCTTTCATCTTTCTTATATGAAATTTCATGTTTTCCATGGATTCCATATTGAATTATAAAAATCTTTTTCTCTTTCACCATTTTATCGCCATTCTTCTCTTTTTCATCATGTATCTTATTATACTACCAAACTATGTTCATCTGGATACTTGGTCAGGGCATCCAGAAGAAGTATAGTCGTCTGTTCAATACTAGCTTAACTCAATACCCAAATAATTGACCAAAGTATCTTGATACTGAGTTCAGTCAGTATGCACATCATTCAGGTTATATTCAACATCAACATTATCAATTAGTCCTAGATCCTATTGTCCCTATAGACTCATCTAACCTAGGCTATGATACCACGTCTGTCTGGACCCACTCTTTTGATCAGCACAAATACCAACCATTAGAGGTAATCCCAAAACCTAAACCCAGATTATGAAATAAAACAATGAATTCTCGACTAAGGTGATTAAACAATATACAAAAACACAGATAAATTTTTTCCTTTTTCTTTCTTCACAAACCCATAAATCAATGTCACATCAAGGACATCACATTCAGATATCACAAATCATATTCAACTCCATTAAATCCAGAATCAAATCTTGTTCTCATATGCGGTTCAGTTTACATCAGATACATGTACATTAATGAACAAACTTAATCTACAACCCATCCCGGGAAAGAGAGAGTACAGGGACATTCTAATCTATCTAGATTATACTATTTATATCTTCTTTGTCACGACCTCTCCGCTGGATAGCATTATACCTAAAAACATTTGAAATAACCTCATGAGACTCATATAGAGCCTTAGTGAGTGGATACCTCCCACTCAAGCTAGGTACATGCATCAGCATCAGATTAAGTATACAACTTAAAAGAAACATGCTTATATTGAAAAGTATAGCAAAAAGTTCTATATTCAAATCTATCTTGCAATGGTAATCTAATCCAATAGATAAGGCAATCACTTGAACCAATTATAACCTTGAAACATCTTTTAGAACATGTCTATGAACAAATTAGTAGATACTTCTCAGTTCAGATTAAGAGCCCTACTGCATATGAAATAAGATAAGTTCTAAGCATTTTTTAATCAATACATAACAATAACATTACCCTTTTGACACTCCACCAACTGGACATGAACAGATCAACAGATACTTCTAGTTTAGATTAAGAATCTTACAACATGAGTAATAAGTCAAGTTCTAAGCATTTTTGAACCAATACATAACAATAACATTATCTTTGTGACACTCCACCAGCCGGACCAGGAACACATCCTACAGTCCTGAAGCTGAAGTACACATAATACATATCTACCAAACCATACTATCAAATAGTAAGCAATCCAACTCATAATCAGAATGGATATGAATCCCATCATTTATAACTTGTCAACATGACATATCATAATGTGAAATAGAAAATGTCTGTAGCAACATGATTACTTTCCACAATAAGAAGTATACTCAACAATGGCAAATCATCAAGTGGTATTACAAAGAATGTAATAATCATTCAAATCATATTCTACACGGCTTATCATCTTTTATTCATTTGCCCTGAAACTACTTGGCTTGTACCTCACCAAGTAGAAGTCGCCACGCCTGATTCTCGTGTCAACGACTCACCGTCACTATCTTAGGGTTTAGCCGGCAACCCTAAGATATCAACAACAGACCCTGGCCACCTCAGGGTTTCCTAAAGAGGCTCACGTCCTCATCTTGGGTACACGAGATAGGAACCATCAAAACAATATATCACATATCACAATATTTCACATATTTTTCATTTCACATTTCACATATTTCATGTCAACAAAGTCTATTCCATCTGGACATAGACTTTCACAGCAAGGATTTAGGGCCAGAGCCACTCCAGATGACTCACTCCTAAATCCTGGTGGTCTAAACTTTAAGGTCTCAATCCACACTCCAGAAATCCTTCTCATAATTCATCGATTACTACAAGGAGATCCGTTTTATTTCCCCAGTGTGGTCCTCGGGGGAAACTCACGGTGTTCAGGGCACCTAAATAGATGTTCCATCGTTTCACTTGTTATTAATCCCTTTTACTCATCTTACAAGAATTCAAAACATCATATATCGTATCTGTGTGTTCTCGCATAACTACAATAACATGAAACAGATCAAGTTTGTCAATAAGGACAATGATCAAAACAAGAAGCACAATAACTATGTATATTGCAACACATATGATTATTTCTATCTTCTACTTGATCTCATAGCAATCATCAACAGTGGGCCTTCAGCCCGAGACATAATCTTATTGTCCATCATTTACCCCATTAGGGTTTTATCATCATCACTGGGCCTTCAGCCCTAGACATAATCTCATTATGCAACATTTACCCTTATCAGGGTTTCTCAATGTAAGAAGTGCATACTAAATTCCATTTCAACATAAATCTTATCAGCTCATTGTATATCACAGTTCTGAACAAATATTTGCAGAGGCATTAAAACTAGCAACAGTAAAAGCATATAGATATCATGTATCATTCCTTATACTAAGAATGGATTTATCATACAACATATGCCTGTTCAATCCAATCTGAATAGATGCCAATAAATTTCATGCATATACATGCATACCAGACTTAATTCTCTTCTTCTTTTATTTCACATTCTTCATATGGGGTTACTAGTCATCACATGTTCACTATCAATTGAAGTTTGTACTATTAATCTATTCTCAGAGTACAATTCACAATTCAAGAACACATTCTTATAAATCAATTCAAATACTTGACTTTCATCTTTTAGTTGAATTCAATTACACTTATGTGCATCTCTTAATTACCCATTTGATATTATCATTCACTAGCATCATCAAACTCATCATTTTAGGGTAAGAGTTACATTCTTAGAATCATCTATTAATTCCTATCTTTTTCCATCATTTTATACTCAGTAGTCTCAACTTCTTTCATTTTATGTTCATTACATTATCTGGACCAATCTTTCTTGATTCACTATACATACAATGCTTCTCTTCTACATAACATTTACCAAAATACAGTTCTTATTATATTTCATTTAATTTGGGTTAAGCCACATGTAATTAAAATAAAAGATAAAATACTTCATCATACTATCTTCATTAGTTTCATCTTTATCTTGCAATCACCATTACGTACATCATGTTCATATTGTCTCTTATATTCAGATAAGTGTACCTTAATGTTGACTACTAATGTCATTCCCATAATCAATAATGATCATTCTTTATTATATTAAAACAATTACATTGGATTTAGGTTATATTCATAAGACTCATCATATTTAATGGAAGTATTAATACCTTCAACTTCAGCATTCGATCACATTTACAACATCATATACAAGTTCTAGGTTTATCACTCATAATTGTCTTAGTAATAAACTTTTAGGGTTTTCAAGAAGGCATTCCTTAGTTCAACATATTATAAGAATCATATCATTTAGTAATCCAATCATGACTCAAGGGTTCATTAGGGTTATTCACAAACATGGAAACCCTCGTTTCCATTTCCACACATTTCATTCATCAATCATAAGTATACATTGATTAATTGACTTATTTGATTCACTTCCTCAACACAAATCCTAATCAGGATATGTGGTCATTCAACTCCATTAACATTCAACAATACACTTGTATGATACAATCTAGCACAATTCAGATATGACTTTATACATGTCAATTCAATTCCAAGTATAGCGGCCATTGGGCTGATTTTTTTGGAAAATTTCACATGAAATACCATATTCATCTACCCATAAGAATACCCATGCATCCTCAATCAATATAATAGGAACTAATCAAGTTTCAATCAATGAGAAATAATCAAAATCAGTAAAATTGGATTCCCCAATATCTTTCCCAAATCAAATCCAATCACATACATATATAAACAAGGTTTCCGATTGTTTTAGCCGCATTGAATTAGGCTTTCAACATGGATACAAAGCTTAGGAGGGAGAAAAACACTCACCTCAGGTGTGAAACACCTGAAATTCGTAGCCCAGCTACTACTGCTAATTCTTGAATCAAGTCCTTGCTTCAAGAAAATAGGATCTTCCTGCTCCTCTTCACTTAAGAACCTAGAAGAAGAAGAATTGAAGAAGAAAGAATGAACGAAGATATCAATTTGGATTCTTTTGATCCAAATCAGGGGAGTGACGAGTTATATACATAGGAGAGAATAAAGCAAATAAACCTAGTAAAGATTTATAATCTATACAAAATTTACCAACCTTGGAAAGAGAAAACCCAGAAATATGAAATTTCCACTTCAGATTCTCCAAACCCTAAAATCTCCTCCTCTCTCAAGAATTACGAAGCTCTGAAATGTGGGACGGAAATGAGAGGCTATTGGGTCGTAATAGAGTCCTATATACTCATTAAGGTGCTTGGAATAATTAATTATAAACATTTTTCAGTCTTTTTTATTTTTCCAGAAAAATCTGGTCGGTCGAGTTTGTCTCTCTCAGAACTCGACCGATCAAGGTTCTGTTGTGTTACAAAACGTCTTCCAAAAATTATGAAATTTAATATTTTTTTGAAAACTGAGTATCAAACCTTCAGTCAAAATTTGAGCTCAAATGGATAATCCAATAAATTATAAAAAATAAAATACTACACTGCTATACTGCAGTCAACAGCATGGTCGGTCGAGTTTGTCCGCACAGAACTCGACCGACACCCTCTCTTCAGAGATCAAAAGTCATCCAAAAATTACACCAATTTAACAGTGTATCTATAATTGAGTTTATAAATTACAGTTAAAATTTTAGATCAATTAGATATACCAATAAAAAGATAAAATTCAATTACCACACTGCTATATAAATCTGGAAATATGATCGGTCGAGTTTAAAACTCGACTGATAAACATGTCAGAACATTCTTCAAAAATTCTGATATTTTCCAATATTGTTCAAATTTTATATATAAAAATCATATCTAAATTTAAATTAAATCAGAGTTACACATAAAATACTAAAAATCATTTAGTGAGAAACTATATTTATCAAATTCTGTATTCATATATCACCAAAACCCTAATTTGGGCCGATTAGGGTTTCTGAAATGTTAACCCTAATTAGGTGGATCAAAGTATGATTAACACTTCTCATTATATTTAAAACATTAACATATATATACCATCACAAATCAAGCTTTAAACAATGATCAACTTAATTAACCATACAATTATCCAAGTAAACCCTTATCAGATGACTAATTTGAAAACGGGTCATTACATGAATAGTCAAAACTTTTATCCAACTGGCATTGCATCCTTCCTCATATTCAGGGATGCAACAAGCATCCAATGTGGTGAGGAATTTGTGCATGATGTGGGTGTTGGGAAATGGAGGCGACAGATAAGGTAGCAGATGCCAGGAAATACAGGTATAAAGTATACCAGTGGAAACAAAAATCTTATCTATCTGTATTCCCATAACAACAAGATTGCATCAACTACTATGAAATAGGAAGGATAGTTCTAGCGAGTTATACCTGGTCTTGGAGCTAGTCCAATGACAAAATTCACTTCTTTGCAACTACTAACTAGTTGCTATTAGTCGGTGGCTATGTAGCTCCTAGTCTTCACCATGAATAGCTGTCTGTACAACCTTTCCATTGACTCCAGTGGTCTCTCCATGCACTGCAGGTTGACTTTGCTCTCCGAGCAGCAGCGAAAGGATTCCTACCTCAAGATTAGTCCATGCGGACCAATTAGAACGCATGTTGTTCACCAAGAACGGACAGGAAGAAGTTGTCCATTCCATTTGTGTGCTAGTCACAAACCTGCTCTCTCACCAACAACAATCACCAGTTGTTTCTCTCTCATAGCTATCCCTCCTTGTCGGGTAGGAATTGCTTGGGCTCTCTCAGTTACCACAACCAGAGAGGAACAATTGTCATAGGAACTAGTTTTTAGTTGTCTGTGTTGTGTTTTGAGAAGCCCTCAGTACCCCTCCTTTTATGGGTAGGGTTAGAGTCAGAGTTCCCAATCTGTACGGGATTGCGTAGGAGTGGAATTTTTGCAACTTGTGATAGCCAAAAAGGCCATATGGTGACCCAAAAGTGATCATATGGTCACACGAGATGGTCGTCTTGCACATCTAGACAGTCGTTTGGAAGTTTCCCAATCACACACGAATTTGGTAATTTTAATTTCCAATTAATATCACATATTAATTTACTTGCACTCCAAGTATGTACAATCAAAACTATTCAGGAAACATCCATAATATTCATACAGCCCAACCGAGCAGTCTAAACTAGGTGAGATGCCTGTCTCACTCACCCAGACGGTCATCTGGTAAGTCTGAGATGAGTCAGTCAGTTCAATCACATTGAACCAGTCGGTTCAAGGGCAGAACTTAGCCAATTTCAACTTTGATCAGCATGACAACCCAAATGGCCATCTCAACATTTGAGACGCCCATCTGGCATGCCCAAATAGCTGCCTCACTCACTGAGATGGTCGTTTGGTAGACCTATCAACCAATTCTTTGTTACGTTGCATGAATTGAATACTTAAACACTTTAGTAATCAATAAAATTTTCATTCAAGATCAAACTCTTCTTCTAGATGAGTTCCTATATGTGAGACCCTATAGGTCCCATGTCAGGTTGGCAATGAATTTTCATGACTAGATTATGACATCACAAGAAGCGAGTGGTGCCTAGTCACACATCAGTGCTACCCAAGTGAATGGAAAGTTGGAGAACAACTTCAACCTACAATATGTGTAAGGTGTTGCATTGATTGTATAATTCCTTTGTATCTGATATCAAAAGTGAACTGAAGGCATGGAATTGTCATCCTCTCAATCCTCATCTCATGTTTCTTGAACCAAGAGTAGACTGTCTATGATAATGTGACCTCAATATCATATATTGACTCACATGTGCATGCACATGTGTTTCTCAGTCTCTCTTATCAAGTGGCCAGGATATCATACTCCAATAGGAGGGACAAATCCCATATCTATCACTCACAGTCCATCCCCATGCGTTAAAGTCACCCAATCATCATCGTTATAACAACCCATGTTTTGGGACTGCATTTGATGATGTCAAAGCATACCCAATGACGTGTGACGAGTGTAGTGATTTTAGGTCTAAGAATCACACAATGAGAGCTGACTATGACTTACCATATGATGGTTTCCATGTGTCACTCTCAAAGTGGGTATGTCTGATAACTATTCCCTAACATGTATCTATGTGCTTGGTTTGATATTACCATATCATGACTTAGTGAGACTCAATCATCAACCAATTCACACTCCAGTCTTATGTGTTATTAGCATCTATCTACCTTCCATAGTAACAACCGACTAGGGACATGACAAGATTATGTATATGTACTCTTAACATCTATATGATATTGCCACAAGGCTAATACTTGAAGACATATGTCATTGAGTAATATTATTCTCAAGACAATCATAGTGTTTCCTCATTATCTCATAATTGAGTGAAACAGAATGAATTGGAATCTTGCCTTTATGAGTATGAATTAAATCATTTATGGTATATGACATGTCAATCATCACATGATTGTATCTATGGCCATACCTTACCAATAGACTCCCACTTTCACTTAGAGCCAATCACCAACGGATCTCATCCTTAGTGACCTGAGCATGTCCAACATGCTTTTGTTTTGCTAGTGCTAATATAGCAGGTTAGCAACACTTTTCTTACAGTCAGTATATTGCATGTTCCTAATCTCTTTGTTGTATGATTTCTCGTATGATGTGGAACTACCATAATTGGTATCTAATATTCCTTGCCTAACAATTAGCTCCATTGTTGTCACAATATTTATATTGAGCCATAAATAGTTGGAACATATATAAGTTCATCATATGAACCTTTAGATCCATATAGTATCACTTTGTGTTCATAACACAAGTATACTCGGCTTCTATTGTAGAATAGCATTGATGGCTATTAGTTTGGAACCTTTCCTACTAATCATCACTTGTCCCTTTTAAATCAAAACATAATTTTAATTTTTCGATCAACTTTGTCATTTATGGAAGCTTATATCGATATAAATCTTTACATAAAACTCTTCTTTTTATTACTACCCTTATTGATTAGTAATCTATCTTTAGTCACTTCTCAAGTACTTAATGGATATCTTCAATGACTTTCAATAACCCTTATTGGAGTTTATATCTCTTGTCATGTCCAATACATACAAGATTACATGGGATAATTACATTTATAGCATTCATGATAGATTCGTTGTTGTGCCAACCTATGGAATCTTAATCATGTTGTTTCCGTTCTTCACAAGAATTGGAACATATGGTTCATGAGAGACCAATCCAAATTATCTCTTATTAAATCCATTTTCATTCAATTCCTTCAACGCATTGTTATTGTACTTGCTTAAATTTCCATTGTGAAACATTCAAGGACTCTCTCATAGGTCTTGAACCTTGTCTCATAAGATGTTTCACCTTTTCCTTCATTTCTAAAGGCATTTTTCATGCTGAATCTCAATATTCATAATATTGGGATGTTTATTCCTCATCATATGAGGAATATTCATATAAGCTCCCACTAAATTTTTTATAATCATAGATTTCATCTTTTATCTTGATTCAAGTCAAACTATTTGACTATCTTATCAAGTCCACAGATCCCATTGCTGAAATGCTTGTTTCAATCTCAGATTGAACCTTGTAGTTTATATACTTTATTTTCATTCTTGAAGTTATCAAACCTTTTAAGGTTGTGTCACATACACATCTTTTTGAATGTATTCCTTTTAAGAAATATTATTTCCATCTGCATGTGCCAAATCTCATATTATGTTTAACTACAACAACAAGCATGACATTTGCTAAAGGAATTTCTATCATGTCCAACAACTTGAACTTTTATTTGAAATTATTATTCAACCAATATGTCATTTTATGTTATGAATGTAGGTCTTTTCCATAAGACCCTACTGCATCCATTAGGTATTACCCCTTTAGGTGTCACTATCAAGGTCCTATCTTGTTAGCTTACATGGATCCCATATTACTAAAAAATTGCTTCTATTTGACTAGTTGTCTCATCCTATTTGACCTACCCATCTAAATTGTTGGATTCACAATCTTCCAATATCATATGTGTTCTACAATAACTATTTTATTTTGTTCTACATGATGAACCTACGATTCCACAACAACTTGCGATTCTTAAGGTTCTCATTATACCTCTTTGTTGACCTCAAATATTTCAAGTTCTACTTTCACTCCCACTGATTCTTTGGGAATTCAGTTACCCAACTGACAAACACTTTGCTGGTGGATTGGGATTAATAGTATCATTCAACAATTGTTGTTTATGGATAAACATTTTCAAGAAACTACTTTCTTAGTGTGGTCTCAATCCTTTAGACATATTGGAACATTCCCAAATCATATCATATATGGTGTCTTATAAACCATTCAGAAGGTACATCATTTAGTGATAGGTATATATATTTATGAGGATATAATAAGACTTGATTAATTGATAATTATATCATGATTTATCATGGTATAATTCCTTCATTATGATAGATCATCATGTTCAGATGGATTAGAAGGTATTGGTATAAAGTATTCCAACATTTGATCTCTTCAAAGTTCTCTAATACTTTTATCAAAGTTATACTTTATTTATCATCTCTTTGAACACTTCAAGAGATTTATGTTTCTACTTTACCAGAGTACATATCATCATATTGCAAGTAAGTGAAATGAAGTATGAGTAATCATCTATAGAATTCATTCCATACAATCTCCATGCATCATATGCATGTGGTCTTATGGATGACTTATCCTCCCTCTACATCTAGTGAAGGATGACTTCATGCGTAAACAAGAATTTGCATGTTTCCTTAGGTTCAATAACCAAGGGGATCTAGGTCTACATCAATATGTATTCTAGACATGCATTTCTTATATATACATCCAAGATGAGTAATGCTAATGATAATATTGAGTTATCAATTATATTCCTTTGGTATAAATATTATAAACATTCACCTTTGGATCATTTCACATAAATAACGCAAGATGTTTTTGGGCCAATGCCATGCAAGATCATATCTTTGAAATAGAAGAACTAAAAATTCTTTATTGACAATCATCCTTGTCCATACATCATCCATGTTTCTATGCTAATGGCATAATGAAATAGTAGTTCTAATAACTCTATTACATGCCCATTGGGCTAATATAAATTTAAATATAGACTTTGGCTTCTGCAACACTTGCTCTACCTTGTCTAGATTTGTCCTTCTATGAGGGATTTTACTTCTTATCAGATCTATATCTGGTATCATATATAAAATTTTAAAAAGTAATCAAATTTATCTTATATTGTTTATAACTGAAGTGGAGGCCTCAATGCCTTCCTTCTTCTTTAATTCCTCTAACCAGAGTGGGCAATTCCTCTTCCAATGTCCAAGCTGGTGAAAATCACCTCTTACTTTCTTTACTCCACCTTTTGCCTTGAGATATGAAAATTTGGACTTCTTTCTAGATTTAGAACCTTTCTTAGATTTGCCTTTGCCTTTATATTTCCCCTTTGTCTTGTTGATCATCATCACAGACTTAGGCTTGTCTTTCTTCATCTGTGTTTAAGTTGTTCTCAACATGCCCAACAACTTTGTCAACGGTTTGTCAAAGTCATTCATGTTGTAGTTCATGACAAATTGACAATATGACTCTGGTAGGGACTACAGAATCACGTCAGTGGCCAACTCTTAGGCTGAGGGGAATCCCAGTCTAGCTAGCTTCTTTACATACCCAATGACCTTGAGTACATGAGGACCTACTGGATCTCCTTCTACCGTGTTGCACTTGAACAACGCCTTGGAGAGTTTGTATCTCTCTTGTCTTGCCTGATCTTGGTACATGTTCTTGAGATGTGTGACCATCTCAATCACCCCCATGTTCTCATGCTACCTTTGCAACTCATGGTTCATGGAGCATAGAATCATACACTTGACATCCATGGTGTTTTCAGTATGCTTCTTATAAGCATCCTTATCAACCCTTGGAGCATTTTGAGTCGGTTCCTCTGATTCTGGCATTTACAGGACATAGAGCTTGCACTCTTGTGTGAGAAAACTTCTCAACATACCAAACCAATCATGGAAGTTGTTCCCAATAATTTTGTCCTTCTCAAGGACCAATCGTAGAGAAAAGTGATTGTTTGTTGTTGCCATTTAGTTCTATAAAAGAATTTGCAATTTTGTCAAAGACTCATTTAATTTGATTTGATTAAATTTGGGCGATAATAATTAGGTCTTTAATTCATTATCGCTCTCATTATTTTGATCAAATTGATAACCCTCAAGTATAAATTCAAAAAATTGCAAAAAAATATTTTCTAATGAGCCAGATCCACGATAATTCAACTGTGGCCCGATCAACACTCCAAACACAGTCAATCATCAAGATAGGCAACTTTTTCCAATTGCATCATATGTAATTCTAGATAGAAGATATGATAAACTCTTTGTCATAATCATCTGCATGCTTCTGGGCCTAGACACTTTGAGAATTACTAATTAAACCTGACCCAATAGCTAATACAATAATAATGCACTGTTACTACCATCACACTTCCATGAGGTAGATGGCACACCATTCTCCTACGCCTGGTCAACAAGTTTTTCATGTGTATTGCTATTGGAAAGCATCTTAGACTTAATATGTTTGATTGAAGGATTTTATATAATATATGCATATACATATACTATATCCAATCACCACATATATAGTATGTATCATATACATGCTATATACTACAACGTAGACATGCAATATAAGACAAAAAATGATGGTTATGGCCATGCATACTTGTAATTATTTGGATCCACAAGGAATTACTACCACCTAGGTCAATAATCACATCACATGTATGAACCTACGGTTGTTGTTGATCTGTGCTTGCCAATCTGGATAGATTGGTTCAACCCTTAAACCAGTCATCTCACCTCTTGGTAAGTTGGTTGGTCATCATGAACAACCTCCTATCAAATTGATGTTTTGACTCTTTCCAAACGATTGACTGGATCCTCTAGGTGATCATCTGGCTCCATTGTTATGTCCTCCGTGGTCTTCCAAATAGTTGGCTCATCTAATGAATTGGTCATCTCATCCGGCGATGATCATCTCGTCATTGTAAGAAAAGAAAACTATTGTATTTCTATTTTATTACATGATAAAGAGAAATCTCGAGTTACATTCAAGGGGAACAAAGGTAGGAAAGAATTACTTTACATTGGGAAGAAAGAGGAAGAGGCTCAGTATGCAGACTGAGATAAACAAGAACAATCAAACCATCCAACAACACACAGATATAGGGTTTAGGCCATAACCTCGCTATAGATCCACCATCAAAACCACTTTTAGGGCGACACATGTAAATTTCATTATATATATATATATATATATATATATATATATATATTTGGGATGATGTGGTCTTTGATCGGATACGCATATGATAGAATTTTAAATATTTGCATTGTATACAATAAATAAACGATAAAACCAAAAATTTGATAATATCAGTTATCCAAAAACATAGTAAATTGACCTAGCTCTAATACCATTGTTGGGAAATAAGGGAACAAAGTATAGTAGTTGAAACAAAAATTTGATCTATCTGTATTCCCATAACAGCAAGATCGTGTCAACTACTATGAAATAGGAAGAATGGTTTTAGCGAGTTATACATGGTCCTGGAGCTAGTCCAGTGAGAAAACTCTCTTCTTTGCAACTACTCACTTCTTTGCGACTGCTAACTAGTTGTTCTTATAAGGTGGTTGTGCAGTTGTTGGTCTTCACCATGAACAATTGTCTGTGAAACCTCTATAGTGACTCAAGTGGTCTTGCCACAGACTATAGGTTGACTTTTCTCTCCAAGCAGCAGCCAAAGGACTCTTGCTTCTAGAGTAGTCCACACAGACCAACTAGAACTCGTGTTGTTTGTGAAGAATGAATAGGAAGGATTTTATCCTCGTGTTGGTGTACTAGTCACCTACCTACTCTCCCACCAACAACGATCACCAATTATTTCTCTCCCATAGCTATCCCTCCATGTCGGGTAGGACTTGCTTGGGTTCTCTTAGTTACCACAACTAGAGAGGACAGCAGTTCTCAGATGAACATGTTCTCAGTTGTCTATTATGTGTTCTGGGAAGCCCCCAATATGACTCTTTTTATAGGCGGGGTTAGGGCCAGGATCCCAATATGTACAAGATTGTGTGGGCGTAGAAGGGACCGGGAGATCTTGAATTTTCACAACCAACGACAGCCAAAATGGCCATCTGATGACCCAAACGGTTGTCTGGTCACATGAGACGATCGTATCGCACTACCAGATGGTCGTCTGACAGTTTCCCAATCACACACGAATTTGGTAATTTCAATTTCCAATTAATATCACATATTATTTCACTTGCACTCCAAGTATGTACAATTGAAACAGAATATTTGTTCGGCCCAACTGAGCAATCTCACCTAGGCGACAAGCCCGTCTCACTCACCTAGATGACCATTTGGTGAAACTGAGATGAGCAGTAGGTTCAATCACATTGAACCAGTCAGTTCAAGAGAAGAACTTAGCCAATTCAAACTCTGATCAACCTGACAACCCAAACAACCATCTCAAAATTTGAGATGCCCATCTGGCATGCTCAAACGGCCGTCTCACTCAGTGAGATGGTCATTTGGAAGACTTGTCAGCCAATCCTTTGTTATGTTGTGTGAATTGAATACCTAAACACTTGAGTAATCAATCCAATTGTCATTCAAGATCAAAATCCTCATCTATATGAGTTCCTATGTGTGTGACCCTATAGGTCCCATGTCACATTGGCAGTGAATGTCCATAACTGGCTCATGACATCACAAGCAAAGAGTGGTGCCTAGTCACACATCAATGCTACCCAAGTGAATGGAAAGTTGGAGAACAACTTCAACCTATAATATGTGTAAGGTGTTGTAGTGATTGTATAATTCCTTTGTCTCTGATATCTAGGGTGAACTCGAGGCATGTACTCGTCACCCTCTCAATGTTCATCTTATGTTTCTTAAACCAAGAGCAGACTGTCTAAGATAATGTGACCTCAATATCATATATTGGTTCACATGTATAAGCATCCTTATCAACCCTTGGAGCATTTTGAGTCGGTTCCTCTGATTCTGGCATTTATAGGACATAGAGCGTGCGCTCTTGTGTGAGAAAACTTCTCAACATACCAAACCAATCATGGAAGTTGTTCCCAATAATTTTGTCCTTCTCAAGGACCAATCGTAGAGAAAAGTGATTGTTTATTGTTGCCATTTAGTTCTATAAAAGAATTTGCAATTTTGTCAAAGACTCATTTAATTTGATTTGATTAAATTTGGGCGATAATAATTAGGTCTTTAATTCATTATCGCTTTCATTATTTTGATCAAATTGATAACCCTCAAGTATAAATTCAAAAAATTGCAACAAAATATTTTCTAATGAGCCAGATCCACGATAATTCAACTGTGGCCCGATCAACACTCCAAACATAGTCAATCATCAAGATAGGCAACTTTTTCCAATTGCATCATATGTAATTCTAGATAGAAGATATGATAAACTCTTTGTCATAATCATCTGCATGCTTCTGGGCCTAGACACTTTGAGAATTACTAATTAAACCTGACCCAATAGCTAATACAATAATAATGCACCCTGCTTGGGCAGAACCTGTGTTACTACCATCACACTTCCATGAGGTAGATGGCACACCACTCTCCTACGCCTGGTCAACAAGTTTTTCATGTGTATTGCTATTGGAAAGCATCTTAGACTTAATATGTTTGATTGAAGGATTTTATATAATATATGCATATACATATACTATATCCAATCACCACATATATAGTATGTATCATATACATGCTATATACTACAACATAGACATGCAATATAAGACAAAAAATGATGGTTATGGCCATGTCTACTTGTAATTATATTGATCCACAAGGAATTTCTACCACCTAGGTCAATAATCACATCACATGTATGAACCTACGGTTGATGTTGATCTGTGCTTGCCAATCTAGATAGATTGGTTCAACCCTTAAACCAGTCATCTCACCTCTTGGTAAGTTGGTTGGTCATCATGAACAACCTCCTATCAAACTGATGTTTTGACTCCTTCCAAACGATTGACTGGATCCTCTAGGTGATCATCTGGCTCCATTGTTATGTCCTCCGTGGTCTTCCAAATAGTTGGCTCATCTAATGAATTGGTCATCTCATCCGGCGATGATCATCTCGTCATTGTAAGAAAAGAAAATTATTGTATTTCTATTTTATTACATGATAAAGAGAAATCTCGAGTTACATTCAAGGGGAACAAAGGTAGGAAAGAATTACTTTACATTGGGAAGAAAGAGGAAGAGGCTCATTATGCAGACTGAGATAAACAAGAACAATCAAACCATCCAACAACACACAGATATAGGGTTTAGGCCATAACCTCGCTACAGATCCACCATCAAAACCACTTTTAGGGCGACACATGTAAATTTCATTATATATATATATATATATATATATTTGTTTGGGATGATGTGGTCTTTGATCGGATACGCATATGATAGAAATTTAAATATTTGCATTGTATACAATAAATAAACGATAAAACCAAAAATTCGATAATATCAGTTATCCAAAAACATAGTAAATTGACCTAGCTCTAATACCATTGTTGGGAAATAAGGGAACAAAGTATAGTAGTTGAAACAAAAATTTGATCTATCTGTATTCCCATAATAGCAAGATCGTGTCAACTACTATGAAATAGGAAGAATGGTTTTAGCGAGTTATACATGGTCCTGGAGCTAGTCCAGTGAGAAAACTCTCTTCTTTGCAACTACTCACTTCTTTGCGACTGCTAACTAGTTGTTCTTATAAGGTGGTTGTGCAGTTGTTGGTCTTCACCATGAACAATTGTCTGTGAAACCTCTATAGTGACTCAAGTGGTCTTGCCACAGACTATAGGTTGACTTTTCTCTCCAAGCAGCAGCCAAAGAACTCTTGCTTCTAGAGTAGTCCACACAGACCAACTAGAACTCGTGTTGTTTGTGAAGAATGAATAGGAAGGATTTTATCCTCCCGTTGGTGTACTAGTCACCTACCTACTCTCCCACCAACAACGATCACCAATTATTTCTCTCCCGTAGCTATCCCTCCATGTCGGGTAGGACTTTCTTGGGTTCTCTTAGTTACCACAACTAGAGAGGACAACAGTTCTCAGATGAACATGTTCTCAGTTGTCTATGATGTGTTCTGTGAAGCCCCCAATATGACTCTTTTTATAGGCGGGGTTAGGGCCAGGGTCCCAATATGTACAAGATTGTGTGGGCGTAGAAGGGACCGGGAGATCTTGAATTTTCACAACCAACGACAGCCAAAATGGCCATCTGATGACCCAAACGGTTGTCTGGTCACATGAGACGATCGTATCGCACTACCAGATGGTCATCTGACAGTTTCCCAATCACACACAAATTTGGTAATTTCAATTTCCAATTAATATCACATATTATTTCAGTTGCACTCCAAGTATGTACAATTGAAACAGAATATTTGTTTGGCCCAACTGAGCAATCTCACCTAGGCGACAAGCCCGTCTCACTCACCCAGATGACCATTTGGTGAATCTGAGATGAGCAGTAGGTTCAATCACATTGAACCAGTCAGTTCAAGAGAAGAACTTAGCCAATTCGAACTCTGATCAACTTGACAACCCAAACAGCCATCTCAAAATTTGAGATGCCCATCTGGCATGCTCAAATGGCCGTCTCACTCAGTGAGATGGTCATTTGGAAGACTTGTCAGCCAATCCTTTGTTATTTTGTGTGAATTGAATACCTAAAAACTTGAGTAATCAATCCAATTGTCATTCAAGATCAACATCCTCATCTATATGAGTTCCTATGTGTGTGACCCTATAGGTCCCATGTCACGTTGGCAGTGAATGTCCATAACTGGCTCATGACATCACAAGCAAAGAGTGGTGCCTAGTCACACATCCATGCTACCCAAGTGAATGGAAAGTTGGAGAACAACTTCAACCTATAATATGTGTAAGGTGTTGTAGTGATTGTATAATTCCTTTGTCTCTGATATCTAGGGTGAACTCGAGGCATGTACTTGTCATCCTCTCAATGTTCATCTTATGTTTCTTAAACCAAGAGCAGACTGTCTAAGATAATGTGACCTCAATATCATATATTGGTTCACATGTACATGCACATGCATTTCTCAATCTCGCTTATCAAGTGGATAGGATATCATACTCCAGTAGGAAGGACAAATCTCATATCTATCACTTATAGTCTATGTCCATGTGTCAAAGTCACCCAATCATCACCATTATAACAACCCATGTTTCAGGACTGCATTTGATGATGTCAAAACGTACCCAACAAGATGTGACTAGTGTAGTGATTCCAAGTCTAAGAATCACAATCACCACCTTCACTATGAGAGATGACTATGACTTATCATATGATGGTTTCCATGCATCAATCTGAAGGTGAGTATGTCTGATACATTGTTCCATAACATGTTTCAGTGTGTTTGGTTTGATATTTCCATATCATGACTTAGTGAGACTTAGTCATCAACCAACTCACACTCTAGTCTTATGTGTTACTGATGTCTATGTACCTTCCACTACAAAAACTAACTAGGGACATGGTGAGAATATGTATATTTACTCTTAACATCTATATTATCTGATTTCCACAATACTAATACTTGAAGACATATGTCATTGAGTAATATTATTCTATAGACATTCATAGTGTTCCCTCATTATCCCATAACTAAGTGAAAAAAAATGAATTGGAAGCTTGCCTTTATGAGTATTAGTTAAATCCTTTATGGTATATTCCATGTCAATAATCACATGATTGGCTCTATGGGCATACCTTACCAATAGTTAAAGCAAAAATGTTAAAGTCCGATTCCCCAATCATGTCAACAACTATGTATCTAGGAAGGAAGGTTTGTAAGGTCATACTTGGTCCTAGAGCAAGTCCAGTGACATTACCCTTGCAGTAGAGTGCTTCTTCTTCAAGAATCAGTGAACTTCTTCTTCTGTAGCATCACTCAAATAGTCGTCACGAACAACCTCCTGGTCTGGCACCACATACAGCGGTTGACAATGTCCTCCTTACCGGCAAAACTCCTTGCCTCTAGAGTAGTCCACGCTAACCACTTAGAACTCCAAGTTGCACTACCAGAGACAACCGGAAGGAGTTGTCCCTTCGAATGTCAGTGTACTAGCATTGATTCTCTCTCCCACATTTGTCTCTTTTGTTATCCCTCCATTTATCGGGTAGGACTTGCTCGATCTCTCTATTGGTTACCACAACCAGAGAGGACAACAACTGTAAAAGCTAATTATCATGTCTGTAAAGCCCCTAGTACCCCTCTATTTATAGGAGAGGCCAGGGTCAGGGTTCCTAATCTGTGCGGGATTCGAAAGGATAGAGTTTATGAATTTTCTAGAAACTTCAAGTTGTGAACTGATCAATTCACTGCTTAACCGGTCGGTTGACAGGGTGAACCGATCCACTCATTGTTGAACCGTCAGATCTATAGTTTCCTCTTTAGTAACGTATAGGATTTTAATACTTGATTAATGATGACATCAAAATCAATCCTTGATCCAATCAAATTGATCATTGAAACGAACAACCCAGATGGTTAACTAGTCATTTCACTTCATGAAATGGTCATTTCACTTCATGAAATGGTCATTTCACTTCATGAAATGGTCATTTTATAAGAGAAATAGTCATTTCATATTTTGAATGGTCATTTCACATGTATAGTTCAGCCAAATATTCATCCAATTGTGTTTTCAATTGACCTCACACTCCAAATGATTGATTCAACACTTGAAATCAGTCAGTCTAGAGTCTAGTCAGTCAACTTTGTACCTCAGTTGTTTAATTGAATACCTAAAATTTTTTAGTAATTAAGTTAAACATCATTCATGAATAAACTCCTATTCTAAGTGTATCCTATGTGTGTGACCCTATAGGTTCAAAATTACTTTGGAAGTGAATCTTCAAAACCAACTTATGACATCACAAGCAAAGAGTGGTGCCTAATAACATATCATTGCTACCCAAGTATTTTAAAAAGTTGGAGAACAACTTCAAATCAATGTTATCATGATCATATAGTTTGTTTGTCTCTGATATCGTGATTGAACTCGAGGCATGGAATCATCAACCTCTCAAAGTTCAATCCATGGTCCTTGAACTAGAACATACTATATGATATGCATGTGAGTTTGCATATCACACATTGAACCACATGATTACGACCATACATTTCTTAGTCTAGCATATCAATATTCTCATGTAGGAGGGACAAATCCCATCTACATCACTCACACTCAATCCCCATGTGTCACAATGCACCTGAGCATCAATGTTATGACAACCCTTATTTAAGGTAGCGTTGGATGATGTCTAAATACAATGAACAACATGTGATGAGTGTAGTGACTTCAAGTCTAAGAACCACAATCACTACTATCACTATGAGAGATTATTCTGACTACCATTCCATGGTATCCATGTATCACTCTCAAGGTGGGTCTATCCTATACACTATTGTCTAACATGTATTTGTGTGCTTGACTTGATATCACATATCATGACTAATGATATTTTGTCATCAGTAGACACACACTCTAGTCTTAAGTATTATTGTTGACTATTTTACTTCCATAGTAATATCTTACTAGGGACAAAACAAGAATGGATTTACTCTTATCATTCATATGATCTCATTATTTAGGTCATTAACCTGAAGATATATATATCATTGAGTAGCATCATTCTTTATACAACTACTATGTATGTGTCATCATCTCATGATTGAGACAAACATAATTGATGGAATTACCTTTATTATTATCAAATCAAGTATCTAATACCATACTCCAAGCATCATATGATTGTCTCTCAAGGTATACATACAAATAGACTCCCATTTGCACTTAGAGACAATCACCCATGAATCCTATTCCAAGTGATCTTAACATGTCCATAATGTTTCTATTGCGTAAGAGCTTATGTAGCGGGTTAGAAACATTTGCTATTGCAAGTTTCACATCTCCTTGTTGTATGACATCTTGTATGAGATGGAAGTGTCATAATATGCTATCTGAGATTCTTTGCCTAATTAGTAGCTTCATGGTTGTCACAATATTTCTACTGAGCCATCAATGGTTGGAACCTCCCACAAGTTCATCTATATAAACTTCTCGATCCATATCGTATCCTCTATTGTTCTCATAACACCAAGATACTCAACTTTTATTGTAGAATTAAATGACTATCTCTAGCTCAGAACTTTTCCATTTTGTAGTTCTTATTTTAAGGTCAAACACAGATTCTGATCATTTTACTTGTCATTTTGGAAGCTCACATCAGTGTAACCCCTTACACTGAACTCTTCCTTATTATCGTAACCAAGGTAGTGCTTCTAAAGTACTTAAGGATGTTCTTATGGCATTCTAGTGACCTTCACTAGTATCTGACAGATACCCTCTCGTCATGTCCAATACATATGAGATTGCTAGATAAGTATATATCATTTCTCCATGTCTAATACATATGAGATAATGGGATGATTACATTTCATACATGATAGATCAAATTGCAAATGCATATGGTATATTATTCATGTTCTTCCCATTCTTCACAAGAATTGAGGCACTAGACTCTTGAGAGACCAATTTCATAAACTTTCTCTTATTGAGTCCTATATGTTGAACCCCTTCAGCATATTGCCAATGTGTGTGATTTTTCTTAGGTAATTTTTTTCCATATATATCTCTATAGATCTCAATTTTCTATCACATAGGTAGCTTTACCTAAACCCTTCATAGAGAAGGTACTTTACTTGGCAAGTTTTAATATATGCATTAGAACGATGTTATTCCCCATCATTATGTGGAATATAAATATGCTCCCACTAAATCTTTTGTAATCACTTTTCTTCATTTTGACTCAAGTCAAACTCTTTGAATATCTTGTCAAATTGAAGATTCCAAATCTGAGATGCTTGCTTCAATCCAAAGATTGACCTTTGTAGCTTATGGACTTTATTTGCATTATATGGATCTATAAAACCATGAGGTTGTGTCACGTACACATCCTTTACAATATTCCAGTTAAGGGATACAATTTTAACATCCATTTTTGCAAATCTTGTAGTCATATTAAGCAGCAATAGCAGGCACGATCCGAATGAAATTAACCATGGCAACTAGTGAACCAGTCTGCTCTTATAGGTTTGTATACTACAATCCATGTAGTCTTTTCTCAAAGACCCAAGTGCACCCTATGGGTTTTACCCCTTTAGGTGGATCCACTAAGGTCATACCTTGTTGGTGTACATGGAGTCCATCATTGAACCCATGGCCTCAAGACATTTATCAGACTTTGGTTCCTCAATAGCTTCCAGGTAGGTTGTTGACTCATCATCTATGATCAACTCACTGCCTTTTGAGTTATAAGATATCATAATCTTTCAAACTCAATGCATCTTTTACTAGAACTCCAAGTTTTGTTTTACATGAGGAAGTTGAGATTCCACAACAATTTGTTATTCTCATTGTTCCTTTTATATCTCTTTAGGTTCAATGTTTTCTTATTTGTTTTTAACTTTTCAAGTTCTAGTTATACTCCTACTGATTCCTTTAGAACTAAGTTCCCCTCCAGGAATACAACCATCATGATCAACTAACAACTTTTTTGTTGCATTGGGATAAGAGTAGTATTATAGAAAAATAATATTTATGTGATTTATGGACAAAGCTTTTGAAAAAACTATTTTCTTACATAAACTTTCATCCTTTATCAATATTAAAAGACGTATAGGGACACTTCCCATGATATATCTCATATGGTTTCTTTTGAACCATTTTAGGTGATATATCATTTTAGTGTAAAGCATGTGTGAAAAGGAAGTTGGAAGATTAGCTATATTTATTGATAACCATGACTTAACAAGGTGTGATTCCTTCTTTCTAATACACTCTCGTGATACACTATCATGTTCTCCAGAAGGTCCTCAGACTCTTGCGTTAAATATTTCATCGATCGTATCAAAGTGTCTCAACACTTTTACCAAGCTAGTTACATACTTCATTCATTATCTCCTTGAACACTTCATGAGATTCATACTTGCATTTCATTAAATACAAATATCCATATCTAGTAATAAAATTAGTATATATAATGAGGTATTGGTAATTACCTTTAGCATTTATTCTAAAAGGTATGTATACATCAATATGTATGAGCCCTAATAGAATATTTGCCCTCCCACTACATCTAGTGAAGATGCTTTTATGATATTACCCAATAAATAAGACTTGCATGTCTCTATCAGTTCAATAACCAAAAGAGTCTAGATAACCATCATTATTGATTCATAAAATGCAACTTCCATTTACGTGCTTTATATGACATGCTATTGGTATTCATTGCTTGAGTCATCAAGTCATTCAGTATATGTGTTATACACATTTTTCTTTAGAACTATCAATTTTGTGAGACATAAGTCATTGACATATAAGATCTAATCTTATAACATGGATGATCAATTCTTGTCCATACAAGATACATGATGTCTTCATCAATGGCAAGTACATAATAGAAATTGACTAATTCTATTACATGCCCATGAATGACAACTTCCAATTGTAGTGGAAGCAACTTTTGCTCCACATAGTTTCTAGCTTACTTCTTATGAAGCCCTAAAGTGGAGATTTCTATCCCCTTCTTCCTGAGATCTTCTATAAAGAGGACAATCCTTTCAAATGTCCATACTTGTGACAGTTGTGGCATTTTCCATCCTTATTCATTTAAGTGAAAAGGACAGATTCCTTTTACACTTACCCCTATCCTTATCTTGAGTGTAGAAGACTTGGACTTCATCTTAGCTTTAGAACTCTTCTCGACCCTACCTTTTCCCTTGGAATCACTTCACTGATCACCATCACAGATTTGTCCTTCTTCAGTTGTGCTTCAACATTAATCAATGTGCCAGATAACTCAAATAGCAATTTATTCAAGTGATGGAACTCGATAAATTGGCTATATGATTCATACAATAATTTTAAAATCATATCCATGGCCAAATCTTAACCTAAAAGAAATCCCTGTCTTTCTACATGCCCAATCATATTAAGCACACGGGGCTCTACTCGATCTCCCTCTATCAGTTTGCAATCATATAATGCTTTGAAGACATTATACCTTTCTTACTTTACATGATTTTTTAGATGTGTTATCATCTCGAGAATGTTCATGTTTTCATGTTTCTTATACAACTCATAGTTCATACAACATATCATAAGGTACTCAATGTCTCGACATCATTGGCATGCTTCAAGTAAGCATCCATTTCAACCTTAGGTGCATTTGGAGTGGATTCCTCTAGCACTGGTCTTTCAAGGACACAAAGCTTTCACTCATGATTTGGAATGTTTCTCAAAGTCCTAAATTAGACATGGAAGTAAATCCCATTTAGTTTTTCCTATTCAAGGATTGATTGCAAAAATAATGTGTTTGTGTTTTCCATTAGATTCTTCAAAGAAATTTTGCAACTTTTTAAAATCTTTTTAATTTGATTTGATTTGATAAGCTTGATGATATTAATTAGGATTTTAATTAATTACCACTCCCACCATTTTGATAAAATTGAAAAATATCGTGTCTGAATTTGGAAAACTACAACGTACAATATTCTAGTGAGCCAAAACCCAAAAAAATTGAATTATTATCTGGCCAACGCCAACGTCAATAACAATTATTAAGGTTGGAAACTTTTTCCAAATGGATCTCATGCAATTCTTGGATATATGGTATGCAAAACTCCTTGTCATAGTTCATTTGCATGCTGAAGGGTGCCCACATCACACATGGTCCCTACCACCAATAGGACGTCAATTCTACCAATAGAATAGGCGATTCATTTGATTACCAGTGGGATTTGTTGATACCAACAGTGTTATCTATCGATGACCCAACTTGTGGATCCATCTGCATTGGTGGTACTAACATATATATTTGGTACCAAAATGTTTGGGGTGTCACAAATTATCTTCCCCAATCATTCGATTCTCTTGCTTGTAGTCGTCAGATGTAGGGCCATAGATTCTATCCTGAATGAGTCGGCATCACCAAGTTGAATTTTATACAACTCATGCATTAGTGCTCGGTGCTACTAACCACTAATGTTGATGTTACTTAGGTCTTGGTTGGTGCCTTTAATAGGTGTCTTGGTGGTACCATGAGTATCTTACTGTAGCTTTAGTAATTTGTTATAAAAGTGTAGGACCACCAAAAAAGACTATGGTAACACTGAGATAAGGTGAAAACATGTGTCTTTAAGCCTTTATACTCGATGCTACTAAGACTAGTCTCAGTTCTACTGAGTAAATTTTGTTGTAGCTCTGTTGAAAATCATCAAACAAAGTGTTATTGATATTATTATCAGTGCTACTGAGGTAGGCCAGTCCTTGTTGCTTCTAGATGGTAAGGATCCGGTCCTACCGACATGATTGTCAGTGGCATTGTGATTTTATGATGAAGTTTAGGACCCCCTCTATGTCATTTGGCAGTGCTAATGATAATGGAGTCAGTAGTACCAACCCTACTTGTTCCTACAAAAATAAAACACACATCATGGAACCTTTTTTCCATTTTAACATTTTTAACTAATTAACCTAAGTAAAAGAAAGAATATAGGGAAACTATGTAAATCGGAAATAAAAAACAAAAATCAAATCTGGGTTGCCTCCCATGAGCACCCTTGTTTAAAGTTGTAGGCTCGACTTGGAATATCAACTCAAGGGAGATACAAGAGCTTCATCACTTCCTATTTGTGAACCACCTCCCCAACAAAATGGGGCTTTAGAAACTGTCCATTTGTATTGAAAACTTTAGCAATTTCACTTATTTCTACTACTCTGTGGGGGAATGTCTTAATCACCACATATGGTCCACTCCATCTTGACCTCAATTTATCGGGATGCAACTTTAACCTAGAACTAAAATGTAACACTCAATGCCCAGGTAAGAAGGTTCTATATAGAGTGTGGTGATCATGGAATTTCTATTTTCTCTCCTTATTTACCACCAAATTCTCATAGGTGTAAAGCCTAATTTCGTCTGGCTCATTCAGTTCTAACTTGCACTTATTCCATGCAATAGATAAATCAAAATTTAATTTCTTTAAGGCCCACTTAGCCTTTTTCTCTAATTCCATAGGCAAGTGGCATGCTTGACCATAGAGCAACCCATAAAGAGTTTTACTAATAGGATTTTGAAAGTCATCCTATAGTCCCACAGGGTGTCGTTTAATTTCATATGCCAATTAGTTATAGTGTTTGACACATTCTTTTCTAGAATTATATTAATCTCTCTATTTGAAACCTCTATGTGGACATGTGTCTGAGGGTGGTATGGAATGCCTACCCTATGTTTCACCCCACATTTTCTTAATAGTTCTTCAAAATGTCAATTCATAAAATAGGATCCACCATCACTAATCATCATTTGGGGTACTTCCCTACAAAATATGTGCTCCTTCACAAATCTATAGGAATTGTGGGTAGGAATTGCTTCTAACCATTTTGACACAATCAAAATCCATCAAGATATAAAAATTAGAATCAGTAGACACAAATGACCCCCATGAAATCAATGCCCAAAGATGGAAAACCTCAACTTCTTGGAAGGTGTTGAACAATGTATCATGTCTCCTAGAAGTATTCATCGTGTGTTGACATGTATAACACTTCTTTAAAAAATCATAAGCTTCCTTAAATAGAGAAATTCATTGAAATCCACTCTATAAGAATTTGGCAAATGTTCTTTAGCTAGCATAATGTGTGCCAGTGGTTGTGAGTGGTAATGAGGAAGAATGCTCTAAAACTCATAGTTAGGAACATATTTCCTCAAAATATCATCACGACACTACCTAAGAAAGATGGCATCATCCCAAATTAAATACTTTATAGAATATAGAAATATCTTTCTTTCCTGATACCCTCAATCTTCCTATAATTCCCTACAAGTTAAATAATTAATAATGTCAAAATACCATGGATCCTCTTTCCTTATCACAAAGAACTATTAATCTGGAAAATCCTTCACAATAAGTATCTCTAACCTAGATTCACTCACCTTCTCCAGATGAGGGAGGTGATCTTCTACCACCCTTTTTGATCCAAATTCATCTCTCATCTCTATGTAAAATTCTTGTAGTAGTAGAATACAATGGACCAGTCTTAGTTTTGCATCTTTTTTCTACAAGAGATACTTAATGGATGCATGATCAGTATATACTATCACCTTCACTCCTATGAAATATTTCCTACTTTTGTAAAAAGAAAATATTACATCTAACCATTCTTTTTAGTGGTGGGGTAACTAAGAAGAGCATCATTGAGAGTGTGTGATGCGTAGAATATTATTAACAAAGCACGATCTTTTTGCTGAATGAAGATAGACCTGGCCGCATTATCTAGAACATCACACTTGAGTTCAAAAGGATGGTTCAAGCCTAGAGTTACCACTGTGATGACTCGACCTCCTAAGCCTCCACAACGGTAATTATGCAGAATAACCAATAGCAACATATTAACGAAAATCACTGAAAATTAAAACCATTTTGCAAAGAGATCCATTGCCAGGAAACTCTTTAAGAAAGAACCAAGGCAATATATACATCAGGGTTCACATTGTACATACATTGTACCATCTTATCTTGAGGATATCATATACTAGTTGCTTTACCCAAATATATACATAAGAAACATAAAACCTCGAGGCTTACAAGCCAAAATCTCAGACCGTTTATAAAAACATTACATACTAACTCCCAAGGACCTGAGAGTACAGAGACGACACATAGGACTTGTATCTACAAGACACGATAGACAGCACACTCAACCTGAGTTGTTACTATTGTCCATGTTGTTGTTCTCCTTCCTCTACAGTATCGTCTCTACCTCCTCATCTGTGTCCACCTAAAAATTATGGAACCCACAGGGTGAGACAATTGTCCCAACGAGAGATATAACTCTCCATCAACAATATTATTGTCATAGGTAAACAATATAAAACTGAGCAGAGGATCTTTTATGTAAATAAGTATGTTTAATCAATGTTTAATTGTAGTGCAAAGCAATAGCTTTGTTTTAAACAATTCAACTATCCATAACATAACTATAGATCATCTATTTGCTTTATAAGGAATATGAAGAACATGTATAACATCTATCAACTAAGATGTATAGAAGTAATGCAACATCAATTTATTTTTCCGTATACAATCCTTAAGAAGATATGCTACATGGCTAATTACACATTTACAATCACACTTATGCCTAGATCGATGAGGTATACCGCTCATGCTCCAACCGACCATGAGTACGTAAAGCATCGGTACCATACAAGGTCAATGGAAGAGTAGGCTTCTAAGACCTCACCCGTCTCGATCAATATGAGACCACTAGCAGTGACATCATGTCAAACTACAACTAGCTTGTCGGGGTATAGGGGCATCTTCGCCAAAGAGATACATCCACAACATGCACTCTCTTTAGGGAGATCACACATTAATCCCTGATACATTTCATCAGGGAGATCACATGACAACCCTGGTATTCATTGAGAAATCACACATAGATACCTCTCTAGACGTAAGGATATGTTCGTCCTTCACCCCCACATATTCAAAAATATGCACTCCGAGTGAAACTCATTTCACCATTCAGAAAATTCTAACACCAAATGGATCTATAGCCTGGGAAACTACATGGTAAGGTTCCACTTGATTAATTAGGTGTATTATAGTATCTTTTAGCATCAATCAAGTTACAAGCAAGAATTATAATAGATGCTACAAAGAAAGGTGTAATACATTTATCAAGTACTTTCATAATCTTTAGAACACATTGAATGCATAACTCTCAGGATCTCAGTCCCTTATCACATTATTGGGAATTCTCATCCCTTAACATTATCATCATCATGATTGCTAGATCTGGGTATTCAAACCCTTAGTTCATCACTGAACATTATTACCTCTTATTAGGTAACTATTACCTCTAGGTCCTCAGACCCAGGTATACATAATACTTGTTGCACAAGTATTTCACATGGCTCACAAGGCCCATTAAATCTGTATCATATGAAACATCATAGCTAATGCCTGGCTATGCTCATCATCTCATGATACATGCATGGTTAGTATTTCATGATAAAAGAAATTTCAAGTACATATCATCACCATGCAATACAAGAGAAATACAACCTTCCCATTATTAGGGTTAGGGTTTCCCTTTTCACCAATTAGGGTTAGGGTTTCCCTCTTTATCTGATTTGGGTTTCAAATTCATATTGTCAAGAATCAAAACCCTGATTCATATTATCAAGAATCAAAACCCTAATGCATAGCTCTACACATATAGGGGTATCATTATATGCTCATTGAATGATTACCACACAAAGTATGAGTTTCTCTCTCATCCTCACTAGGATAATGATTAAATCATACTTTATTAAGTTGTCTCAATCCTTTTCTCATGGTACATTGGCCTACATCATCAAAATCCATTGAACTCTATACATCTTAATGTATAATTTGACATAACATATTTCATGTGTTACTCAATCAAGTATATTGGATTAAGATGCTTCCACCATATCGCGCATGAGGTCTGTTCTTTCTTCCATATCACCCAAGAGATGTGTGTATGCTTACCATATCGGGCAAGAGGTGTGTGCTTACTATATCACCTAAGAGGTGTATGTATGCTTACCATATCGGGAAAGAAGTGTGTGTATGCTTACCATATCGCCCAAGAGGTGTATGTATATTTACCGTATTGGGCACTCGGTATGTGTATGCTTACCATATCTCACAAGAGGTGTATGTGTGCTTCCATATCACCCAAGAGGTGTATGTATGCTTGCCATATCAGGCAAGAGGTGTGTGTTCACCGCCATCACGTACATGAGGTGTATCCTTGATCACCATATCATGCATGAGGTGTATCATTGATCACCATATCATGCATGAGGTGTATCCTTGATCACCATATCATGCATGAGGTGTATCCTTGATCACCATATCATACATGAGGTGTATGTGTGTGTCACTCATATCGGGTTGCTCAAAATTAGGGTATGCAAATCGGGTTAGACTCTTATGCTCATAAATCTTCAAACCTTCATGGTATAGGCCTACCCTTCACCATGTGTTAAGTGACAACATAGATAACAAGTTATTATGAACCAAACTAAGTGTAAAAACCAATAGGTGTGTGGCGTTCCAAGGTATATTGGGTTTCATATCACCATATTGGGTTTCAACACCATATCGGGTTAGAGGTGCTTCAGCCCGATATCGGTTTGAGCCATGATGATGTCATCATAATAAAGCTTTAGACTTCTTTCCTTACTATTCTAGTTCATGAACAAAAGTCCTATGTCACTAATAGAACTCATGGATTCATCAATTATACAAGAAAACTTGAAATTGAAAGTAGATCATCAAGTATGGCAAGATTGATGGTGAATAATAACATGATTGGGTTCAAGTTATATAACCCGCCTCAAGAACAACTTCAAAGCTACAAGCTCCAAAGCTTAATATTCCCAAGGTTGAATATGAAGTTATCACATATCTAAGATCTATTGACAAATCCTCTACATGCAAGGAATCACCATAGTTAAGAACTTGGTGAAGAAAAAAAGAAAGAAAGAATCACAACCCGAGATCATGCTTTATCCAAGGTTGAAGGTGACCATGGCTTCATCTTAACCTTAATGGCTCGAGATCCTCCTTGATCCTTACAACTATGTGCCATATCAAAGAGAAATGGAGTAATAAGGTTCAAAAAATTCACTAGTAGGCGAAAGGAGTGGTATATATAATTGAGGCTCATGGGATAGAGTGTATAAGAGGTGTCATCACCTTATACTACTAGGTACCACGTGTCCATGCATGTTTGACACGTATCCATGCACACATATTTATGATGACATTCAAAACTCTTAAGGATAATCTAGGAATAAGATTTTGGCCATTAGTTATCTTGTTGATCAAGATATTTCAACTCAACATCACTTTATTCACAAACCAATACACTTTTTCTAAGGAAAGTTGTAAACCGATATCCATCACCTCCTTGAGGTGCTTAACCCATCATGGCAAAGGCCAATAGTTGAAAAAACGATATGGGACCTGCTCTATGGCTCATTGGCCAATAGGCACTCCCATATAAGCTCTACAACTCAATACAACCCAATACAACTCAATTAGGGTTTGAAATACACAACTCTTCTTAGTCTTTTCATCACCAAGAATGCAACCACCCAAATATGATTCAAACATGGTGCCTCCTTTTTTCTCTCTCTCCTCTAGATGATTCTAAGAGAGAGTAGGGACATTCTAGAGGTGGTAATTTGCATATCAACCCTACATTTTGGGTAAATTGCAAATTGCACCAAAACTAGTACACAAGGAACAAGCATTATTCAAACAAGATCCAACTTAGAACTTAGGGTTTCCACAAGCCACCCATTAGCATCATTCTCTCTCTTATGATGCTAAATCACTTTAAGCATGTTCAAAATATGACATATTGCAATATAACCCCTAATCTTGGGTAAATTGCAAATTACACCCAAACTATCATATAATGCACAAATAGTTTGCAAATAAGCTCAAACTTGAAAATTAAACTCAAGGAGAGTCTTAATTACTTTTCAAAAGATTTAAAGAAGTTTATGAATAACTTACTTAAGAAAAACTACTAGGTTATGGCATAACCTAGGTCAGGGATGTTACAATTATCAACCCCTAAAAGGGATTTTGTCCCGAAAATCTCAAGAGAAAAGAAAAGGGTACTTCCTCCCCATTTCTTCCTCCAGCTCCCATGTGGCTTCTTCAATGCCACGGTGATGCCAGAGAACTTTCATAAGAACTATGTCTTTCTTTTTCAACTTCTTGATTCTTCTGTCAAGAACCATCATTGGACCTTCCACATAGGATATATCTTCATTCAATTCTACCTCTACAGGTTGCAACACCAATTCTGTATCAGGATGACACTTTCTCAGAATAGATATATGAAACACTGGATGTAGTCTATGTAGCTCAGGTGGCAACTCCAACCTATAGGATACTTTTCCAATCCGTGTTGTCACTGGGTAAGGTCCTATAAATCTAGGAGCTAACTTACCCTTTTTCCCAAATATGAGAACACCTTTCCAAGGAGAGACCTTGAGATATACTCTGTCTCCAACTTGGAATTCTAAAGGGTCTACGATGTTTATCGACATATGACTTCTGTCTATCCTATGCAGACTTCAACTATTGTTGCATTACTTTAATCTTCTGAGTTGTCTGTTGCACTAATTTAGGACCCAAAAGTTATTATTCTCCTATATCATACTAGCCTAACGGAGATCTACAATGTCTACCATATAATGCTTCATATGGTGCCATATCAATACTAGTCTGATAACTATTGTTGTAGGCAAACTCTATTAAGCTCAAGTGTAAGTCCCAACTTCCTACAAACTGAAGAACACATGCGCTAAGAAAGTCCTCCAAAGTTTGTATAGTCCTTTCAGATTGTCCATCTATCTGAGGGTGAAAAGTTGTGCTAAACTATAACTGCGTACCCATGGCTTTATGTAGTCGTTCCCAAAAATGACTTGTAAACTGGGGACCTCTATCAGACACAATTGTAGCTGGAACTCTGTGTAACCATAATATCTCATCTATGTAGATCTTTGCAGGTTTTTCAGCAGTATAGGTTGTTCTAATAGGAAGAAAATGTGTTGTCTTAGTCAACCTATCAACTATCACCCAAATGGAATCTAAACTTTTGGTTGTTCTGGGTAGACCAACCACAAAGTCCATTGTCACGTGATCCCATTTCCATTATGGTATAGGTAAGGGTTGCAATGTTCCTACAGGCTTCTGGTGTTATTCTTTGCCTTATTGACATACTGGATACCACATAAAAAACTCAACTACATCCTTCTTCAAACCAGACCACCAATACATAATGTTTATACATAATGTTTAAGTTATGATACATTTTAGTACTCCCTGGATGCATTGCATACATGAACGAATGAGCTTCCTCCATAACTATCTTTCTTAAGTCATTGGAATCAGGTACTACCATCCTACCATGGTAATAGACTACCTCATTCTCTGACTCATGGAAACTGTCCCGTTTCTCACTATCATACTCTGACTTGATCTGCTGAATCACAGTATCAGCCTATTGTGCCTCTTTAATCTATTGTCTCAGAGTAGGTTTCACATGCATCTCGGCCAGTAATCCTACTAACAAAGATACTTCTAACTGTACATTCATCTGTCTTAAAGATACAACCATGTCCCGTTAAAGCACATTAAAGAATTCAACTGTGCTTTATCTATGGGTGGAGATGAAGATTTTCTACTCAGTGCATCTGCCACTACATTAGCTTTTCTTGGATGGTAATTAATTGTACAATCGCAGTCCTTGATTAATTCCATCCAGCGGCATTGTCTCATATTCAACTCGTGTTGTGAGAAGATGTACTTTAAGTTTTTATGGTCTGTGAAAATCTTACATGTTTCTCCATAAAGATAACGTCTCCAAATCTTCAACGCATGGACCACTGCAACTAATTCTAGATCATGTTTTGGATAATTTTCCTCATGTTTCTTAAGCTGTCGAGAAGCATAAGAAACTACATGATCACTCTACATAAGCACACATCCTAAACCATTCTTAAAGGCATCACAGAAAACAATGTATCCATTTCCCTGCTGAGGTAAAGCCAACAAAGGTGCACTAGTCAACCTTTCTTTCAACAACTAGAAAGAACGTCGACACTTGTCATTCTAGACAAAAGGAACCTCCTTCCTAGTCAACCTAGTTAGGGGTAATGCTACAAAACTAAAGTCTTTAATAAACCTTCGGTAGTAACCTGCCAAACCTAGTAAACCGCGAATCTTAGTTGGTTTCTTGGGATGTTCCCACTCTACAACAAACTCCACTTTATTAGGATCAACATGAATACTTGAAGCAGATATAATGTGACCTAGAAAAGACACTTCTGACAACCAGAACTCACACTTGCTAAACTTAGCATATAGCTTGTGTTGTCTCAACAAATTCAAGGCTTGACGAAGGTGTTTTTCATGTTGTTGACCATCTCTACTGTATATCAGGATGTCGTCTATGAAGACCATTATGAACTGATCAAGGAGTTGCTGGAAGATTATATTCATCAGCTCCATGAATGTAGCTGGTGCATTAGTTAGTCCAAATGACATAACTATGAACTCATAATGACCATACCTTATCCTAAATGCTGACTTAGGTATGTCATCCTCCTTGATACATAACTAATGATATCCTGACCTTAGTTCTATCTTGGAAAACATTGTTGCACCACACAACTGGTCAAACAGATCATCTATCCTTGACAGAGGATATTTGTTCTTTATAGTCACCTTGTTAAGTTTTCTATAGTCTATGCATAATCTCATAGACCCATCCTTCTTTTTAACAAAAATAACTGAAGCACCCCATGGTGAAGTACTCGGTCAAATGAAAACTTTTTCAAGAAACTCCTGTAACTATTTCTTGAGTTCTACCATCTCAGCAGGGGCCATCCTATAAGGTGTTTGGGCTATTGGTTGTGTACCCAAAATTAGATTAATCTCAAAATCAATCTCTCAAGATCGAGGGATATCTAGAAATTCTTCAAGAAACACATCTTTGAATTCCTTGATAATAGGAACTTTAGAAAGACTAGGACTCTCTACTTTTGTGTCTACCACATGTTCTAAGAATGCTTCACATCCTTGTCACATCAGTCTCTCAACTACCATTGCTGACACTAGACAAGTTGGTAGAATCTTTCTATCCCCTTGAAAGACCCATTTCTCATCACTATATACGAACATAGCTTGCTTGGAATCACAATACAAGACAACCTTATACTTTTCTAGTGTATACATCCCAAGAATGACATCAAACCCATGCATCTCAAGTGGTATAAGATCCACCTGAATTTCATGTTCTAAAAAGGAAAGAACATAAGGAGAATATACCTCCTGCAACACTACAGATCTGACTAACAAAGTTTCTAATAATAGATTATCTGCTCTACGAATGACAGTCATATTGCAGTCATGAATCACTTCACGAGTGATAAAGGAATGTGTAGCACCCAGATCAATCAAAACATATATGAAGCAGGATAAAGACATATCAGAATGAAACAATTCCATATGACCTATCACGACTCATGATTTGACTACTGCCTCCAGCTGATTCATTGCATAGAATCTTGTCATTCCCTATTGTCGACTTTGTGCTCTGTTGTTTGGTGCAGATGAACCTGCTTGGGCTGCCTATCCATGTCCTCATGTGCCACTACTAAATTGTTGTCTCTGAGAGCCCTATTGACTCAGCCTCAGTGGTTGGGTTACCTCCCTATCTCTAACTCGACAATCCTTTATCAGATGTCCTGTCTACCCACACTTGAAGAAGTCTCTGTTCTCCCATTGTGGCCTAGATGGTCCTGTCACTGACATTGATGTTGTTCTATGGGCTCCACTTGGCAAAAAACTATGGCCTCTACCCTTTCTTGATGTCTACTACATCTAAGCACTAAACCTATGTGGTGCTACTGGTGTAGGAAACCTCGGTTTCTTGAAACTTCCCGACCTCTATCCCTAGAATTTGGTAGGTACTTTCCTATTGTTAGCCTCACATTTCTTAGTCACGAACCTCTCTATCTACCTGAATGACTCCACAAAGGTGGGAAACCTCTCTCTATTCTCTAGAGAAGCTACTAGTGTGGTTAACTCAGTGTTCAGACCCTTCTCAAAATGTTGAATCCTCTCCTCATCTGTAGTAGCCATGTGTGGACAAAACCACAGAAGATCCATAAACTTGGCTTCATACTCACTAATTTTCATCGGTCCTTGTCTAATCTGCTTAAACTGTGAGATTTTATTGTCCAGATAAGTCTTGGGAAAGTATCTACTGACAAGCTCATGTTAGAATTCCTACCATCCAATCTCAACACCATGTCTTTTCTCTTCTTCAATGGCCCACCAATGGCCAATGCTTCTGTTTAAAAGGTATACAACATGCCTAACTTTATCAGAACTGGGATGCTAAGGGTTATAAAGGCTTTTTCCAGTGTAGTGAGCCATGAATCCATGTCTGATGGGTCATCTATACCGGCATATTCAGTGGCTCCTACCTGACATAACTGCTCAATGATTTTTCCAGATCCATGTCCCTCATTGGGAACTGGTGCCCTAGGTGCTGATGCTGGGATCTGATCTGCCATATGTGTCATTGTGGTCATGAACTACCCTAAAAGAGCATGAATGGCTGGGTTTTCTAGTATGGCTTGATCAAGCTGGGGATTCTCAAGCACTGATTCCTCTCTAGCCTATTCCCTTGCACCTCCTCCTGGTGCATCAACACTGCTCTCAACAACATGTTCTTCGTGTGCTCCAGCCAACTTTTAGCTTTACTTCTTCTCCTATATGAGCTGAAGTCACTATAAGATAATCTGGAGGACAATAGAATAGACTCAACAACCTTAATTAACCCTACGTCTTTGTAGACTCAGTGAACCTTAGGCTTTGATACCAAAACTTTGTGATGACTCGACAGCCCGAGCCACCACAATGGTAATTATGCGGAATAACCATTAGAAGCAAATTAACAAAAATCACTAAAAATTAAAACCATTTTGCAAAGAGATCCATTGCTAGGAAACTCTTAAAGAAAGAACCAAGGAAATATATACATCAGGGTTCACATTGTACATACATTGTACCATCTTATCTCGAGGATATCATATACCAGTTGGTCTGCCCAAACAAATACATAAGCAACATAAAACCTTGAGGCATACAAGATAAAATCTTAGATCATTTAATTTTTATGTACTAACAAATTATGTACTAACTCCCAATGACCTGAGAGTACAGAGAAGACACATAGGATTTCTATCTACAAGACACGACAGACAACACACTCAACCTGAGTTGTTACTGTTGTCCTCGTTGCTATTCTCCTTCCTCTACAGTATGGTCTCTACCTCCTCATCTGCATCCACCGAAAAATCGTGGAACCAACGGGGTGAGACAATTATCCTAGTGAGAGATATTACACTCCGTCAACAATATTATTATCACATGTAAACATTATAAAACTGAGTAGAGGATCTTTTAAGTAAATAATCAGGTTTAATCATTATTTAATTTGAGTGCAAAGCAATAGCATTATTTTAAACAGTTCAACTATCCATAACAGATCTATAGATCATCTATTTTCTTTATAAGGATTATGAAGAACATGTATAACATCTATCAACTAAGATGTATAGAAGTAATGTAACATCAACCGATGTTTTCATATTCAATCCTTAAGAAGATACACTACACGACTGATTTTACATTTATAATCACACTTATGCCCAGAGGAGATGAGGTATACCGCTCATGCTCCAACCAACTATGGCTACACAAAGCATCGATACCATACAAGGTCAATGGAAGAGCTAGCTGCCGAGACCTCACCCGTCTCGGTCAGTACGAGACCACTGGCAGTGACATCATGTCAAACTACAACTAGCTTGCCAAGGTATAGTGACATCTTTGCTAAAAAGCTATAGATGCAACATGCACTTCGAGTGAAACTCATTTCACCATTCAGCAATTTCTGACACTGAATGGATCTATAGCCTAGGAAACTACATGATAAGGTTCCACTTGATTAATTAGGTGTATTATAGTATCTTTTAGCATCAATCAAGTTACAAGCAAGAATTATAACATATGCTACAAAGAAAGGTGTAATACATTTATCAAGTACTTTCATAATCTTTGGAACACATTGAATGCATAACACTCGGGATGTCAGTCCCTTATCACATTACTAGGAATTCTCATCCCTTAACATTATCATCATCATGATTGCTAGATCTGGGTATTCAAACCCTTAGTTCATCACAAAACATTGTTACCTCTTATCAGGTAACTATTACCTCTAGATCCTCAGACCCATGTACACATAATACTTATTGCACAAGTATTTCACATGGCTCAAAAGTTACATTTGATCTATATCATGTGAAACATCATAGGTCTTATATGGCTATTCTCATCATCTCATGATACCTGCATGGTTAATATTTCATGATAAAAGCAATTTCAAGTACATATCATCACCATGCAATACAAGAGAAATACAACCTTCCCATTATTAGGGTTAGGGTTTCCCTTTTCACCGATTAGGGTTAGGGTTTCCCTCTTTATCCGATAGGGTTTCAAGTTCATATTGTCAAGAATCAAAACACTAATTCATATTATCAAGAATCAAAGCTCTAATGCATATCTCTACACATATAGGGGTATCATTATATGCTCATTGAATGATTATCACACAAAGTATGAGTTTTTCTCTCATCCACACCAGGATAATGATTACATCATACTTTATTAAGTTGGCTCAATCCTTTTCTCATGGTACATTGGCCTACATTATCAAAATGCATCGAACTCTATACATCTTAATGTATCATTTGACATAACACACTTCATGTGTTACTCAATTAAGTATATTAGATTGAGGTTCTTCCACCATATCAGGAATGAGGTGTGTGCTTGCTTCCATATCACCCAAGAGGTGTGTGTATGCTTATCATATCGTGCAAGAGTTGTGTGTATGCTTAACATATCGCCCAAGAGGTGTATGTATGCTTACCATATCGTGCAAGAGGTGTGTGTATGCTTACTCTATCACCCAAGAGGTCTATGTATGCTTACCATATCAGGTAAGAGGTGTTTGTATGCTTACAACATCGCCCAAGAGGTGTATGTGTGCTTCCATATCACCCAAGAGGTGTATGTATGCTTACCATATCGGGCAAGAGGTGTGTGTTCACCACCATCTCATGCATGAGGTGTACCCTTGATCACCATTTCGTGCATGAGGTGTATCCTTGATCACCATATCATGCATGAGGTGTATCCTTGATTACCATATCGTGCATGAGGTGTATCCTTCATCACCATATCGTTCATGAGGTGTATCCTTGATTACCATATCATGCATGAGGTGTATGTGTGTGTCACTCATATCGGTTTGCTCAAAATTAGGGTTTGCATATCGGGTTAGACCCTTATCCTCATCACTCTTCAAACCTTCATGGTATCGAACTACCCTTCACCATATGTTAAGTGACAGTCTAGACAACAAGTTAGTCTAAAGCTAACCAAGTGTACAAACAAATAGGGGTGTGGGGTTCTAAGGTATATCGGGTTTCATATCACCATATTGGGTTTCAACACCATATCAGGTTAGAGGTGCTTCAACCCGATATCAGTTTGAGAGATGATGATGTCATCATCATGAAGCTCTAGACTTCATTCCTTATTGTTCTAGTTCATGGAAAACAGTCCTTTGTCACTAATAGAACTCATGGATTCATCAATTATACAAGAAAACTCAAAATTGAAAGTAGATCATCAAGTATGGCAAGATTGATGGTGAATAATAACATGATTGGGTTCAAGTCATATAACCCTACTCAAGAACAACTTCAAAGATCCAAGCTCCAAAGCTTCACGTTACCAAGGTTGAAGATGAACTTGTCATAGATCCAAGATCCGTTCACAACTCCTCTACATGCAAGGAATCACCATAGTTAAGAACTTGGTGAATAAGAAAAGAAAGAAAGAATCACAACCCGAGATCATGCTTTATCCTAGGTTGAAGGTGACCATGGCTTCACTTTAACCTTAATGGCTCGAGATCCTCCTTGATCCTTACTACTATGCATGATATCTAAGAGAAATGTAGTGATAAGGCTCGAAAAATTCACTAGTAGGTGAAAGGAGTGGTATATATAATTGAGGCTCATGGGAGAGAGTGTATAAGAGGTGTCATCACCTTAAACTACTAGGTGGAATGTGTCCATGCATGGTTGACCCGTGTCCATGCACACATATTTATCTTGACATGAAAAACTCTTGTGGATAATCTAGGAATAAGATTTCAGCCATTAGTTATCTTGTTGAGCAAGATATTTCAACTCAACATCACTTTATTCACAAACTGATACACTTTTTCTAAGGAAAGTTGTAAACTGATATCTATCACCTCCTTGAGGTGTTTAACGTATCATAGAAAAGGCCAATAGTTTACAAAATAATATGGGACCTTCTCTATGGCTCCTTGGCCGATAGGCACTCCCATATAAGCTCTACAACTCGATACAACCCAATACAACTCAATTAGGGTTTCAAATACACAACTCTTCTTGATCTTTTCATCTCCAAGAATGCTACCACCCAAATATGATTCAAACATGGTGCCTCCTTTTTTTTCTCTCTCCTCTAGATGATTCTAAGCGAGAGTAGGGACATTCCAGGTGTGGTAATTTGCATATCAACCCTACATTTTGGGTAAATTGCAAATTGCACCATAACTGGTACACAAGGCACACACATTATTCAAGCAAGCTCCAACTTGGAACTTAGGCTTTCTACAAGCCACCCCTTAGCATAATTATCTCTCTTATGAAGCTAAAGCACTTGAATCATGTTAAAAATGTGATATATTGCAATATAACCCCTCATCTTGGGTAAATTGCAAATTACACCCAAACTATCATATAATGCACAAACAATTTGCAAATAAGCTCAAACTTGAAAATTAAACACAAGGAGAATCTTAATTACTTTTAAAAATATTAAAACACGTTTATGAATAACTTAAGAAAAATTTCTAGGTTATGGCATAACCCAGGTCAGGGATGTTACAACCACAATATGTGCAGAGATCAATTTCTCTATCAAAATCTCAAAGGCTTGCCAACAACAATCATCAAAGTTAAACTCAACATCTTTTTTTGGCAAATCCAAAGGGGTTTAGCAATTTTGTAAAAATCTTTCATGAATTGGTGATAAAAAGATATATCCCAAGAAAATCCTCATGCTTTCATTGGCGATGGTGGAGGAAGTTTGGAAATTGCCTTGATTTTCACTGGATTAACCTTTGTCACTTTGTTGGACACATTGTATTCTAGCATTTTTCCTTCACTTGCCATCATATGACACTTCTCCTATTTTAAAACCATATGAGTGTCCTCACATCTCTATGAAACCTTACCAAGACTAGCAAGGTAGTCATCAAAAGACTCTCCATATACTAAAAATCATCTATGAAAATTTTGAGACAATGTTCAATCAAGTTAGAGAAAATAGGAAACATACAACATTTAAAAGTCCTTGAGGCATTAAAAAGTTTAAAAGGCATGTTATAGTATGCAAAAGTTCCATAGGGGCAAGTCAGGGTTGACTTCTCTTGATCATTTGTCTCTATGTAAATATGGTTATATCCCAAATAGCCATCTAAAAAATACAAAATATAACCGGCCAGCGAGCCTCTTGAGAATTTGATCAACAGAGGGTAAGGAAAAATGGTCTTTAAGCTTTATGACATCCAAATAACTGTACTCAATGACACATGCCATCATATCCCTAATCTAATGGAAACAAGTTTGTTTTGCAACATTGGTAGTGACATTTATGCCCCCCCACTTTAGAACTAGTTTAGTTGGACTACAGATAGCATAGATTATACCTACCAACAGGAGTTCAAATACCTCTTTATTTATCATGTTAGTCATGGTAGGATTCAATTGCCTTTGAGATTTTGTTGTTGGGTTTTCTCCTTCCTTGATGATCTTGTGTTGGCATAAGCTAAGAGAGACGCATTTGATATCAACAATAGACCACCCCAAATGCAGCTGTGTGGTTCTTCAGAATTACAAACAATTGTTCCTCCTCTTGGAGACTCAAAGTTGCATTATATTATCACCTAGAGCTTGTGATCTATTTTCAAGAATGTATACGTCAAATTTGGAGGGAGAGGCTTCAATTCTAGCTCAGTGGGGCAACGCAAAGATGATACCAGTGGTAGTGGTGGCAGCCCTAGATCTTTGAAAATTGTTTGTACAGAAACACGACAATACACTTAGAAAGAAGGAACACTCATCCAAAAGATGGTATCACATGTAGTCATACACTATATTAATGAGACAATATTCCAATGCTAACTAAGGATAGGAATGGGTGATTGGGGAAGAAACCACATCAATGATGGTTGTTGGGTGCATGTCATCTTCCGGTTCCTCATGATATTTTATAGCCTTTGAGAATGAGATTTTCTTGGCCTATTCCATTATGTCCATATCCAGGGTTCCTTGGTCTATGTGTGTTATGACATGTGCCTCATCCAAAATTGGTTTTCTTAAGAGAAGACACACATCATTGTCAGAATGTTGAATGACACAACAATACACTTTCTTATTGGATTTTTGTTGTTGGTAGGGAAACTTTAATTCAAAATAGTCATCTTGAATTCCAAAAACATGCCTCTTCCCATACCTAAGATAACATTAATTGTGGCCTAGAATGGCCTACCTAGCAATAGGTCATTGTCGTAATCATCTTGAATTTCCATGACTATAAAATATACTGAAAAAATGAATACATCCACCTTCATTAAGACAACCTCACATATGCCTAATGGTCTCACAATATAATTATCCTCCAACTAAATTGTCCTATAGCTTTACCTTGATTCCTTGTGCCCAAGCTTCTTGAATGTGGTTAATTGAATCAAATTTATACTTGCTCTTGAATCACATAATGCTTCTCCAAACTTGATAATTGCAATGAAGCATGGTATGCTGAAACACTCAAGCTCCTATCATGTCCATGACAACTTACTCTAGATCAATGCACTCACTTCTTTATAGAGTACCACCCACATTTGAATCAACTATCCTTCTCTTCTTGTTGATGGTGTCTTTCAAAAACTTGCCATAGGAAGGGATTTGTTCAATGGAATCTAACATGGTTAGATTGATATGAAGTTTTCTAAAAACATAAAGGAAGTTCTTAAAGTTCTTATCAGCCTTTGTGGCTTTCAAGCTATTAGGAAAAGGAATAGGGATCACAATCTTGTGTTGGTGTGGGGGAATGTATTGCTCCTTCAGCGTCCCTAAGTCCTCATCTCTGCTAACCTCCTCCATTAGTTTTGTGTATAATTTTTGCATAGAAGTTGCTTTGTCTGTGAGAATTAAGGTCTCAGATGCTGCGACATATCACTCTAAATTCACTACTTGCTCCTTCTCCAACACTTTACCACTGTGTAGAATGACTACTTTGGTCTGGTGATTATGATGTAGGATATCAGTGTTTCTGAGATACCCTTGTTGAGAATGTTTCTTCAATGTCGCCATGTCTGCTTCTATCTGACAAAATTGATTTTCTAGATTACATATTTGGGCTCCTTGATTCTGATGATCTCTCTTTGATTGGTCCAAGTATGCCTCCTTCTTGGTCATGAATGTCTCACTGCTGGTCATGAACATTCCAGACATATTTTTGTATCCTATCCATCCTTCTAGAACCTCTTTCTTGCAAATTATTTTTGTCATGTGAACGTACTGAGGTGGAGGTTGTTGTACCCATGATGGATCCTATTGAAAATTGTTAGCATCCTTCCATGAGAATTTAAGTCCATTTGCCTGGAGTACTCATTGTTGCCCCTACTGTTTGAATGTCGCAAGTACTTACACTCCTCTTTCTCACCTCCATATGAGGTGTTCGCCTCCTGGTCAGCTTCTTGGTGAGTTGTGCCATGTAGAGATATAAGTTCCATGGCTTCCTGAGATTCCACAAAACTTCTTACTAGTGCTAGAAGTTCATGTTTCTCCTCCCAAGACTAGTTCTTAACCATGTTATCTAGAATTTCATGACATATTTTCACTTTATTATTGAGGAAGAAACCCACTCTTACACTATGAAGAGTAGTTCTCCCCCCTTTATGCAAGTCGCAACAAAATGTCTTTTCTAGGACATACAAATCTATCCCATGATGGGGCACTTTCCTTAGCATGTTTTAAAATGTCTCCCATTCCTCAAAGTAGGACTCTTACACCTATTGTTTGAAATTATGTATCTTTCCTACTAACTCACTAGTCTTGTACAGTGGGAAATATATTTCAAAGAAGGCATCTATCATTTCATCCCATGTATCCATTGATTCAGGATGTAAGATGAAGAACCATGTTTTATCTCTATCAACCAGAGAGTATGAAAACAATTTCAAATAGATAATTGTGGTTGGTATCTTGTCAAGATTCAACATATCACATCTCTCCACAAAGACATTAATATGGACAGTTGGAACCTCATTGTTATGATTGTGAAACTTCTGTGAACTAATTAATGCCATGAGTCCAAGTTCAAATTTGTAGCTATCTACATTCACTATTTGGTGTTTGATAGGTCCAAATTGAGCTACCAATGAAAACACTGATTCGATCTGAGATCATTCTTTCCTCATCATAATCATGCAAATATTTCACCTGATCATCCTCATTCTACGACATATCTACTACCTATTTTAGTTCCAACGATGATGAAGAAGTTTCAATGAGCTTCTCAGTTAAAGTTGTGCACTCACGTGCTTTGTGCAAGATGTCCTCCCAATTTACACAAGGTGGAGTTCAACCTCCATAGTCAATGGTCTGAGTGTTGACCATGCACTAGTACCTGAAGAAAATTGTCACTATAAGAATACATAATACTAATGAAGCAACCAAAAATGATTATAAATGATTTTCTACTTAAGTGTAAGAATCAAAATGGATTATTGTGGTCATAGTACAGGTGTTTATCACTCTTTGATAATCGTCTCAAAAACTTGACTCACGTGGAACATGCATGTAAAATACAAGTTCATGTGTCATTTAACATAAGACAAAAGAGGCCCAAGTTGTTGAACTTAGGGAATAATACATGAGAGACTATTACTACATGATAAACAATCAACTAGGTTGATGGGACAAGTTGGTTTGCAATTATTAAACTAAAAATAAGAATTGAGAAAAACTAAGTTAAGACTAGTTGCAAACAAGATTGAAAGTCTCCCTAGTAATTTTAATTTTACTATGAAACATATTGTGAATATATTTTCTTCATGTACAATTAATTTCTGTTGATCTAAGCTAAAGAACAATATTATCTAGCATTATCCAGTCCTGTTGGGTAATGCACTACCTTGATTAAGCCAAACCCCACTCCCATATTTAGGAACATAATCCAAGAGAATAGTAATTTCCTCTGTGTTTTTATCTTATAGTTGTTAGCCCTATCCCAAAACATGTTATTGTCTATGTGAACTTATGACTTTTCTAACCACTAATTCCTCTATTGAAGTAATTTGAAGTCTAATAGTTTGATTATTTTGATCAGGAATAAGCAAATTGAGATTATAATTTGAAGTTTAGAAAATTAGAAATTACATTATAGAATAATGAAATCTAATAGAACAATGCACCGGGCTAATCTCAAGTCCTAGGGAAAAGGGGGTTTAGCCCCACATGTTCGTCACTATATCACAACAAAAAAATAAATAAAAATAAAGCATCAAAATGTTGATGAAGAAAGCCTTAGCGATGCTGTTGCGGCGATCCCTCCTACCAAGCACCATGATCAACATATTTTCAGTTGCAAATTTGGCCACCAAAAGTGCCATGATCGTCCACTTGGTGGTAATCTCCTATGTCTTCGCTCTCTCATTATCTACATCCAAACCAAATGTGTTAGTCCTCTTATGGCCGCCTCCTTAGGTCATAAGTGAGGTCCAAACAATACTTAATTCACAAAATTTGATCTGAGTTAATTTCATATATAGACAAATTGCTTAAGCTTAATTATACCGACACGCTATCATTAGCACCGAGTCTATAGTTCTTTTTTCTTTCTTGAGAGGTGTTGGTACCGCCGACATGAATATCAGTTGCACTTAGTTTTTTCCCATGGGTGCGTGAACAGTGAACTCTATAGAACAAACATTGTAGTTTGTAGCACTGTGACAAATATATTGCAACCCTGATGCTGTCTAGACCTTAAGTTGATACCACCAAGATTGTATTTTGGTGGCCTTGATTTGATTCTCGATAACACTATTATCTCTCTTGCCAGAACTAAGATTTCCCTCATTGTTCTACTCTACACTATAGGTTGTTGGTACCACTGTTAGGATGGTTGATGGAATCAAGTTGATCAATATGTACTCATTTTTCCTGAAATAAGAGGAACAACAATGTAAGTCTGAGGACATAATGTTAAAACCATGGATTACAACAAAAATATGTTATAGTTTATGCATGAGTGATTCACATTCTAGTAATTAGAAATAAAAGCAGAGACATATCTAATAGGGAATATCAATGCTTACAAAAGATAGAAATAACCTACAAAAAGTACATAAAATAATGCATCAAATATAACCTACAAGAAGAAGAGGAATATACACCTCATATGGTGAGAAAAAGATAAATGGAGATGAGTAACTCTTGGGTGGACTGAATTTGAATCCGTACCTGTAAAATTTTATACCAAAAATTATCAACAACATTGAGTGAGTGGAATAGGTTCAAGACAAACCTAGCATTGGACTAGTCATTTATAAAATGATAAGAAATAAGTGTGCCTCAGATTAAACCAAACAATCACAAATATAATGCAAGTAACGGTAGATATAAACTACATAGCATGAACATGAAATAAATAAATGAAAACTAACACGTAATTGGAGATATATCATCAAATCTTATATCTCGACTTGTCAAGATTTTAGATTACATTTTCCATGAAATTACTTGATATGAACCTGATTAGGTAAAAGTCACCATGCCAAGTTCTCATGTCAAGGGATCACTAATCACATCTTAGGGAACATAAAATTCTAAGATTAATAACAAACTTTGTTCTACCTCAGAGTTACAAAACACTGGCTAGGTCAAAGCATAAAGCATCCCTACCTTTCAAACATCATCTCAAGTAGATGAGAAAGATTTAATGACATAAATGTCAAAGATAGGGCATCATGTATGAGATTTTAAAGAAATATAGTCCTACTAGTCCCTTTCACATCAAGATCACAACTCTTATAACAATGTTTCACATTTCATTTACTTAGAAACAAGGAATTTCTATAAGAAGTGGGATCCTAGAGGGGAACCACTCCCTACTAGAAATAAAAAGGCAACATCCCTTGAACCAAACGTCACATAAATTGTTTTTCACCAAAGGGATGATAACCAATTCATTCAACATGTATGTATCATAACACAATAAGTAGTAGTGGAAGAGAAATATATCTAACTATTATAAAGCTTGATATCATTGTACATCACTACACCACACATGGGTGAGTCAAAAAGGAAAACTATCTTAATCAAACAAGGATCCAGCTGAGGGTCATTTAACCACCTCTCTCAAGTCTCCCAAAAGATCAGATACAAAGGTTGTTGTCCAAGTCCACCTTGCTTATCCTCTTCTTGATCTAAACCTGGGATGGAAGCATACCCCACAATAGAGGAGAAGAAAAGGAAACATCAACAAAAGTTGGTATGTGCATAATAAAAAGAAAATTGAGCAATTTATAAAGAATAAGGGACATCAAAATAAAAGGCTTCCCATGAAAGATTAAAGTACTACCCCAAGAGGGCATAAAATAAAAAAGTCACAATAAAAGAGATAAATTAGAGAAAAGTTTAAAAATAAAGCACCCATGTGTTTCACTTGTGATAATACTAGACAATATAAACATGTAGGTAGGAAATAACACATCTACCAAAATAATGTGGGGGTGAGTAGGGTCTTGTATACATCTTCTCTAAAAGGTGGGGTGGCAGGGTCTTGTATACATCAGCCTAGGCATGTCTGACCTAATTATTTTCATATGTAGGATTTTTCACATCTGCACGCATATGTGGGAATTTTCATCACATAAAATAAAACATATAGCATTATACTAGAAGTCACCACATGATTCATAACAAAAGAATAGACAAGTATAAACAAATAAGGATGATGTGAACATCCATCAAGTATAAAGTTGGATCATAGGATCCATGCCATCAAATAATGTGCCATACAAACATCCACTACAAAAGTGGGTAAAGAAGCACATATATTAAAATAATGTTCCACCATAAGTAAAGCATAAGAAAGAGACAAAAAGAATGCCCATGATCACAAAATCAATATCAAATAAGGTAGTTCACATGAACCACAATTTTAAAAGAAAAGACATTGTGTATAGGCTAATGTCCATAAGACCAAGAGAAAGAGAATATAGGTTAATTTCTCAAAAGAAATAATAGGGGATGCAAACATACCTTAAACCAGGTCCTATAAACTCTCTTCACCAAACTAGTTGTTTCTAAGATCAACCTTGCCTAAATTCAAATTACATGTATTAGGGTTTAAGTTTCATATATATGTAATGAAACCTTTATTCTAGACCTTTCTCCAAAACATAGGATTTTAGACTCTAAACCTAAAACAACTGACTTATTAGGTTTTTTCTAATTAAGAAAACATATTTATTTACTAGATTTGGAGTTCACAAATTTAGGGCTTTTATATTAATTAATTAGATCCTTAAAAATCTATCATCAAAACATGGAAATCAGGATTTAAAACTATTTATATTAGAAAGAACACATTTTTCCAATTCCAAAACATATTTTTACTTAATTTTTAGACAAGCGAGTCAAAAGATATGATTTTTACAAGATCAGTCAATCAGAAAATAAATAAGTTCAAAATAAGCAATAGTATCTAGGAGAGAGGGAGTGTAGGGTTGGGCCCTACTGACTTGGGCCAATCAATGATCATTGTGTCAAAAGGACAATGGTCTGCTTTGACTCGTCTAAAACAAAGAAAACTAGGCCCAAAAGACCATCGTACCCCTGCATGAGAAACAAAAGAGAGAAGAGAAAAGAAGGGCAAATTGGGGAATCCACGAGGGGAATTCATCCCTCTCACATGCCCTTCTCCATGGATGCTAGACACAAGTAGAAGCTAGGCAGCAAATTGGTAAAAATTGAGATCCTCAACTGATCACAAAAGTAAGGGAACAAAGGGAAGGAATAGACCAAACCGAACTCACCAAAGGCTTCAATTCGCCTGGAGATGCATGGAGGAGGGAGAATGACCCATCAATGTCAACTACCCCTTTGTGAAATCATGACGTTGATGGTGGAGGGCTAGAATAAAATTGAATCAAGGAAAAGGTTGTATGTGTTGTCCCAAAACTAGGGAAAACAGCCCCTATATATAAGGTTTAACATAGGGCCTAGGCCAGGTGGCTGCGGCTTCCTTGTGCCTCAAGAATTGGGTGAAACTTATTTACTCAATGAAAATTTACATGCAATGGTTCGTTGGGTGTAGAATCAAGCTACAAATCAGTGGGCAAAGAAATCTCACAAAAAGAGCAATTGTGGAGACAGATATTGCGTTTTTAAGAATCGCCAAAACTGGAACCACTATTCCCGTCTGACGCAAGCTAGGAGACAACTCCTTAGCCATTGGACCATGGGAGTGGGTGAATCTCAGCCATACACTAGCATGGAAAAAATAAAATAAAAAGGAAAACGGTTTGTGACATTTAATGTGATTGCCATATCCAAATAGGACCAAATTGTATTGTTTAATTATTTACTTTTGTCTCTCTCTTCAATTGAGGGTGCAAACGAATCCCAAATTAAGTGAAATTTTGCATAGAGGCTAATTAATACATGTAGATTCTGATTATGCAATTATATTTACCTTTTGGGAACTTTTAATGTATTAAATAAATCACATCCTATTTTCTCTTTCCTCATGCAATAATGACTTTTAGATTCTCCAAATTTTATGAAACTTCACCCACAAGTCATATTTAATGTGTTGGATAAGAATTTTCCATTAATTTTATATGTTGGAGAGGTTTGTACAATTATTTAATATTTTGAAGGTTCTACATACTTTCTCTCTCCTGATTTCATCTTTTAAGCAAACATCTTCCAAATTGGATGAAAATTCACCCAAAGGCTATATTTATTATGTAGATTACGAGTCCATGATTATTTTTCTCTTTTGGATTCATTTATTATTTTATTTGATATTTTGGATAAAACAAAGATATTCTCTATCCAAAATAAATTAAATTACTTTTTTTTGGGAACTACCAGTCATACACCGGTTACAAGCTGGAGGGCGTTACACTAGGTGCATTACACTGGAACGGAAATGAAACAGCTTCAGCGTGAAGATCCTCTAAGAGCTGATGCGGGCAGGATGGAAAAACCCTCGTATCATTCGGCTGTTTGAGACACTGGTTAGCAAGCCAATCTGCAAGTTTATTCTGGCTCTGTTGATGTCGTGCACTGGCGGTGCAGTGTTGTTGGGTCTGAGTCTTCTAATAGCTTGGACTAGTAGCCTATATTTCCATGGCATTTCTTCTTTGTCGTCAATCCACTGACCATCAGTGGAGCGTGCAACTAGACTTGTAGCAACTAAATTGTTGGTCTTGTTAACAGCTGTGTCGACCTGTATGAAGGCATCACGATCGCCGAAGGACGTGTTGTTCACATTAAGGCTGGTGGGAGTCCCTCCTGGGCTATGGGTCTTAATGAACGCTTTCCTTGGAATGCTAATGTCTGATCTGCAGTTGGTCTCCAGCACTGCCAAAGGAATCTGGTGACGCTCAAATACGTGGGTATTCTAGGCTCTCCAAAGCCACCAGCAGGCAATGGCAAAGGTTTGGGGCCACTCTATTACTCTGCTCATCTCCTTGAGGTTATAGTTGGTCCACTCTGTTGTAGTTGCGCATAGGAAGAACCTGGTAGCTTCACGTGGTAGCAGTTTCCGCCACAAAGCTTCAGATGCAGGGCAGTCTCAAAGAGCATGGAGGGCTGACTCCATGTTGTGTTGGCACCATGGACAAGTAGCATCTGTGGTGAGCTTCCTAGTGACCCTCATTGCATTAGTTACCAACCTGTTGTGATAAGAAAGCCAAAGAGTCATCTTGACCCTTTGTTGAACTGCTAAACTCCATAGAATGGGGAATATATCGACCTGGGCTAATGGCGCACAGTCTGTGAGACTTCTGTAGGCTGAGTTGGTGGAGAAAAGGCCATATGTAGTGAGCTTCCAGATTCTTCTATCTCCTCCATAATCATGTCGAGGTGGAGGCATACAAAGGATATCCTTCCCAGTTTCGTCCGTGAACCAATGGTGAATGAAGTCTCGATCCCACTGTCCCTCATCTGATACAAGGCATTCCACCTTTAAGTCATTAATATCTTCTGCAATTGTCCTGCCAGGACGTAGCACAGGTCTATACCCATATCCAATCCACATATCATTCCATACGTTTATATCCTTCCCCGATACCGGGGCCATTCTTGAGTTGGTCAGAATGAAGGTGAGAAGGGATTTGATGCCTCTCCAAGTATGAGAACCTATAGTGCTTCCAGCTCCTTGTCCACCATGTTTGGCCTTCATCAGTAAGATCCAGGGTGTTTGTAGATCTTGCATGTAATTCCAGGCAGCTTTTTCCATCAATGCCTTATTGAAATCCTTTGCTGGTTTGATGCCTAGACCCCCTAAATGACGTGGTTGTGTGACCTTACTCCAAGCGACCAAACTCATCTTAGTGGCTTCATGTGAACTGCTCCAAATGAAATTTCTTGTGAGTAGGTCTATACGGTCGGCTGTGGAGATAGGAAGGATGGCTGTTTGCATTGCATAACAAGACTGTGAAAGAATGACTGATTTTTCTAGAGTGACTCGCCCCACCAAGGATAGAAACCTATGTTGCCAACTTGTGATCTTTCCATGGATTTTTTCTATAAGGAAATGAAAGTGATCCTTCTCTTCCTTTTATGAATGATTGGAACTCCCAAATGGCACCCAATGTTAGAGGTTTCTTTAATGTTCAGGACCCGACAGATTCTAGATCTTGTGCTTTGCGGGGTATTGGTGGAGAAAAAGATCGAGGATTTGTCAGTGGATAAGAATTGCCCAGATGCCTTGCTGAAAAGATGTAGGCAATGTTTGACCACTCTAGCTTGTCTCGAAGTAGCTTCCCCAAATAGGATAATATCATCCGCAAAACAAACATGAGAGAAAGTGAGGCGTTGGCGCGTAAGCTGGATTGCTTTCCAATCACCCTTGGAAACCATGTCTTCAATAAGTTGGCTGAACATTTCTAGACACAGAACAAACATGTAGGGTGATAGGGGATCTCCTTGTTTAACCCCACAGGAAGGACGGAAAGAGCCTATGATGTTTCCGTTCCACAAAACTGATGTTTTGCCTGATTGGAGAAGCTACATTATGGTAGATGTCACATTGAGTGGCAGACCTATCCTTTGAAGAGTGTCTTCAACAAAGGTCCAGCTCATCTTGTCAAACGCCTTTATGAGATCAAGTTTGAGAGCAAAATAGTGCTTGCGGCATTGTTTGGATTCCATAGAGCTGATAATCTCTTGAACTAGAATCACATTATCTTCGATCTTCCGCCCCGGCACAAAGCTAGATTGGAAGGGTGAGATCCATCTGGCCAGAAAAGGTTTCAACCGCGCAGCGATCACTTTAGACAAAAGTTTGGTGATGACGTTGTTCAATGATATCGGCCTCAACTGGACGCAAATATCCAAGTGGGGGACTTTGGGGATGAGCACCAACGTCGAGTTGGTGCAGCCAGCCTCGAGAGTGGCCCCGGTGAAGGGGCCCTGTATGAATCGGGTAACTTGTTGGCGTAGGAGACTCCAATGTTGTTGTAGGAAAGCCACGTCGATGCCGTCTGGGCCTGGCACCTTCATTGGCACCATTGTACATATAGATTGCTAGATCTCATCTGTCTTCGGTGTCCCTTGCATTTTGGCCACCTCCTGGGCCGAGAGAGGGGCGAAGGCCCCAATGAAGGAAGAACAAGATTGTCGGTGGTCTGCTGAAGGGGGTTCCTGATAAATGTTAGCGAAAAAAATCTAAGACAAGTTTGTTCAAGTCGGCACCTGCTTCTACCCACTCTCCATCATCATTCTTTAGCTAAGTAATCTTGTTGCGCCTCCTTCTCTCTTTGACAGTCGAGTGAAAAAACTTGGTGTTGTTGTCTCCAAGGGCCACCCAGTCACATCTCGACTTCTGTTGCCAGTCAGCTTCTTCACGTCTAAGGATGGTTTCAAGCTCAGATTGCAAGGCCAACGTATCTTTGGCTATGGTGGGATTGAATTTGATAGAAAGTTGAAGCTGGTTCCATCATATCTTTTGGCCCAGACGGTCTTTCACCCTATAATCCTCCTTCCTTGTCCGGGCAGCCCATACTGACGCTCGACTAAGAAAAGTGGATCCAACAGTAGAGAATGATGTGTTGGTGTCCCAATTTCTCTATAGAAAGTGGTGGAAATCCTCCTTTAAGTTCCATCTAGCTAGAGTGCGGGGGGGTGGCTTCCTTTCTGGACCCCGTATAGTCGAAGAGATAAGGAGGGGGGCATGGTTAGAGTGATTCTTCTCAAGAACAGAGATCGGTCCAGCAAGAGGGGAATTTAGCCAGGCTGCATTGCCCATCGCTCGATCCAAGCGCTCATGGAGAAGACCCCTTCTAAAGGTAGTACGTGGACCGTCTGCTCCAAGATCAAAGAGCTCACATTGTTGCATAGCATCCACGAAGTCTTGGCTATTCACATTGTCAAGGGATGTGCTCCCAAATTTCTCAGATCTGAACATGATCACATTGAAATCACCTGCTACCACCCACGGGGCGCTGATGGAAGAGGACATGTTCACTAGATGGTTCCAGAGGAGTTTATGAGAGCATCTAGTTGTGCCCCCATATACGAAAGTGATGAAGAAGGAGTTGTCGATACAACAGTGTATGAATTGCTTGTGTGAATATATGACTTTGAGATTGGTGGATGCTTTCCACAGCACCCATATCCCTCTGGAGAAGCCTACGACCTCCACTCTTTGGGATTGGGCAAACCCAAGCTTCTTGATGATCTTCATAGCACGAGATCCACAACAACGAGTTTCGAAGAGGCTTACCACCGAGACGTGATATCTACTGACTAGATCTTTCACGTTGTTCTGGGTGTTTTCATAACAGACACCCTGAACATTCCAACAGATAGCTTTCATTGATTTTCTTCAATCAGGGTAGAGTTTCCCATCTCCTGCACCTCCTTCTCTAGGTCCTGTAGCAAGGAAGGCTTCCCTCACTTTCTCGTGGATGCCCGTCTAGGGTCCACTGCATTGATGACTTTCCTATTTCTCAAGTAAATTCCCACCGACTACTTTGTCGGGCTTCTGTATTTGATATATGCGCCACCTCCTCCAGCGTCGGTGCCCCCCATATGGAAAGGTGTTGTGAGGAAAGGATGGGTTGTGACGTCACGTCCCTGTAGAACATCATCTCCTGAGGGATTCACTACTGTGTGATTGGAACTGGAGCTTTGAACCTGGGGAACTCTGGAGGGGTTTTCATTGGATGGTTCTTCCCGTGGTGGTGCCTGGTTGCTGCTTGAGGGGGGCACTTTCTTCTGCTGCTTCCATTGCTTTTTTTTCACACTCCAGTCTGTGTTTTCTACAATTTGAACAACAATGCTATCTGCATCTATAACCTCATCGACTGTGTCGTCTTCTTCAATGTCTTTGAGTTCTTGAAACCTATTTGATGCATGTACATGTTTCTTTAGTGGAGGGGTATCGGCTGTTGGCTTCCTAGCCTTCCTAGGAATATGCCTAGCATGTATGGAATCCGAAAACCCTTCCCTCCTTGGAAGTTCTTGAGGGATGATGTGTCCTGCCTCGACACTGGCTTTCTTTGCTTCTACCTCCTTGTCAATGCAGATTCTGCAATCCTTCTCTATGTGGCCTGCCTTCCCGCAATGCAGACAAATATATGGGATATTTTCGTATTCAATTATGTATTGGATTTCGTTCACCAGGATGATTGGTACTAGGGGTTTGCTGTGTTGAGCGCAACAGCTATCCGTGCAAACCGTCCTCTTCGCTGCATCTTTGTATTCATGTCAACCTTGATTGTCTTGCCCAGTCGGTCACCTATTTCCTTGAGAAGAGCTTCTTGGTACAGGTGGATAGGCAAGTTCGGAACTCACACCCAAGCCACTACGTGAGGGGGTGTTGCGATATCCGGGGAGAATCTAGGATACCATCTTTGAACAGAAAGGTAAGAACCGAAAATAGGCCAAGGACCTCCTACAAGAGCATTGACATAATCGTCCTACGCCTGGAGTTGAACGATGAAGAAATCATGGGTGATGTCGATCAGGTTGAATCCGCCCAGGGGCCACCACAAAGCCTTTAACTTTTCATGTAGGGTTAGATACCCTATCTCGTGAGATAGCAGCTTGACCACTACCATGTACTTCCAGGGCTTGAGCAATTCTGCAAGTGCATCTTCCTGGACCCAAAAGACTGGAAACCCTTTCTCCGAGGTTACTTCAATATCATAGGTCTGTAACGCGACATCGCAGGTGTCCACATCAATATGGATGAAGTTATGTGGGTTCATCTCCGTTGATTTCCGCATCGCATCCACGTAGGATGGACGAGTGGTTCCAGTAGATGGGCTTACGTTGCTTTCTTCCCCACCTGGTAGAGGCGGGAACTGCTGTTGAGTTCTTGCACCGTCCACCTCCATGGATGCATCCTCCACGGCAGGCGGGCTACCACCTTCTGTTTGTGATCTGCCCTGAAGGTTGGAAGCATAATTGAGTAGGATTCCAGTTGCACCCAGCGGGATGGAACCTTGCCATCTCGTCGGATCACCATCGCCTTCCTCATCTTGCATAGCCTATTCACCACGGCCAGCACCACCGATCGCCCGGGGAGCAACCCTATGCGCCTTCATGACAAATTAAATTACTTATTATTATGTGAATAATGTGAAACTTGACTCCCAAGGCAATTGGAATCCAAGGAACATGATTTTTAAATTGTATTCCACTTTTAGGGTTTCCTTTAATGAGTTGTGACACCATTAATATTTGTGGCCATGATTATCACATTATTTCATTATTATCACTCTTGTTCATTCAATTATGTTCCATATATTAATATTATCACCAAAAGAATTATGTGTGATTATATGCATAGAATTTTGTATAATTCATTATCATCTCATGTGACATATTTTATGTGTCTATGATTGGCCCAAGACTAATGTGAGACCATTAGGTTATATTAGGGTGATTTCTACATGCATTATATCATTAGGGTTATACTAAACCTTATTTAGCTAAGTCTAAAAGGTCAAACTTCTAGGGTAGGGTTCGAGATCTAGTATGTTACATCACAACACCCCTTAAAGGGATTTTGTCCTCAAAATAAAAAAAATCACATAAAAGCAAACAACTATTCACCACCCCTTAAAGATTCATCTTATTAAGTCAAAACTATTCTTTTAGGTACAAATGGTTCCACTATACTTCCTTACATCCATACATAAAAGCATCATGCAAAAAGGGAAACATAACTTGTAAAGCCTAACTATAGAACTATGTATTACCCTGATATTGTTCATCCTCATGAAGTTCTTCACCATACAAAGCAAAAACTCTTCCAGCTTGCCTTTCCACAGGTCTTCCTTTATTATTGTTTCCATTATTCTGATGTGGTACTCAAGGTTCTTGTTGTTGAGCTGGTACTTGCCCATTATGAAGCATGTGGCACTCAGGGCGAACATGTCCTAGTTCATTGCAATGATGACATATTGGTACCCTATCCCTTCTTCGTGCAACGGGGTCCTCTAGTCTACGATCACCTTCAGGGTGCTTCCTTTTATGATTGTTCTCCTTGTGTGACTAGAAACCAGGGTATGATTCTACAGGTAAGTCCTTATCCACCATCCATTGAAAGGCCAAGGGTAGTTGTAGAATAAGAGCACGACCCACATTGTAGTTAAGTCCTGGAAGGAATTGGTCAGCCCTATGTTCTTCACTTAATCCAACTGCATAACGTTCCAACAGTAGAAACTTTTGTACAAAAGTAGAAACAAATAGGGACCCTTGCTTCAAACTGTAGAACTCAGCTTCCTTCTTCTTTAGAGCAGCAGTGCAGATGTACTTTCCACGAAAAAGCACCAGAAAATGCTCCCAGGTCATGGTTGAGATGTCACGAGTTCTTGCAATTCCATTCCACCAAACTCTAGCTAGTCCATCAAGAACATAGGCAGCAAATCTGACCTTCTGGTGTGGAGGGCATGCCATACCATTAAAAGTCCTCTCTAGAGCTAACACCCAATCATATACTTTATCCACCATCTCTAGCTCACTTTCACCCTTACAGTAGGGTGGTTGCATCTTCATTAACTCCATGATTGAGTACTCCTTAGGTTTGTCGAACACAGGTGGGTTGTTTATGTACTTAATATCTAAACCTAATAAGAAAATTAAACTAATAACCAATGCCTCTTAGAAATATTTCAACTCGGATTTATGTAATTTAGGAATTATCCCTTCCAATATGTCTAAGTTTTGGATATTGGAAAGTCAATTTAGGTTTAAATTTTTGAAAATATGGCGACACTCGAGGGTTCATCTAGCAATGGCCATGGCGACACCCGACGGGGTGGCAGCGGAGGTGTAGGGGGGATCTATTGTTCTTGTGTGCGATGGGAGACCTCCTCCTCCTAGCATTCCTCTTTGTAATGACACAAGGAAGAGACCAAATCTGATAGGAGTGGAAAAAGAGCCAAGGCAATGGTCAGATTTATTCAAGAGTTTGGCATCTATGATAGAGGCTGGATATCTGAAATGAAGGAGTTGATGATCTGTGAATGTGCTATAGTCTATTCAAGGATGATTTTGGATAAGAACTCAAATATATGGAAGCTATCTGTTGTGGGATACATTGTGGATATGAAGCCACATTGGCCTTCATTACAGTCACATCTCCAGAGTATGTGGAAGGTTACAGGGATGATAGAAATCAATTTTAAGAGGGAATGGATATTTCATTGTGAATTTATCTAAGGTGGAGGATTTGGAGATGGCAAACCACTCATCATGAAGAAGTGCGAAAGGGGTACCTCATTGGAGAAGTTGAAACTCATGGAGCTTCCTATTTGGGTGAGATTGTTTGACTTGCCTCAGGAGCTCTGGGATGAAGAGATATTTAGTATGATTGTCTTGTATCTGGGTACCCCTCTCAAGATTGATAGAGATACACTAGAGTTTAAGAGGAGGGAGTTTATGAGAATACTAGTCCTTGTTCCTTCAACTTTGGAGTTCTTAACTTCTATTCCTTTAGTAAGTGATGACGAGACTGAAGATAAAGTGAAAGTCTAGTATGAGTGGTATCCAAGTAGGTGTAACACATGTGGAACTTTTGGGCATGATAATGTTGGGTGTGAGTAGGTGGTTAAGAAGGGCAAGAAGAAAATGGTATGGATCCAGAAGAAGGTGATGAATGTTTCTCCTAAAGTGCATGATGAGGATGATGAAGCTTCTTCTGATACTAAAGAATTGGTAGATGCAAATGATGTACCTTCTAAAGAACCGGAGAAGGAAATTGTAGTTATCTTTCTAGTTGGTCTTGAGAGTGATCTGATTACTTCAGTTAATAGTGTAGAGAGGAATGATGATTTTGTACATGTTATGAGAAATTCAAGGAAGAATAGAGGAAAACTAGTTTTCCTCGTAAGGGTACTTCAAAGTCTCTGGAGGTGGAGTTTTGATCTGGAATACATATCTCTCCAAACTCTTTTCAACATTTGTTCATGGATGAAGGGGAGAGGGCTTCTACTGAGGTTGGCAACCTTTCAACCAATTTAATCCCAAATGGTTAGCTCTCTTACTCTTTCCTCCTGGAATGTGAGAGGATGGGACAATGTTAGTCATCAGTCTGCACTTCAGGAGATGTTGTGCATGAATGAGTGTTATTTGGTGTGTATTCTTGAATCAAAGTTGAGAAGAAAGAAGGTTAAGAAGACTATGAAGAGACTATTTGAAGATGGTTACTACATTTTTAATCATGACAATCATGTTTTGGGAAGGATTATTATTGAGTGGGTAAAGGAGGACGTTAATGTTCAGAAAATCTATGAATCAAATCAGTTTATGCTTGTTCATGTGTCAACATCTTTGGGTGATTTTTTCCTTACTGCCGTTTATGGTCATAATAGTTTGAATGGAAGAAATAGGTGGTGGGATTCTATTAAAAGCTTGAGTGTTAATGTCAATGGTTCTTGGTTTCTATGTGGGGATTTTAATGTTGTGAGGTTTATTGAGGATAGGTTTGGGCTGTGTGAGCCGTGCTATAATTCTATGTTTAGCTTTAATGAGTGTATCCAGTCTACTTCCTTGGTAGAGTTGGATTTGATAGGTTTGAGATACACTTGTCATAATAGACAAGAAGGATAGAAGTTGTTCATGTCTAAGCTGGATAGAACATTCTACAACTTGGAATTCCTAGATAAGTTTCCTAGTTTGTGGGGTGAGGTGAAAGCTAGCATTCATAGTGACTATAGAGTTATTATTTTGCATTCGGATAATGTGAAGAATAGAAAGAAGGCTTCTTTACGGTTTGTTAATGCATGGTGTCAAAGAGATGATTTCCTTCTAGTTGTAAAGGATGCTTGAGGGATTGAGGTAGAGGGAAATCCTATGTATGATGTCTGCAGGAAATTAGATAATGTCAGATTTTGATTCACTAAGTGGAATAAGGAGGTGGTTGGTGATTTGACTGAGAATAGGAGAATGAAAGAACATGAAGCATGTATTGCTCAGATGCGTGTAGATCAAGATCCTTATGATTGTCTAGAAGTAGAAAATGTTGTTTCTAGAAGAAAGGAGGTTGTGGATGCTTATAAGTAGGATGAATATTTCTTGAAGCAAAAATTGTGGGTCAATTGGCTTAAGTTGGGTGACAAGAACTCAAATTTCTTTTACTCTTTTATTCAGACAAGGAGGATGAGAAATTCAATAAGGAGCATTGATATTGATGAAATTAGTTGTAATGATGAGCAGATTATCCATGCTCACTTTGTCTGGTTCTATGGCAATTTATTTAATTTGGGTGGTGATGATGAGTTGTTCTGCGATGATAACTAGCTACTCCCCTATTTTACTGGTGATCATGTGGAGGCTATGTGTGTGATGGTTTCGAAGGAGGAGATTGAGAATGTTGTTATGTAGAGTGATGGATAGAAGGCTCCTAGACCAGATGGGTTCAACTCCATGTTTTTAAATCAAGTTGGTCTAGTATAGGGGATGATGTGGTGAAGGCTATGTAGAACTTCTTTAGAAGTGGATGTTTACTGAAGGAAGTTAATAAAACTTTCATTACTCTAATTCCTAAAAATAAGAATGTTAATTATGTTAAAGATTGGAGGTTGATTTCTTTGTGTAGCACTCTATATGAAGATTATCTCAAAGGTGCTAGCTAATAGATTGTAGTTTGTGCTACTAACTATATTGATAAAGTCCAATGTTCTTTTATCAAAGGGAGGTCTATCTTGGATTCCACTTTGCTGGTTAATGAGCTTGTGAACATGATTATGAAGAGTTTCTCCTCTAAGATTTGTATCAAAGTTGATCTTATGAAAGCCTACGATTCTATTAGTTGGCCATATCTGCATCTTATTTTGACAAAGATGAAGTTCCATGTCTTCTAGATTAATTGGATTTTTTAAATCCTTGAAACTGTCAGTTTTCAAATTCTTATTAATGAGAGTCCCTATTATAGTTTTGCTCCATCTAATGGGATTAGATAAGGGGACCCCTTAGCCCCCTATATTTTTGTTGGTGCAATGGAAGGTTCATCTGCTATGTTTGTTGGCTCTGTGAGAAAGAACATGTTGAAACCTCTAAAATTTTGTAATGGTATGGAGATCTCTCATATTTTGTTCACTGATGATGTGATTATGTTTGCTATGGGGAAGCCTAAATTAGTGATTGAAGTGGGAAACTTCTTGAAGAAATTTAGTAAAGTTTATGCACTAAATATTAGTAGTAACAAGTTTTCCTTTTTTGCTAATAGTGATACTGATATTGATATGGTAGAAGGGGTTTTGAGTATCAGGAAGGAAAATTTGTCGATGAAATATCTAGGTCTCCCTTTGTTTTATGGAAGGTTCAAAAGAAGTCTTTGTTCTCCTATTGTTGACAAGATCAAATTTAGATTGGAAGGCTATAAATTGAGGCATATTTCCTTTGTAGGTAGAGTGGAATTGATCAACTCTACTTTATCTTCTTTTCAAGTCTACTGGGCAGCTTCCTTTCCATTTCTAGTAGCTATTACGGAGGAGATTGATAGGTTGTGTAGGGATTTTCTTTGGTGTGGTCCTGAGTTGGAAAGAAAAACGCACTTAGTTGTGTGGGATCAAGTTTTTTTGCCTCAAAAAGAAAAGGGTTTAGGTATTAAAAGATCTAGAGACATTGTTAATGTGTGTACGGTATTCAATCCCTAGAATATTGCTATAAAGAAAGATTGCTTGTGGGTGCATTGTATCCATGGGATATACATTAAAGGTGATTCTGTGTGGAGATGTAAGGTGCATTTTATCTCTTCTTGGGTATGGAAGCATCTTCTTTATTAAAGAGAGAAGGTCATTAATGATATATCTTTCTCAGTGGGTAATGGAAAGTCAGTTAAACTTTGAAGAAACCACTAGTTTAAGGGAGGTTCCCTTGATGATTATTTGGGAGTTGGTGTTGTTATGAGGAGTGAAATTGGAAATTTTTCTACCATCAGTTATTTATTATCGTAGGATAATCGGGTTGTATCTAAATCCAGGCATGTTAGTTCTATTATTGAGTTAACTTAGAAGCATGTTACTTTGAAGTTATCTATGGGTGATAGGATACTTCTAAATGGAGATGAGATTCATAAATTGAAGAATGTGTGGGAGGTTGCTAGGCCAAGGGCAGTTTTTACTTTTTGGACAGATTGGATCTGGGGTACTAAAGGTTCAAGGAGGTTATTGTTAATGGTTGGAGGTGTTTCTTGGATAAATTACTTACTCTTAATCATATTCAGAGCAGAGGGTTTCAATTCCCCTCGAGATGTGTTCTATGTAAGTTGGTTGCTGAGGATCTGGTACATGTGTTGTTTTGTTGTGATTATGCTATTGATGTTTGGTCTACAGTTGTCGATGCAAAGTATATTCCTAGTATTCCTAGTTCCTTTTCAGAAGTATGTTCTATGATGCTGATGAAGAATAGAGTTACTGTAGTGGTGATTTTCCACTGCTTGTGGGAGGAAAGGAATTTGAGAATTTTTATAGATAGAAGCCTTAGTACAGATAGAAGGTGGTCCTTGATTAAGAAAGATATTTATCATCTTGTATAGTTTTTCTTTAACTAATTTTCCTTTTCATTTTGAGTATTGGTCAAGCATTGTACATATTTTACAAAATTTATAAAAAGGGAGTAACATGTTGTTCTAATAAAAAAAGGTTTCCACAAAATGAACAAATAAAATATAAAACACGCATGGGGAAGAGAAGGCCATCTAAATTAGATGTAATGATAATCATGATATACAATTGTAATCTATTTCTAGGGTCACATCTTGGGATTATGAGGAATCTATCTGTGCATATGGAAGATTGTCCTAGGGTGGAAGGTGTACAATCATTAGGAGAAAAATAAAACAAAGAGAAGGAGGCTTAAGAAAGTCTCTTTTTGTTATACAATGAAAAGCCACAATTATCTTCAAAGATGTATAGAGGATGAGATACAAATATCCATGTAATTTTATTTTATTATGCGATTCATGGTTAGTAATCAATAGTTTCTTATAGAAAATAGTGTCTATACCTCTTTTGACACAATTGATACACTTATTCCCAACACATGCAATCTAGACTAGTAATCAATACAAGACCGTGTCACTCTTCTGTCTTAATAAGTATTCAACTATATGTATATCTTATTTGATTATGAATGTCACAGAATAATGAATCAATGATATTATTAATATATTTGTTTTAAAATCAGCTTACTAGCATGGGTGAATGTGTCAAAAGAACGAAAAACCTCGATATATACTTAAATAGTGCTAGTGTTGCAACTTGAAAAGGACTGTGGAACATGTTAAAAGTGTCCACGAATTGATAACATTATTAATGGTTGTATCACGTAAAATAATTGAGGTCTAAGAGTGAATAAGGAATAGAATCTGTATGGTTTTCATTAAGAATAGGATGGTCCAACTGACATAAAATTACATTCTAGACCACTATTATGAGTACTAGAAATATACATAATGTAAGTCCATTGAAAGTCAATGGATGTCTTTCTATATTTCTTTTTTAATTTGATAATTGCTAGTAATTATCAGAATCCAATGATTCTTATAGAAAAAAATGTATCTACACATATAGGGGATCAACTATTAGATGTCAGTATGAAGATAGACTTTTGACCAAACTATGTACCTTCTGGAAATCATTATGAATTGATTAAAGTGAGGTGATAATTGCATTGTTAATAATAGAAGCTACTATATTTTTATGAAGATATTTCAATAAGTTATATTAATAAAATTTGACAAAAATATCTTACATTAACATTACACAAGTTAAACTACTAAGAGATAACAGTATAAGATACAAAGTTTAAAGTAGCTTTTATAAGAAGTAATGAATTTCTTTTATATAGAAAAGGTATGTATGCAAACCTATTGACTGATATACAACATGTTAGCATATTCTAAGGAGGAGTCACTAAGATTCTGGGTGGGGCACCTTGATTCCTAGAGCATGTGTGTTCCTAGAGACACTTCAATGGTTTTATTTGATCTTAATTCTAGAGAAGTTTTATGTGATGTAGACACATAATCTTTTATATGTAGGTATATGCATAAATTTATAGATAATCCTCACCATGGGACCCAATAGTAAACATAAGAAGTTCAATAAGCATACTAATACAAATATGAAAATTGGGTACTAATGCAATGAATGCACAATCAGAGAAGAATTGAACTTCTAACATGTATATAGTTCTCAAATAGAACAATACTACATAAAAGGTGACTATAGGAATATATATGGGATTGAGAAACCATTACAATGGTTATGGCCCATATAAGTCAAAGAACCGAACAAGATATACCCCCTTAGCCTCCCTTGACAAGTTTCATCTTCATCCATATTAATAGAATATACATGCACTATAGACCATTTGGTTGGCCAATCTGAATACATACTTTATAGTAGCAATACACTAACTCTTATATGATTTCCCTTGTTAAGATCACCTATTATATAAAGAACTAGTAAATACTATAACAAGTCGCAAGTGACCATACATAAGTATAAATAAAATGTCAATTAATGTTAGTTGAGTGAATGGGAAACTATAAAAACAAATTTATAGACAATATATATGAGGCAATATCAAACACCAATTTAAGAAAAAAAAATACAGATTAATGATTGAGACAATGAATTTCAAGCATGAAATGTGAGATACACAAAAAAAATTATAGAAGTTGTTTCCAAATGATGAAAGTTCTCTTTATATACAAATAATTTTGAATTCAAATATACAAAGTATCCAACCAAATAGTGAGTTCTAACCAAGAAAAAAAGCAAATAATATATGATGTTGACCACAAATGATACATTATTGATATTTATATGATGACTTCACCATACCATTCATGTGTGTCTAATATTTGCTTTGAGGTTTTTTCAGTTAAATGGATTGTGTCCAATTTAGACAAATCACAAAGCCTAGAATTGGAGTTTCAAGTTAAACATTGCACTAAAATCCATGATTGAAGAATGGACATAATATTCCATAGATGTTTGTGGTTACTTGTATTCAATGTATTACTTTGAATATATTTAATTGGACTAGATTGTTTTAAACTTTGGCATATCTAAAAATACCCAAAAAGATACCTCCGTTAGCTGAGATTTTTCTAAGGAAACTCAAAAACTTTTGAGGTATTCCTAAATAAATGCATTAGTCGAGTTCCTTTCCCTGGAAACTCAATCAAACAACAAAACTTCTAGGAGGCAAGAAGTGTCATAGAATAAGACTTCAAAGGAGAAACTCACCTAATTGGTCTATAGTGGGTCTTCAATGGATACCCATTAACCAAGAATTTCCTCGTGAATCTCAGCTGAATTTATAATTTTGATATCTTTTTGTTAATGTAAATCTATAATTAGATGGGACTCAAAATTGGAAAATAACTCATCGATTTCCTACTTGGTCCCCCTAAGATGTATATGATTCATCCCAATCAAGTTTATTCGACAATGGGCACCCTCAACTATATGTAGAAGTAACTTGAGAGGATCTCAACATTATTAAGTGTCCCTTATACTATAGTTGATAGATTCTTCATCAACAAGTCCATAATTACTCTCAAGTTTCATTACATGCTTACTTCGATCATTTCAATAGGATAGTTGTAAGAGATATAACATATATTGTGATAATTTGAAGCTCCCATTTCTCTTCCAATCTCTTTATCACAAAGTTTGATTGAAGCTCATCCTTGGGTCTTGATAGTGTAGGTCACTAGGTAAGGGAAGTTTGTCCCTTAGTAAAGGTTTCCCTTAGTGTGGTTATTGGCTTCTTTCATGGAAAGGAATCTAGTTACCCAATATATGAAAAGAAAAGTCTTCTTGGTGTATGTTCTTGTGATCGTTGCACAACATAGTACTCAAGGTGTTGAAAATCCTACACGTTGAGCTCTCTAGGTAGCGGAGATGTAATAATTCAAGTCATAACCACTCTAAACAATTGTGTTAAAAATGTAGTTTGTTCACTTTTTCATCCTTTCTTACATTAATTGTTTCACTTATCTTGTGATATAATTCTAAGATCTAACAATTGTGTTCTAAGTTCTTAATAGCTCCATTTACCCCAATATTGCTTGTAGATCCTACATGTAGTATCATAGTGTGATCCACTCTAAGTAAATACTCCTACAAGTAGTAGGCATGGCCAACATCATACTTAGGCATCTAAAACTTGAGGACGGATACTCCACCCACCAAACTGTCTTTGAAGGATCCAAGTGTCAATATTGGAAGAGGCATATGAAATTCCACACTGAAAGACATTCATTGAGATTTTCACAAAAATGGCACTCCCCTACATCATGTCCACGAGAGAATTGACATCATGCGATGAAGACGCCATGAAAGGGCCATAACTCAATATTGAAGATATTATATCTCTATGTAGCCCTCTACCCTTTTAAGGTCAGGCACGTCTCTTAATATGATATGTCTTTGACATTTTGAAGAAAATCTACATCTCATATGAAGGACTGGAGCAAGTGAAGGAATCAAAGATTAACATGCTCTAAAATTGATTTCAATTGTTTAAAATATCCATGATGAAGTTTTTCACAGAGATGTACTAAATATTTTAAAGAATCACCAAAGGTCTTGGTGATCTTGGTAAACATGTGGAGTACATGAAGAAACATGACAAATTCCTCAGATCCCTAACTATTATTTTGAGATGAAAAAAAGTGACAATATATAATAATTCTACAACCTCAAAAAGGTTCATGTTGATTACCACATTGGTAATTTTAAAAACTTATGAGATAGAGCTCTATGATAGAGATGAAGAGGAGAGGAAAGAGTCTTCTAGGAACAAGAAGCATATTTCCGTCAAATCTCAATAAACTTCTTAAGTTATGAGTACTCTCAGGTGATTAAGAATCCTTGTACACTAAAGGCAAACTCTTCATAGGAATGTCCAACTCCTCCTCTTCCCAGTGAGATGAGTATGGATAAAAGAAGAACTTTAGATATGCGTGTCCAAAGTGAAGACACATCATCACCACAAGGTCCACAAGAAGAGGAAATATAGATATAGTAATAGGGACAAGCACAACAGTAAGGACAATAAGGATAAACAAGCATCCCATAATGCTTACTGGGAGTCTTTTCAAGCCTTTCATAGTTCATGTGAAAGTGAATGATATGAATGTAACATGACTCTAATAAAAATAGCAATTGAAGGATATGAGTTAAATAAGGTAAATTTAAATGAAATTATAAATATTATTTCATTTAAATGATTCTTGCCTCCCATGCCTATGTTGATTCCTATAAATCTAAAAAGAAAAGGCTTGATGAGATTGTTGATATTTTGTACAAAGAAAGGATTATCTTATGCTCATCAACATTTACATAAAAGAAGATATTGATAATCTTAAGGATCATAAGATTGATTTGTAATTGAAATATAGTGGTGTCGAGATATACATACAATTTGTATCTTAGTATAAATGTGCTTAAGGAAAAATTGTTTCTTTTCTTTCTAAGATAAATGCTCTTGAATCTCAACCTATCTTTCCAAGTAGATATAGAAAATTTAATGCTCTTACTTTAGAGAAGGATTCTTGGTTCACTAAGGATTTATGTTTATGCGTTAAATTATTCATGTAACTGATGATGTTGCTATAATTTTAATTATTCTTGATTTGTTTTACCCATGATAACCATTTTCTTTGAGCCCCTTTACAAATATTATCAAGGGTAGGGAGAAACTAATTAAATCCTACACAAACCAACTAGAAAAATTAGTATCCTTGGAATATGATATGAGGGTATCTATCGCAATGGTAAAGTCAAGGGTTCTTCAACACCCCAAGTAAAATATTTGAGTTCTACATAGGAATGTAAGCAATTTGTTTAGAAGGAATGACCATTGTTATACCTATTATTCTTTTAAGAAGAAGGGAACCAAGAAGAACATGGTTTGGGTTCCCCATTTAACCCAGGACACTAATATTTAAGTGGGATCATTCCTTTCTTCTTTGTAAGAAATTTACAAGAAGATTGTTGATAGCGGCTACTTTGACCACATAATAGGAGTGATAAGCTATTTCAGTTCACTAGAGAATAAGAAAGGTGCCTCGGTCACATTTGGTGACAATGGTAATGATTACGTAATAGGTGAGGGTAAAGTACATTATTCAATGTGCATTAACAATGTACTCCTTGTGATGGCCTACATTTAAACCATATTTGTGTTATCTATCTTGTTGTTTTTACAACTCTAAATTTTCAATTGCTAGATTCCCTCAGTTTTAAAGTTATATACAAGGGAAATAGTAACAACATTCTGTATACTATTGTTCCTATCTCTATTAAGTCTACTCCTCGTAAAATGCATAGGTTTTTATAACAATGATGTATCTCGATGGAATAGATGAGTTGGTCATGTAAACATGCATGAATTGAATAAATTGAGAAAAAGGGCTTGGTCAGTGATCTTCTTATCCTGGAAAGAGATAAGAGGAATACCAACCTTTCACATAGAGGAACCAATCTTATTCGTCTTTTAGTTTTAAGGGAGTTCTTAGAAGAAAGAGAGCTCTAAAACTTATTCATATTGATCTTTTTGGACCAATGCATACTATCAGTTAGGGGTAATAAATATTGCTTGTGATTCTTAATAATTACTCAAGTTTTTCTTAGACATTCTATTTAGTTGCTAAAAGAGATACTTTTCATATAATGTGGTTAAAGAGTAGAGAAATAGTATTCCTCAAGAAGTATTGATATACATGTTGACCATGGGGAAGATTTTTAAACAACTTATTCAGTTTTTTTGATGAAGTAGGATAAGCATAACCTTTTATCCCTCAAAAACCTAAATAAAATGGGGTTGTATAAAGGAAAAATCATTCCTTACAAGAAGTGACTAGGATCATGATTATAGAGAAAAAAAGACATCATGTCAATTGTGGCAACCCACCACATAAAATGAGATTATTCAAAACCAAAACACCTCATGAATACCAACTAACCATATTATCAAAAATGCACAAAACTTAAACTTAATAAAACGTTCCAAACATTCCATATGAGTACTTGCACAAAGGCCTCACCTTCACATATATTGTCATAATAGCGTTCATTACATTTTTTTAAGGCAAGTCAATGAGGGTGATTATTTTTTATGGAAACACCCATGTAGTATAAGAGTGACTAAAATGGAGTATGTTCAAATTAGGTTTGATGTAAGCATAGGTAGGAAGTCATAGTCTTTGTAGGTTGATAAGAAATACATGATGGACCTATATGTATACAAGTATATTTTTGTGTTACTTTATATGTATCAGAAGATTGTGTAGAAAGTGACTAAGAGATACATATATGATGAGAAGGGTATTTTAGTATATTAGAGTGCATTGAGAAAAAACCCAAAAGTTAACTGAACTCTAGTTGCTGGGAATTACGAGTAATGATGGGTTTTAATGATAGGAATTGTCTTTTTTGGAGTTAGACCCGACCAGACATGGACCAAGAAGAGGACTCCAACAAGGAAGCCGGTGAGGTTGACAATGATAAGATCGAGGAGGTAGTGGTTCTACTGTGAGGGACTCACAGGAGGCCATACCATAGGCTTCATGTATATGTCGCCTCATCTTCTACCTGAACTATATCACATGATGACTCATATTCATTTGAGGGCATGTATAATATGCTCATAAACATTCAGACAAATTAGCAACAGTAAGAGGTGATTACTTAGCTCACCTTCCAGCAAGAGAGAATCTTTGAAAACTAGGAAAAGATCTTCTCACGTCAACATGATATGTTTTCCAACGAGTCACCTCTCAGTAAGAGAGAATCTATGAAAATTAGGAATAGATCTCCACATATCGATGATGAATGAATGTTCATCTCAAATTTAAATGCATTACTAAATCAATTTTACATTCTGATTTAGCATTTTATGATTAGGATTCCACTCCCAAAATTGTTATTAAATTAGTTTTTCTATCTTTTAGACAATTTATGGATTATTTTTAAATCAATTAGAATTGTTACCACTTTTTTTAGAGTACAATGATTTCATTAATGATATTACTTTTGTTTTGAGTAGGAGATGTTGAACTATCAAAGATTTATTCATGGCCAATTAAAAATCAATCAAGGAAAAAGCAAGACAATTAAAGTTGTCCATGCCATTTATTTATTTATCAAGAAAAGGAATGGTTGCATTCATTTATGGTCATCAAGTTATTTCTTTGACTGATTCCAAGCAACTAACTAAATAATTTCTTTAATGAGTGGTCACAATGAAAAATTAGAGCAATGCAACATTGTTGCCTAATCTGGAAAAACAAATAACAATTAATGTCCAAGATTATTATGTTGACCAGACCCAAGGCATGTCAATTAATCAATTACCCAAGATCTTTGACCAAATTATGGAAATACGATATATTAGTTAGTCAACAAAGTATTTCCATCTATGAAATGATTCAAGACAACACCCACTTGCCATTTTCAATTTTTTTGTTGACAACAAAATATCAATGTGGTTATTTACTTTTCAACTAAGGGAAATAATGTCATTGAGGCATGTTGTCAACCAATCAATGCTTATTAAAATATATAGAAACCATCCCACTCAAGAAATAACCATAGAGATCCACTTCTCTATATTCTTACCAATAATGGGTACTAAATTTATCGAGGTGTTGGCATTAAATTATCCATTGAAGGTTTTTACTCCATCAACATATCAAATCAGCATTTGGCAAGGAAACACACCAGAAATTTATGCTAAATAGAAATGTGACCAATTAGGGAAATACTCACACCTACAGATACACGATCCTTCCTGCCATCATCATATCAAGCTCCAGATGGCTATTGACCTCCAACTAGAAATTGATCTCTTTCTTCACAGCTTGATCATTTCCTACTCGATACGCCAAGCTCACAGTGACGTATCCAATCGACCAAGACAGTTATCAACCCCCATCAAGCAATGTATGTAAGCACTACCAATTGACCTATTTCTTCTATCAATCTCCAGCTATTGACCTCCTATTTTCGACCTTCACGCTGAAAACCTCCATTAGCCACCATGGTCGATCACTTCATTTAATGGCAGGTTGGGTCCTATTTATTTATTTTGTGACTCTTGTACTCCATTCAAGATAAGTATAAATAATTCCCAGAAGCAACCAACCAAAAGAGTCGAACTCCTTCTGATCATCCCCTTGTGATTCCCTTGCTCCTTTCTCCCTTGACCTCTAAAGAAAGGAAGGAATATCAGCCAAGTGAGTCGACAGGTAGCCAAGTTGCTCTTTCATCCTCTATAAACCATCATACCTCCTCCCCTCCACCATATCTATCGATCTCCCTTACTGCCACAAAAAAACAAGGAATCACTCCTTCTACCATTAATGGTGGTCCCTTCCAAAATCCACAATTGTTGTCACATCACCTATCTGATCCCCTTAAGTCAGAGTCAATACTAGAAGAAGAGACCCATCACACACCATGTCATGTCATTATCTTCCTACTTTCACAAAAATGGTTGCACAATCTAATTGCTTATGTTGCATTGATCTTGCTATGTGGAGTGAGTAATCCTCTCATTGGGGTGTGGGATTAGCCCACTACCCATTTTTTGTAATTTCATTCTTGTTTATTTTTCATATGAACTCATTTAATTCATTATCTATTTAACACATATTGCATACATCTGTCACCCACTCTACATGATTTATTATACTCTTAAACTACATAAACTTCAATATTTAAGATTTGATTATCGATTGGTTTCGATTTATGCCTTGATGAGAACTTCTGACGGAAACTTTTTGGAGCAGCAGATAAATGATATATAACCATCAAGACATTGAGATTATAGTCATACCAACTCATGCAAGTCTGTCATGTCAAAAGGGGAAACTTTCATAACTTCCATTGAATCATCATACATGTTTGGATTTGAATGAATATACATATTCAAGTAGTGGTGATGAAACTTGATTCTATCCCAATATTTTCCATCCTTAGTTTAAATGGAATTTATTTCCACCATTTATTTTTCTTACAAGTAGATAAATTTAAACCCAATTAAATTCTTAGTCATAAATGTTACTTCTAGTTAACTGGATAAAAATTGTCAAGTTTCATAATAAAGTTTTCATGTGGGATTTGGTCCTCAGCTATACTGTAATAAGACTTGTCCGCTTGTGGGTGACATTATTGCACATTTATTATGGTAAAATCTAGGAATTCTATTTATATTGAGTTTGTTAGTGCAAAAATATCCACATTAAATTTGGGTGTTGCTGTCAGGGACAATAGAATCATCTAGTATTGTCCTATTTTATTAGGATTAATTTATGATTTTTATTCTTTGGAAATATTGTAAATCTTTTTGACAAAATTGTTATTAAAAACCAACTTGATTAAAATTTTATTTCAGTTTAATAGACAACTTCCTTATTTTCATACAACATATTAAATGGAGTAGTCGACACAATATTGTTTATAAAGTCAATTATCAGGTTATTATAATCATATATTTGTAGATTGTCCCCACAGATTACTGCAACAATCTATGGGATCATTGTCAAGAGAGATGTTAACTCCTCTTATTATAGTTGATATTATGCAAGTCACAATCCACAATATTCTAAAAGTTACTATGAGTAATCTTTCTATACAAATCAATATCTTATTGAGGGTTATTCTATTTATAAATATTGTGAGAATGAGGTGAAGAGTATTATTATGAAAACCAAAATTCACCAGGACTAGATTAGAGATTCAATTCCATAGAGAAGATCAGGGCTAACAACTAGTGGACAATAGACGGATATAGGCAAAAATTATTAAGCTTGTACATCTCGCCAAATCCTATAAGGCTCATGAGGCTGAGCCTGAAAGTCTTCCTAAGAAAATTAAGAAGTCGATGGGCATTATTATTGATGAGGATGATACATATTTCATGTTTGAAATAGATTTACATGATACATTAGTAGCCTATCATGTTGAGGAAATGGAGGATGATATTGATATGCATACTTTTATTCTATCTTTTGCAACATTAGAATCCTTGAAACAACAATATGAAAGAAGGTAGTGGGAGAACAACTTTTTACTAACAATAGAGTCTTGTGTTGCACAGCTTGTCATGCCTTTAGTACCAATTTCAGACATATCGATAGATCAACCATATTTTTTGAGACTATTTTAGAGAGTGGACCACTAGCCCCCAATGCATATTGGGTGGATTCTAATGAAGAGTGACTTTCTCATCAAGATCCTTACATTCCATCATAGCCAGATTCTATTCCAATATGGCTATTCTAGATGGGGAGCCACCACAAGAAGTCCATATGCCCATTTTTTAATTGTGATGATTATACTATTATTCTAAATCCTTCTAAACTCACATATGACTTGAGAATGGCATGCATGGAGGAACTAGAGAAACATTTTGATATATCAACAACAAACCCCACTACCCCCATTAATCACAATGTTGATTGCAAGGGTATTATAAGGACACACAATCATACACAAATGTTTATGATGTTGATTTTCCTATTGAGATAATTCCCCCCCCCAATGCCGGAACCATTCCTCCTAAATGCATATATATATGAAAAGGAGAAACCAAAGCCAAATCATCAACATGATCTTCCACAACTGGCCTTACACATCATGGATTGTTCACCCGCTACTATAGACTTGGAAAAAGGTAGTCCAGCGTTGGTCTTCTGGGGTGAACCACTCCCGAAGACCCCATATAGGCATCATTCCTATTATGAGCCTTTTCATACAAATATATTGACACATATTACACCTACACTATTAACAGAGGAGCATTTATGGATCTCACTAGATGAACTGTGAGGTGAAAGGAATTTTTGTTGTGATCATCTAGAGAATCCCTTTGAGTTGCCAAGGCCATCCAATCACTGGGCACAGTATGTCACTCTTCTGATCAAGGTCGCAGCCACTATCTACACTCCATTCAAATGGACCTTCTTTGAGTTTCCAAGACCACCTACATGAGCCCTAAGAAATACTACCACAGAAAATGTTTTTACAATAGTTTATTTTCCATTTTACAATAGGTGATCGGAGGTCTTATAGGGGGGATCTTTATACAACATGTGTTTCACATGTTGTAATATATATGTTTATATGACCGTTAATCCATTTTTTAGTTAATTGAACACACCCATTGTAATAGGGGTGTTTTATACAATATGCTGAGAAAAAAGGATAAAAAACTTAGACACGGGTTTCAAACTTGAGACCACATGAAAATAAAGTGCATCTCAAACCATTGAACCAATTTTTTTATGGACAACATGCATTCTTTGTTGTAAATATACAATGAGTTTCATATACACCTATTGTGTAAATGTGGTCTATTACAATAGGTAATTATTACAACAGGTGAAAGCTTGTCGTGTGATTATGGCATATTATAATAGGTTAGAATATGTTGTATAATTATGGTCTATTACAATGGGTTAGCATACATGACCGTTACAACGTGTTAGAGCATGTTGTATAACTATGGTCTTGTACAACGGGTTTGAGTATGTTGTAACATTATAGTATAGTATAACAATTTAACACCTATTGTAGTATCACTTGTACTACAACAAGTTTGAGCCCTAATATATAACTTGTGCTGTATAATTTATACAGTAAACAACACCCAAATACACTTTTTGTAATATATATATATATATATATATATATATATATATATATATATATATATATATATATATATATATATATATATATATATGCTAACTACAACGCAACCAGTAGAATTGTTCTGGTTTACCTACTATAAAAGCATTTTCTATAGTAATACAATTTCCTTCCTCAAATATTAAAATTAATATTTTCTCCAAGATGAGAAAGTTTTTAAGTTTTAGGGTGAAGGTTTGGTAGTTTGCATATCACTCTATCTACTTTACTTTATGTTTTTTAATTTTAGAATATTATCATTGCATAGATACATAGAATTTAGCATGAATTTTTAATATTTTAGAAAAAAGCCATTGTCTAACTGATTATATTTTAAAAAAACTTTTTTGAATACATGTTTGCATAATTCAGCTTCACTTATTTGAAGTAAATCCTCAAAAGGATCAATTGTTTAAACTAAGCGATGGCTAGAAATTATCCTAAACGGTCTATGAATCCAAAAATAATGTTTTCTTAGAAAAGATGGCAAGTATGAATGAAATTGAGAAGGAACAAGCACATCTTGCTTCCTACTGACTAGTGCCAAAGTTTTGAGTTTTGGCTAGGTACCTTAAAATCCTCTTAATAGCTATAAGATGAGATTTCTTAGGATTTGATTGAAACCAAGCACATAAGCCAACACTAAACATTATGTCAGGTCTAGAGGCAGTTAAATAAAGTAAACTTCCAATCATACCTCTATAGAGCTTCTCATATACCTTCTCACCTTCTTCATCTCTATCAAGTTTAGCAGTGTTGGACATGGGTGTGTCCATCGACTTCATATTCTCCATTCCAAAGCGTTTGAGTAGTTCATTGGTGTACTTGCCTTGGTTGATGAAGTTTCCATGTTTAGTTTGCTTGATTTGGAAGACAAGGAAGAAAGTAAGCTCACCCATCATGCTCATCTTGAACTCACTCTACATAAGAGAACTAAACTCCTTGCAAAGATCAAGATCAGTTCTGTCAAATATGATATCATCAACATAAATTTGAATGATAATTGCATGAATTTTTATTTAATCTCATCTTGTCAATATTTGAGTGTAGTGTGATAATAAGAACAAAATGTGCACTAAATTATAATCTAGTAGCATTTTCATCTGAACTCTCATCTCCATTTCATTCTTCATCTTCTTACCTTCCATATACCAAAAATAAATTAAAAGTCACAAAAATGAGCCAAACTTGAAGTTTGATGTGAAACATTTCATTCTCTTTCTATATGCTTCTTCCATACCCCTTGCTATTTAATAAGGGTGTATCATAAAAAATAAAGAAGAAGAAAAAAAGATGTCGATGCACACAATGAAAAA